>CM043120.1:28809211-29364736 GCA_023701765.1 Hylyphantes graminicola | reverse complement strand
ACACAGCATTAATTCTATATTAAACATTTACCCACTATACACTAGTTTCATTTATTTTATTTCGAGAATTACATAATTATTATTTAAAAACGTTTGCAAAGAAATTATAATTCAAAAAAATATTGTAATAGTTTTCCCTCTTTTGAATAGAAAAGAAAACATTGCTTACCACATACCGAATCTTGAAGTAGAAATATCTTTGACGTCAATTCAAACTGATCGATGTCGCAAAAATAAATTTATTTTAATTACATTGTCCAAAAAGAATTAAAGTTACCTCAAAGGATTGTTGCCATGGCATGGAGGATTTATTTCTAATAAAATGCTTCCTATCGTTTTAAATGAGGCATTAAATGTTAAAGTTTTTAAGTAATTGAAGTACTTATGAATTCGAATTCATTTCCTGAAATTTTCAATTATTATTCTCATTGATAACGCCTGAATTTTTTTTGACGTATATCACTTTTCCGTAGCATTTGTAGTTAAATTCAGCACGAGTTTAAATGACTCGAAATCGAATTTCAATGCTAATCAATGGAAATTCGTCGACAAATAGAATTATGTTCCTCCGATGTCGTACAGAACAGACGACACAAAAAGTATGAAAGTCGGGTCTCTGATGTCATAGCTTTTCTAACAAAAAAAGAAATTTAAGATCGATGGATAGAACCGATTTTGGAAGGGGGTACGACAACGTGACGGACGGACAGACGGACGAACGGACAGACGGACGGACGGAACGATCGACGCATGTCAAACTTCCCTACTTTTATATTTTTTTAATTCTTCGAATTAAAAAAAAAAGAAAAGTAGGGCTAATGACACTTGGGCAGTGGTTAAGTATACTGTAGCAAACCACAACACTACTGAACTGTACCATTTATTCTGAAATATACCTCTTTTCATATACTTTCTATCCCTTTAACACATCATCAGTTGCGCTAATTTAAGTTTATGAAATAAATTATTTTTATCAAAGAAATAGCTTCAACGGCATCATGCATCAATGCAAGCAACTCTTAATAACAAAAGTACATTTTTTAATACAGAATAACGAATGTACAAGTCAATACCCTTACATTTTATCCCTTTAAGTATTAATTATACTAAAAATAACAAAATTAAGTAAGGTAAATTTCAAAACAATGCATCCTCTTTTATTATTTTGCCCTTTGATTAAAGGCATAATCTTTTTATATAAAAAATGTACGTTTGTACTCAACATTTTTGAAAACCTTCGCCTAACCCTCTCCCTTCGAATAACCCTCCAAATTTTTAGTCCCAAAATTTATTACTAGCACCCACCCCCCTACTGTTTGATTTACGACCACGACCCCTAAACCAGCCAATACAGCGATAAACGGCGCCCAAAATAAAAGACTTAACGAAAACTTAAAGAGACGAGTTTAAATGTTCACTTAACTACAAAGATTGACAATTGAAGCAGAAATAAAGATTAGACAACATTTATTTTTATAGAGCAAAAATTGACAAACCAAGTAGCAAAAAGAAACGAATAATTCATGTAATTTTACTATAAAATTAAATAAACAGCAGCACCGTATTACTATACGAAGGCCATAATTAAAAACTCCATAAAACAAAGAAATAATTAGAAAACATTTTTTTTATAATGTCACAAAATTTTCAAATAAATAGAAGACAGATCGATAGTATTTGTTGTTTTTTTAAACAAACAAACAGTTTTAATTATATTATTTCATTTAAAATAAAATAACAACTAAATTTATTTTTAAAAAAAAATCGAGAAATTGGCAAAAAATCTATTTTTCTCGGGATTTTCGACCCCATTCGGGATTTCGACCTAGTCGGGATTTTCGACCCATTCGGGATTTGATGACCCATTCTGGGATTGGTGGCTTGTCGGGATTGTGGCTTTCGGGATTGTTGGCTTGTCGGGATTTCGGCTGTCGGGATTATGTCCCAGACCCCCCTTGCCGACCACATTCTCAGTTTCCTGTTTCAGAATCTAACTAAGAAAATTGAAGAATTGTCCTTATTGAAGATTTTGTACAATCGGTTCAGATGGATATAGTGAGAATCGAAGATAAAAATACAAAACATATTCGAACCAGATGTACAAACTCTGTTTTCGTTGCCTTCATTGCTCATTTCCTATAGCTTGCTTCCGGTTATGGTGTTGGAGTCCATAGAACGCTTTCCTTTTAATAACTGGGCAAATCGAGGGAATTTTTTATGTGTTGTATGACTCTGTTTACTCATCTAGTTATGACTTTCGGTCCACTCATATGTTTTTTATTCTGGACTGTCTGGTCGAGTTCCAATTCGAAGCTAAGAAATTTCATCAAGATGCATTTTGGCAAGAAGATCGGAATATCGCGAATTACATTCCAGAATCGCTACCGAAAACCAACAAATGAAAAATATTTGCTTGAACGCGTCCAGATCTAGTTTTGGAGTGGTGTAAAACGCATATTTTACAGAAGAAGTCTGGTATTGGGGATTTTGATGGGAAGCATTCTAAACGTATACTATTTTTGCTGTTAACACTAATAACTGTTAGGCGTGTTTAAAACCTCGAATTTTTGAAAATAAAGATCATATGTGGTGTTTGGGGTGTTAAGTACTAAATTAGAGTAAGTTTGTACTCCATTAAGCTCTGGGTATCACATGCTGCCACCTTGTTTGCGAAGTAATAAACAAAAATTAAACTTTACAAGTGAGACAATACAACTCCTTTAAATGAAAAGTGTTGAATTTTTCTTTAACAATTATGACCATCAATGGATATCCGTGTGGCTTTCGTACACAGCTTAATTTTCACGTAATTCCATTCAAGTAATGGTCTGTGCAACTTTGCAAGGAAATTTTCCTGTTTCCTCACATCAGCATTACCTAAGTAACTTTTTGCAAGAAAATTCTTTCACTAGTAAAAATTCTGAAACTTAACAATCTTAAAGTCACGTTACCTGCGCAATAAATCTTCTTTCTGTAATTTTTGCAATAAAATTGTATCTATGCCACATAAGGTGTATGCTACTTTAATTTATCAGCCCATTTTTATGTAACACATACAAGTAACGCTTTAAGCATTTTTACAAAACCATTTCATGTAATCTCCTCTCAAGTAACGCTTCGATGAAATAAATTTTTTTAAAGAAAGAATTTTTCGCAAGTTTAGGTTTTTGTGATATGGTGCTAGAAATATGAAATTCCATAAATTAATAATAACCTTCGCACATCGTGCATTTTTCTAACTAAACAACTGATTTTTAAATCCCAAAAACCAGTTTTTATTTCCCTCCAATGACTATTTCCATTTTCCACAACAGACACCAAGAGGTAGAAAATTAGACCTGTGCGTTTTTTTTTATAGTGCTTTCGCCAGTTAGCCCTAATGCACTGTCTGGCCCAAGAAGATCTTAAAAGGCAAACCTAAATCATCCGCCAAGATTGTCAAAGCTGTCGTCAATGCATCGTGGTCATCATAGTTGTGTCGGTCCCATTCATCGGGATTTTAAAGTTTGATGGTCGTCGACTTTTGCAAGTGGTATACACGTCACAGTCTGTAGTAAAGGATTGAAACGTCCCATAATCCGGTAGTGAAGAAGAAAAAAATACGTCATAATCGGTAGTAAAGGACAAAACGTCATAATCGGAAGTAAGAGAGAAAAACGTCACAATTGATTAAGTCTCAGTATAGAAAGTCTGAATTGATTGTCTAGATTCATGAAGTCATAGTAGGTAGTACAAAATTAAGAATGTCGTGAAATATTTTCTTAATGAAATCTGTACTTTCTCCTGGGCCGGTGGCACACTTTCTAGTTAACTTTCCTGGCCACCGACCCTCTGTCACTTTCTGGTATCTTTTCTTTTCCCCGGGCCGATGGCTTTTTCCTGCAATTCTCTTCCGCCATCGGCCCTCCTTGTCCTTGCTGCTGTGACTTTCCATGTTCCCGGGCCGGTGGCACTTTTTCTTGTTTCTCTTCCTGGCCACCGACCCTCCGTCACTTTCTGGTATCTTTTCTTTTCCCCGGGCCGATGGCTTTTTTCCTGCAATTCTCTTCCGCCATCGGCCCTCCTTGCCCTTGCTGTTTTGACTTATCATGTTCCCGGGCCGGTGGCACTTTTTTTTGTTTCTCTTCCTGGCCACCGACCCTCCGTCACTTTCTGGTATCTTTTCTTTTCCCCGGGCTGATGGCTTTTTCCTGCAATTCTCTTCCGCCATCGGCCCTCCTTGCCCTTGCTGTTTTGACTTATCATGTTCCCGGGCCGGTGGCACTTTTTTTGTTTCTCTTCCTGGCCACCGACCCTCCGTCACTTTCTGGTATCTTTTCTTTTCCCCGGGCCGATGGCTTTTTCCTGCAATTCTCTTCCGCCATCGGCCCTCCTTGCCTTGCTGTTTTGACTTATCATGTTCCCGGGCCGGTGGCACTTTTTTTGTTTCTCTTCCTGGCCACCGACCCTCCGTCACTTTCTGGTATCTTTTCTTTTCCCCGGGCCGATGGCTTTTTCCTGCAATTCTCTTCCGCCATCGGCCCTCCTTGCCCTTGCTGTTTTGACTTATCATGTTCCCGGGCCGGTGGCACTTTTTTTTTTTCTCTTCCTGGCCACCGACCCTCCGTCACTTTCTGGTATCTTTTCTTTTCCCCGGGCCGATGGCTTTTTCCTGCAATTCTCTTCCGCCATCGGCCCTCCTTGTCCTTGCTGTTGTGAATTTCCATGTTCCCGGGCCGGTGGCACTTTTTCTTTTTTCTCTTCCCGGCCACCGACCCTCCGTCACTTTCTGGTATCTTTTCTTTTCCCCGGGCCGATGGCTTTTTCCTGCAATTCTCTTCCGCCATCGGCCCTCCTTGTCCTTGTTGTTGTGACTTTCCATGTTCCCGGGCCGTTGGCACTTTTCATGTTTCGCTCTATACCACCGACCCTCCTTGTTCTTTTGTCGACATCTTTTTGACCCGGGCTAACGGCACCATTCCATTTCATTCAATCCGTTAGCCCTTCCCTCCCTCCCAACATCTGATTTCAGGAAAACAACACCTTTCTAACCTTTTTCCTGAAATTATAAATTGAAATATAACCACTATCTTCCTTTTGAAATATTTGCAAACAAAACAAGTAAATGTACAAATTACACATTTCTTATAAGGTCAGTTATAGGGGATTTGGCTATTTCAATTATGTGTGTGTGTGTTTTAGTCTATAAAACTCAACCTTTTTATGCATTTAATTCACCTTCAGTATTATTTGATAGTTATATCTCCTTATTAACTAAACACTTTCACCAAAAGTCGATTATGAACATTCTCTCTCCTATGTCCTATCTTTACCTCCATTTGTTACAGAATGTATTTTTTAAATTCGATAATCTCAAAGATATAAAGTAAAATTTAAATGTTTAGTTCCATTTTAAGTTAAAGTTCATTAAAAAATTGTTTTAGGAAAATAAACAGCGAGGATTATACAAATAGAATTGTTAATAAAAATTAAGAAATTTTGCTGAAAATGACTTAAGAAATAAAATAGAGCTTAATTTTGATACATAAAATTATTATTTCAATTCAATAATTCTTTGCAAAAAATACTTTTTATTAAAAATAAATTTTTAAATACTTCTGTGATAATTAGTCTTAAGAGTTTTGTAATCTACTGCGTTAACTGAAGATAGTTAGCTAAGATATTTAAAACAGAAACTACTTACTTCATAATTTATGTAAGAATGCCGAATAATACTGTTTTATTTTAGAATTTAATAAGCGGACAATAAGATTCAGGTATTTCTTTTTAATTTGTGGACGATTTAAGTGAGCAGCTTTGCGGATGAAAAATTTGGGGAAGAATGACAAAATTAACAATTTTAATTGTTACACGTCAATTAAGTTTTTAGTTCGGAACAAAGAAATTGCTTAAATGATATGAATATACATTTGTATTTGTTGTACATAGAAAAACTCATTGTTGGAAAACTGTTTAATATTATTGTGAAAGTGTTCTAATATTTCAAGTGGGCATTATTGGAATAGATTATGAAGCATCATCGCCACACAATTGTTTCAAATTAATATTGTTATAGTAACTGCCAATTAGAGCCGATTGCAAACCCCTTTTTAGGAGTATGTATTTGTAAAACTGTGTGACCGTTGTTTTTTTCTTTTTAAATTATTACACTTGTAGGACGATTTTTTTATTAAGAAAAATTATTAGAATTTATTTTTTGTATTTTTTATTTTTCAAAGTTGTGCATTTAAGAGAAAATGTCTGTTCCAAATTTATTTCTGGCAAATTTTCCCAGTCGGAAAAATATTTTATGGTTTAAAACTTAAAAGGAGCATTTATTTCTTATAAATTAAAACTATATTTTAAAAAATTGTAACAATTAAAACTAATACCAAATCTTCTCAAAATACCGTAAAATTGAAATCTTGAAGCTTCCTCCGATTGTGCTTTGTAAAGCTGTAAGTTCAATCTCCCCCAAAAATTTCGTAAAAGTAAACAAACGCCAATCTAAAAAAAAAAAAAAACCTATTTATTTTATCAAAAAACAAGTCATTATGAAAGTTGTGGCTAAAAAAGCAGTGATATAAAATGAATGCCAATCTCTTGTGTAAACTTCCTGGTCATAATATAATAGTATAATTTAAGTCTTGCTGCCATAAAAAAAATTGCACTGTTTGAGGTTGGTGCCCCCCCCCCCCATCTTAACCACCCTCTATACCTTTATATAAATGTATTAAGATCATAAATTTGCTAGAGTTTTTTTTAAGTATACTTCGTTATTCTGATTTAGTAATTCAAGTTCATTTGCGTGATTTAAATCTTTTAAGTGGATTAAGTTGTGCACCAACCTCAAACAGTGCAATTTTTTTATGGCAGCAAAACTTAAATTATACTATTTATTATGACCAGGAAGTTTTACACAAGACATTGGCATTCATTTTATATCACGGCTTTTTTTAGCCACAACTTTCATAATGACTTGTTTTTTGATTAAATAAATAGTTTTTTTTAGATTGGCGTTTGTTTACTTTTACGAAGTTTTTTGGGGGGATATCAGTAGTTTTTTTTTTAAATAACAAAAGATACAGACACAATATGACTACAAAATTGACGACATGATTTCAATGTTTATAGAGAGTTATAGAACTTCCGAGAACCAAAGAAATATTATTTCTTTCTCTTCATAGTAAAAGCGCAACCATGCGCCTAAGGTAATACAGATTTTTATTAATTAAAAGTTGAAATAATTGTTTTTGAAACTTCAAACCTATGAAAGAGCCTGAATTGGGGCATTCTTAATCGTTTAGTAAAAACAGCTTCCAGATTCATTGTCTAGTAATTGCTGAAGGTCTGGGCAAAAATTTGGTCAAAATTTGACTCTTTGGTTAAAACTGCTCGAAAGATTTCATTTTCGTAAATTTTCATAAATTTTTTTCTCCACTGCTTTTTATTCTAGAATATCATTTTTTTATTTAAAGTAATCTACAAAATCTCTATGCTGTATTTTTTTTATTGTTCTACGATGTTTAGTTTGTCTGGTAGAAAATAAAATCAATTTTGCTGTCAACATAGCGAAATGTTTTCTGTATATATACAAAACTACCGTTTAGCCCTTGGCGTCTTTTTGATATTGGCGTTAGGAACTACCGTTCCGTCTGATAAGATAGCTTTCTTCTAAGAAACTCTTTCAGTGTTCCATTGATAATAAGTAAAGAATTAAACTCAAGATTCGAATGAATGAATAAATAAATATGAAGTCTCCAGTTAGTTTGAAATTTTCGAAGCTGCTTACAAGGAAATAAGACAATTTTTTAAATCTGAAGTAACTATAAATTTCGATACAATTTAGGATTTTCACTTTCAAAGGAAGAAGGATTTCCTTTTTACATGGAATTATTGCGGGGGGGGGGGGGGGGAGATTAAAATCCAAAATGGAGATTTTGGATTTTCAACACGTTTTGGTGGGTGCTATTTAAAAAAAAAGGTTTTTTGAACATTGGTAAGGTTGTCATTGTTTGTGTCACAATTTTTTTATCGCTCGAACTTAAACAACTACACTTTAACAACAAAAGACTGAAATCCACTCCAGTAGGAGAAGTGCATTTTCATTACTGGAAAGGAGTGAATATAAACTCAGACTTAGTTAAAATCACTAGTTTGGAGTGATCCTGTCGGAGTTTTAACACACAAAGGATCCACTCCTTTCGGAGTGCATTTTCGAGACTGGAGGTGTGACAATTAACTCAGACCGAGTTAAAATCGCTTGTTTGCTTTAATGGTGCATACACTTAAAAATTAGTGTGCGAGGTTCTAGTATCTGTCGAACATCATATTTGAAAGTTTTCAAGAAAATCGTGTTCAAATAACAGCTGCCTTATATATATTTTTTTGCTTTACAGGTAATTCTAAAAATTCAAAGTGTAACAGACATTAAATTTGTTACAGGAGTTGCATTACTGCTCAAAAGACCTATTTTTTTTTAAAGAAAATTGTTTATAAGCAAAGAGTACCAGACATATAACTATCCTGTTTTGAAAGGTGTGATGAAAAACGATATATATTATGTATAAACTCTTTGCCTATTTCTATATACCCACTATCAGTCAATGAGTGTTAATTAAAAGTCGTATGGTGCTTCACATCCTTAGTTTTGAAATTGTCCAACGAGTGAAAAGAAACAAAAAAATATTGATTAATATTACAATGGAGAAATCAAATATTGTTGCATTTTAATAAATTAAAATAAGCCATTTTATACAGTTTTCTTCCAGAACAAAAACAAACATCAATATCTAATTTCTTTTGTGATAAAAGCCTCCTCAGTAAAACCGAGTCATTGTCAAACGATCAACAAAATCAAACTAAAATCAAATCAAATGATTGAAAGAAAACAAAAAGTTATTGATTACTGTTTAAAAGGGAAAAAATATTAATACTTGACACTCAAATGTAAAAACTAATACTTTTTACACTATTATAAACACAATTTAATATTTTTATTATATTGTGATGAGCGAGTAAAACAGAATCAATAAAAATTAATAAAAATTAATAAAATGAGTTCTTAGAAGCTTTAAAAGCGTGTAACATTTCTTTCTTTCATCATAAGACGCATTTGATAGGCCTGAACTTCTCTCAACAAACGAAAAATTTAGATATTTCTGTTCCTGAAACAAACTATCACAATTAGATTTGTGATAGGTTCAAAACATATACAATTGACTATATAAAGATTCTTGAAAGCCATTTTCAACTAATAAAGAAAAGTGAAAGATGTTTTCTACATATTTTAATGTGAGAAAAAGAACGCAAGGGCATGAGCATGATTTTTTATTATCACTTTTAAAACTTCTATACAGCTGTGGTCAACCAAACATATCCATGTGTAAGAGATTTGCATCAAATATATTGCAATTTTGTCTAATTACAATTTACGTCGAATACTTAGTTTCACACATCATGTTACATTCCTTGATCAATTGGAAACTGTTACTTAGTTACTTACTCTCGAAAACTTCAGGTTTTATATTGAGTATGATAGTATACAGAAATCAACTACAGTTAAACAAAATAATGAAAAATCTTCAAGGTTTTAGAGAAAGTAAGACAATTTCAAACTTCGCAATCTGTGTAGTTTATATTTTTACATTTGCATACGTACTTGTGTACACGATTGCTTTACCGACTGAAGAGTTCGACATGATTTTAAACTCTTTTACATACAACAAAATAATAACTAGACACGAACTGCGGTGCGCAGTATTTTTCTTGAGAACATTTTTAATGATAATCATACATCCTACTTACACAATATTAATTACAATACTATACTGTAGATCTTGCCACCACATTAGTTTCCTGCTTCAGAATCTAACAAAGAAAATTGAAGAATTTCCACATGAAGATTTTTCACATTCGGTTCAGATGGATTTTGTGAGATCGAAGATAAAAATCCAAAGTATTTTTGAAGATGTGCAAACACTTTTTTCCTTGCCTTCATTGCTCATTTTGATAGCTTGTTTCAGTTATGGTTTTGGGGTCATAGGAAATGTTGTCCTTTATGACTGGAAAGTTGAAGGAACTTTTGTGTTGTATGACTCTGTTTACTCACTATTTATGACTTTTGGTCCACTCATTGTTTTATTCTGGACTGCTGGTCGAGTTCCAATCGAAGCCAAGAAATTTCAAGATGCATTTTGCAAGAAGACCGAATATCGAATGGCATTTGGAATCGCGACTGAAAACCGACAAATTGGAAAAAATTTGTTTGACACATCAGATCTAGTTTTGAGTGGTCTGAACGTCATATTTTATAGAAGAAGTCTGGTAATGGGGTTTATTGGAAATATTTTAACGTATACTATTTTGTTGGTTACTACCAATACATGTTAGCTTGACCTTCAAATTTTGAATTTATTATTTGATTAACACTTATCCTTCAAAAAGTACTTAAATTGTGTAATCTTAATTCATGGTAAATTGTTTTAAATTTAGTAGGGGAGACCGTGGCTAGTTTTCCATGTTTTCCTCTTTTTCATTGTATTTTTTACTTCTATTTATTTTGAAGAAAAAAGTATGTCATTGCCTTCCTCACTTACTTAACAAACTATCATTACTAGGTTCCCAAAAAGTAAATATAGTTTTTTGGAAACAATTGGTTAAATGCATGTTGAGTTGGCAAGGGCCTTGTATGCTGGGTAAAATTTCCCAGACTGCTAATTAGTGATGGGGCGAATTAACCAACTATTCTTTAAAATATTCAACATATTTGATAATTATTTTGTTGTTTTTACGCAGTTTTATTTTGAACTAAAATGTCTCAAAAGAGTATGTCCAGTATACAAGTAAGAATTATTTTTTTAAAAATTTTATTCTACCAAACAATGTGAACAAAGTTGCATAATTGTTATAATATAGTTTGAGTGCTCTTTTCTAGAGGTTGTTAAGTACTGTTACATGTTTCTGAAGTAGATTGACTGAAGATTGATGTGATTGGAATTTTTTTACCTGCCAATTGACTAAAAACCTTGGATGCAACATGACACATTGCTATTTTACAGTGAAGTTATTCATGATATGCAGATACCATTTAAATTTCTGGATTCTTTTCTGCTACTAAATCCTTTCCTGATAGTATTTAGAGCGACATATGTAGCTGAAGAATAGTGATTGATCTGCCAGCTGCCTTTTATAATACTATGTAGATTTTTTTTATCTGGGGCAATTACATGTTCATACAATTAGTTTTAAATTAATAATAAAGTTTTTGGAATATAAAACTTAGTTTTAAAACTTTGGAGAGCGCTTTTCTACAAGGCATTGCTAGAAAACTAGCCCCTTAAAATTTTGGAAAACATGCCCTGTCACTATATTTTGAATTTATTAGTTCCTTCTTGAGTAGAATTTTAAGCTATTTTAAAAAGGAATGCATTATTTCTTAGAGAGAGGAACCTAATTTAATAAATGCAGTGATAAAACTGTAAGTTTAATAAAAGTAAGTTTGACGAAGTGTTGATTACAGGCAGGAAAATATACTCGAAGTTGAAAAAATCACAAAAACAGCTCTAACGACAATATTACAGCATACACTTCAGTGCTTCACAAAGGTTTAGGCACAGATGCAATTCATGAAAAAAATTGATGATGTCAAAAAATTCAAAAATATAAATAAATTTGACTTCCATCAACAAATAAAGTTTTTAAAAACTTTCGTTGCCACAAAAGTATCGGCACAAGTTTCAGTTTTATGCAAATCCACTGGAAAAAGTGATTGCGTCATCGAAAGGAGGGTTTTTAAGCTGCTTTAAAAGGTTGAAGGTAATTTTCAAGGCTTCGAAAGATTCTGAAGTCAACTGAATTTTCGTATGAAGAGTTTACAAGGATATTGACATTAAATTTCAGAGGTAAATTTGTTTCTGATATTTCTACTGCGTGAAAGCTTTTGAAGCGAAGTGTTTATAGAGTGTTAGCATGTGGCTATCAATAACAACCAAAATCGCGGTCTGGAAGACATCGAATCGTCAGCCCCCAAACGAGAAGACAGACACATAAGAAAATTGACTTCAGACAAACATTGCTCTTAAAACCAAATGAAAAACCTGATTTGGGCTAAACTTTCGTGAATCAAGTAAACTCTTAAGGACAATTTGGGACCATCTAGGCCCCATTTTTTCCGTCGCTGAAGATCTCTTGTCGCTGTAAGACATGTGTTGTTGAGCCTATTGCAGAGTCTTGCATCTTTATGAAGAGATCACGAGCTGGGCTTGCGCTTCATCTTTGATTTTATCAAATAGCCAGATCCAGATTCCTTGATTCACTTCCTGATAGTTTCACGTTAAAATTTAGCCAAAATCGGGCTTTTAATTTGATTTGAAGAGCAATGTTTGTCTGAAGCCAATTTTCTTATTTGTCTGTCCTCTGGTTTGCTGGTGATTCGAGGTCTTCCAGCCGCGATTTTGGTTCATATTGATAGTAGAAATATGGGAAACATATTAACCTCTGACTTTTAATGTCCATATCCTTGTAAACTCTTAATACTAAAATTCAGTTGACTTCAGAATCTTTCTAAGCATTGAAAATCACCTTCAACCCTTTTAAAGCAACTTAGAAACCCTCCCTTTTGATGACGTAATCACTTTTTCCAGTGAATTTGCATAAAACTGAAACATGTGCCTATACTTTTGTGGCAAGGAAAGTTTGAATTTTTTTTATTTGTTGATGTCAAATTTATTTATATTTTTGAGTTTTTTTACCGTATCAATCTTCATGCTGCCTAAAGAATGTATATTTGAAATTAAACTTCCAAAAAATAGTAAACATTGGCGATTTTTTCATGAATTGCACCTGTGCCTAAACTTTTGTACAACACTGTATGCAAAGATTCGTGTGTGTGGTCGCTGCCATATTGCTTCATTAACTAACTCAACAGTTGATTCCCCTTAATTGCCCATTTCTGATATAAGGGCCGGCGGAAAAATAACTTATCCCATAGAAAAATTCTAGCCCCAGTCGCGCACATATTCTACAAAATGAAGCCATATTTTGCTTTTAACAAAAATGTTCCGTCTAAATAATATGTAAGGAAGTGATTGTGTTGGTAAGTTATTTTATTTCAATGTATAACTACAAAACTCAATATGTTAGGGATATTCATTTATGTGTAGGCTACAAAAGAAAGTTGAAATAAGAAAAAAAGGTTTACAGATTTTTTTTATCTCATATACTACTTACTACTATACATTTTGTGTCTCTTGTGAAACTGGCAAAACCTAGATTTATGGAAACATCTACCAAGAGTTCTATTTTAGAAAAGAGTGAGACTGTATTTTCTTTGAGAAAAAAAAAACATCAGATAAGCTGTTCTTCTAAAAGTTTATAAATGGAAAAAATACAAGGTTAACTACTTAAACTGTTATTTTGTTATACACACTTTAAGTGTACAAACTGTAAGCCCTGGTTTGTTGTACAAACTGTAACAATTTGACATAATATTAATCCGTAATATACCGGTGGGAGCATATGCTACCTCCATCTCTTAAGAGTAACCTTACATCAAATTAATAGTGTGATGCTACACCATAATATAAGTATCCGATTGAAGATTCCTCCTATTTAATGTATGCTGTTACTATGTATGGAGGCTGTCTGGGTGGTCTTTTGGCAACTCCCATCCTTCATTTTAAGTACTAACCCCTCAATTACTTCTTATTAACTACTATGCGATTCCGATCATTAACAATGAAGTTTAACCCTTAAATTCTTTACACAGTGGTGTAATGCTGCTTTGTAAAGCTTGGGGAGTTACATGATGCTTTCGTTTTTGTGACGTAGCGACAGAACACTTTCTTACATTGAGACAATGTCATTCCTCTTCAATGGAAAGGTGGTAGATTTTTTCGAACATTTCAAGCTCATCTGTGGATCCGTATGGATTTCGGACAAGCTTATTTCACAAGTAAAGATTATGTAACCTTGTAAGAAAATGTCGTTTCACAAGTAATGTCTCTTTAACTTTAGAGCTCTTTTCACGATATTCGCGCAAGTAATCTTTATGTAATTTTGCAATAATTTCACAGTTCGACAAAAAAAATGCAAGTGTTTGTCCCGAAGCTACTTTGGCGATTTTTTGCTCCTTTGGTGGTCCAATAATAGAGAAATGACATTTTTAACCCAAGTTTAATAGGGGGATTCATCAGAGATCAAAAAACTGATTTTTTAACGTTTTTTCATAAAAAACGAATTTTCTGACATTTTTTTTGGCTACAAACAACCTGCAACTGGTTCTTACCTCTATATGGGTGTTAAGTGAGTACCGATGGGCCATTTTGGAACTCAAACACCGCTCCAAAAATGTCTAAATGAGCGATTTCTGTCCCAAAACGCCATTTTTTGATGTTATTTCATGTTTTTTCACGTGGTTACTTTTTTGGCTACAAACAACCTATAAACCTTCCTGCAACTGGTTCAATTACCTCTATGGGTGTTAAATGAGTACCGATGGGCCATTTTGGAACTCAAACACCGCTCCAAAAATGTCTAAATTAGCGATTTTTGGCCCGAAACGCCATTTTTTTCAATGTTATTTCATGTTTTTTCGCGTGGCTACTATTTTGGCTACAAGCAACCTATAAACCATCCTGCAACTGGTTCAATTACCTCTATGGGTGTTAAATAAGTACCGATGGGCCATGTTGGAACTCAAACACCGCTCCAAAACTGTCTAAATTAGCGATTTCTGGCCCAAAACGCCATTTTATATATTATTTCATGTTTTTTCGCGTATGGAGCTATGATTACGTATCAGGATCTGCTTTCGAGATAAATAAAATTAGATTGAGATAAATAAAATTAAATTATGAACACCGAATAAATTGATAACATTTATATAGACACATAACACATACATAGATACGTAATCATACCTCCATTCGCGAAAAAACATGAAATAACATCCAAAAATTGCTTTTGGGGCCAGATATCGCTAATTAAGACAGTTTTGGAGCGGTGTTTGAGTTCCAAAATGGCCCATCGGTACTCACTTAACACCCACAGAAGTAATTGAACCAGTTTCAGGAAGGTTTACAGGTTGTTTGTAGCCAAAAAAGTAGCCACGCGAAATAACATGAAATAACATTGAAAAAATGGCGTTTTGGGCCAGAAATCGCTCATTTAGACAGTTTTGGAGCGGTGTTTGAGTTCCAAAATGGCCAATCGGTACTCATTTAACACCCATAGAGGTAATTGAACCAGTTTCAGGAAGGTTTACAGGTTGTTTGTAGCCAAAAAAGTAGCCACGCGAAAAAACATGAAATAACATTGAAAAAACGGCGTTTTGGGACAGAAATCGCTAATTTAGACAGTTTTGGAGCGGTGTTTGAGTTCCAAAATGGCCCATCGGTACTCATTTAACAACCATAGAGGTAATTGAACCAGTTGCAGGAAGGTTTATAGGTTGTTTGCTGCCAAAAAAGTAACCACATGAAATAACATCAAAAAATGGCGTTTTGGGACAGAAATCGCTAATTTAGACAGTTTTGGAGCGGTGTTTGAGTTCCAAAATGAACACCCACTCCTTCCGAACACCCATATAGAGGTAAGAACCAGTTTCAGGTTGTTTGTAGCCAAAAAAATGTCAGAAAATTCGTTTTTTATGAAAAAACGTTAAAAAATCAGTTTTTTGATCTCTGATGAATCCCCCTATTAAACTCGGGCTAAAAATGTCATTTCTCTATTATTGGACCACCAAAGGAGCAAAAAATCGCCAAAGTAGCTTCGGGACAAACACTTGCATTTTTTTTGTCGAACAGTGTTTTTTATGGCCTCTGAAGTGGTGTATTTTTGCCTTAATTTACTATAAAGCTTTTCACGATATTCGTGCAAGTAATCTTTCTGCAATTTTGCAATAAACTTTTATGTCCGCTTAAGGTAGGCGAATACCCAAAATTCCCCAAAATTCTAAAATTTGTACTATTACTTTAATCTTTTCCAAATTTGGCATAGTGATTTCAATTATAATGAATAATAATATTTAGGCATTTTTTTATTTAAATCTAATTTATTTATTTTAAACAGTGTTTTTTTACTAAAAATATATGTTTGCGCTAACAAGTCTACCACATTGAATTTTCATCCTATAAACATTAATTATGTCTTAAATTCTTCGTTTTGAACTGATGCAAGCAATGACCTTCTAGGGTTTCATACAAATTACAAGAAAAGAAGTTATTAAGAAAAATGTTATAAATTAACCACACACAAAAAAAGATTTTTTTCGATTACCTTACACTTGGACATTTTAAAAAAAAAACTTATATATTTACACCAGATGTTAGAGGTTCATGGCACAGATATATATTGATATAGCATCTGTAAAACATTTCAAGTAAATTAATGTAAAACTTTTTATTCTAAAAGTGTCAGCGTAAACCCCTTTTTTTGTTGAAAAACACCGTTTAAAATAAATCAATTATATTTAAATAAAAAAATTGCCCAAAAAGTATTGCTCATTATATTTGAAATCGCTATGCCAAATTTGGAAAAGATTAAAGTAATAGTAAAAATTTTGGAATTTTGAGTACTCGCCTACCTTAAATTCTTTACACAATGGTGTAATGTTACTTTGTAAAGCTTGTGGAGTCACATGATGCTCTCGTTTTAGCGACGTAACGATATAACACTTTTTTACTTTGAGACAATGTCATTCTCCTTCAATCGAAAGTTCGTAGAATTTTTCGATCATAACATTTCAAGCTCATCAGTGGATCCGTATGGACTTCGGACAAGCTTATTTCACGTATTCCACACAGGTAGTAATTATGTAATCTTGCAAGAAAATGTCGTATCACAAGTAATGTCTTTTTAACTTTAGAGCTCTTTTCACGATATTCGCGCAAGTAATCGTTCTGTAATTTTGCAATAATTTTTACGCCCACTTAAGTTTTGTTTCTGTAACTTTATCTGCCCATTATATGTATCCCATACAAGAAACATAGCACTTATACACTACCATTTCATGTATTCCTCAAAAGAAATGTCTATAAGGAAATTAAATATTTTACTGAGTGACTTTCGCAAGTTCAGTTTTTTTTATATAATTGCACCTTTATTGTGAAAATAAAATATGGAAAAACATATACGTTAGAAACATTCAATTCTATGTTCGTGTTACTTTTTATGAAATTTACATAAATCAGAGATAACAGAAGAAATAAGCCTTTAATTATATTTCACAGAGCCGAAAAGCCATTTCCAAATTACACGAAGGCAACAGAACATCCCTTTGGAGACTATTCATGTAAAAATTATTCATTGTTAGTTTTTCGGACCAGGTTGCTTTTTAAAATAGTCCTTTACGTCATCCATACCCAACATACATAGGCATTTATAATGCTTGGTGGCAGGCAATTGTTTAGTCAATACGTCTGCTGCCTTTTTCTCGGTGGATGTGTGACAGATCTCAATTTCTCAATTTTTCGGGGCATCCCTCACAAAGTGGTGGCGGATGTGTTTGTGTTTCGTTCACTTATGAAACACTGGGGTTTCTGCAAGTTTGATTGCACCCATGTTGTCAACCAACATTCGAACCTTATCCACCTTTTCAGGGAAAAGTTCATTTAGTAACCTTTTAAGGTATATCTCCTCTTTTGTACTGTCCGATAGAGCCATATATTAACTCTCTGTCGAGGAAAGTGCTACAGTAGCTTGCTTTCGACTCTTGTATGAAATTACGCGAAAACTTAGAATAAATCAGGTCCCTGTATAACTGCATCTATAAATTTTGCAATTTCCAAAATGCTCGTCCGTATACACATACAAAGGATCATTTGTATGTTTAAATATTAAACCAAAATTTATTGCCTTTTTCAAATAGCGTAAAACGTGCTTTGCAGCCGAAAATGTATTTCTTTAAAACAAGTTAAGAATTGGGCTAAATTACTCACAGCATTCGCTATGTCAGGCCGAGTTGAAACTGCTAGATACATTAGACCTCCAACTAATTCCCAAGATGGCACTTTATTTTCACAATTTCCTCTTTTTCTAATTTGATGCTTAAATCAATTGTTACATTAACTGCCTTAGCGTCCGTCATATTAAATCATTTCAATAACTCATTTATGTAACTAGATTGACTCAGGGTTATCATAAATTTCTTTTGTTGAAAGTTAATCCCTAAACAATATAGTTCGCAAGACCTGAATATTTTGCTTTTACATATTTATTCAAATGATTTTCAAATTTATTAAGCATAGGGATTTTCACGCATGCATAGTAAATCATAGTAACCATTTACATCGATTCTAAGAATCTATTCTAAGATTCTAAGATCTCGTCTAAGAATGCTGTTATTCTTTATCGCGTTTCCCAGGTACTTGAAATTAAGGTGCCCGAGGCGTTCGTGTCATCTGATTATATCAGCCTTCCTTTTGGTATCCAGGGAGTCACTTGCAAGGGCTGATGAGGGCGTGTCTCAACATTTAGGCTTGCAGAGGTTATCTCTTCTATCTCCTTCCACCGTCTGTCCGGTAGGGTGTACGATACTCGCTAATTCTCAAGTAAAGGTGACAATGAAGCCTTTGTCGCACATTTTAGAGAGAGAGAGGCGGTTGTTTCTCAATCCTGGGAAGTAGAGTTGGTTGGTTTACATATATTTTCAGGCTTGTGTGCTTGCTCAGAGAGCCGCTTATAAACCTTCGTCAAGTAAGACAGTCACAACACACACACACTCCCATGCACACATAGACGTGACAGATGCTTCCATCTGTCACGCGCCACCTCCACAATTTCGACATGTCCCTGAAGAGGAGGGAGATAGTCTCCAGGAACCTGTACCCGTGGGAAAATGCGCAATGACCGCCCACAGGACTTTTGGACCCAACAGATTTAACGAGCACGTACTCCGCATATACTCGGTGAGTTTTCAGCGACCAGGACTTGATCGCGGGACCTTCCGATCCGTAGATCAAGACGCTGACCACAGGGTGCCTCACAGCCCTGGGCAGTAGAGTGTCTCTCTTACTTTAATTTTTGCTTCTTTTCCATCGATTAGGGTGGCGTTGCCGTACCAATAATTCCAATGATTTGTGGGGTTATTGGTTTACCATCATCAGATTAGTTTCTTGAGTCGGGGAAATCGACTCAAAAATCTTTCCATCTGGACTTAGGTGTGATGAGCTGTCTGAGTGCAGTATCTACTGTTTTTGGTCGTTCATGTCATGCTGTTCGTGGAAAAAGTCACTTTGTGTTAAGTGAAAACGTGCTCATTTTTCACTCTGGTAGAGCGGCAGTCTGCCATCTTGTGTCCTGGTTTGGGGCACTTGTAACAGATTATTTTCGCTGTTTCTCTTCCATTTTGGTATTTCTGCTGTTGTGGCCACATCTTTTTTGAGGAGGGTTTCCTGTTGCCATTATTCCGATTTGGCTTGACAGTGGCCGCCTCGTCGTAATGGGGATTTCTATTTCTCGAAAAATATGCCTGTTCAGAAGAGGTTGGCGCGTGACCCTTTGAATTTCTAGCTTCAAATTCTTCCAGCAGCTTAACTTTTAGATCATCTGGCAACGGTAGTTTGTCCCTAGTTTCGATAGCGAAGCGAAAAATTTCATTGTTCCGGGGACGCCGAACAGCATTAAACTGGCCAATAAATCATCTGAAATAATTGACGTCGAGTATCTATAAGTTATTCAGGTGTTCGGGCATGTTTTCACTAATCGTCATATCTCGAAACAAAAGTTGCTTCAACAGCGATGCCTTTTGGGCAGGACCCTTTGATTTGTAAATGGACTCTAACTTTGTCCATACGTCGTTCGAAGTTTTGCAATGTTTTATGTGGCATAGTTCAAGAGGACTCATAGCTAAAACTATGCCAGCTTTAGGTTTCTCGTCGGTAAATGTCTATTTTTCCATGTCTGCAGGTACTTCGTTTATGTTTGTCCCGTTCACGTAACTCCAATGGTCATTTTTGACCAGTATCACTTCAATTTGTTTTCTCCAGGTCGACTACTTCGCTTTGTTTAACCTATCGATACTGCTGGCTTGTGCCATATTTGTAAAAGTCCAGATGCAGATTCAAACGAAAGTTAGTTCACTTACTTGTAATGGCTGCTGAGACGGCGGTTAGCTTGCTAAGCCATTTTTTCGCTCTTCTAAGCCTAACATCGCTACTCTTTCAAAAAAAAGGTCCAGTTTCTAGCGGCAGAGTCGTGATTGGGTTAAATAACCTTTTCGGGAGGTAAGGTATTGATCCAGCGATGAGAAGCAGAATATCGTAACAGCAAGCATCTTTTAGTAAATCAAAGAGCAACACATTTTACTGCTACAAGCCCGCCATTACAAGTAAGTACTGTTACATCAGAGAGAACATCACATCATACACACTTGGTGCTACACTCACGCAACAAGGGCTCATTTGATAAAAGTTAGAAGGGGCTAGATTGACTTACACCAATAGAGAATATCCATTTTCCGCACCTGGTAGTAGGGTGGGCCGAAAAATACTTTTTATTTTATTTCGGATCGCTATAGTTCGGAAAAGTTGCCATTGGTAAAGACATGAAAAATGCACTAATTTTTATTTTTTTATTACTTTATCTTCCGTTCGCGCATCGCCATCAAAGTTGGAAAAAATTGCCAAAAAACGAAATTTTTTATATTTTTTTATACACGAAAGATGTTTTTAGTTGCTTTCCTATATCATGAACTAACTTCTAAAAGTACATAAAACCTATTTATATGCACTTATCATACATTTTCGTCCTGTCTGTCAATTTTGCAAAAACTAAGAATTTTCCTCATTTTGTACTTCGTTGGGTTTCCGGAAGATCTGGCACAAATGAATAATAAGGGCATATATTTTGATTTTAAGTACTTTTAGCAGTTAATTCATTATATAGGAAAGCAACTAAAAACATCTCTCGTGTATAAAAAAATATAAAAAATTTCGTTTTTTGACAATTTTCCCCAACTTTGATGGCGTTGCGCGAACGGAAGATAAAGTAATAAAAAAATAAAAATTAGTGCATTTTTCATGTCTTTACCAATGGCAACTTTTCCGAACTATAGCGATCCGAAATAAAATAAAAAGTATTTTTCGGCCCACCCTACCTGGTAGAGAGCCAAAAAAAAATCAACTGCAAGTCTTAAAACGCTGGGAATTCACTGGTGCCCTTAAAAGTCCAGCCGGTATCTGCTTTAAGGATTTATTATCTACTGCAATCATGATATTTCTTGAAGTAGTTGGAGACGAAGAATAAACATTTGCTTTTCAAGGCAAGTATTCAAGCTTTAAATTGAGTGTTTATTTGTAAAGCCATCGAGCTAGACTCATTGCAGATGTTTTCAAACTCAACAGCCACTTCAGAGGTTGATGCTACGAAGCGACGCACCTTCGATTTATCCTTTAAGCTTCTCGAATGCCCGGACGACGGCTAGAGCTTTCTATTTCAGTGTTTAAGTACTCTCTGCCGGATTAAGGTAGGCGAATACCCAAAATTTCCCAAAATTCTAGAATCTTTACTATTACTTTAAATATTTCCAAATTTGGCATAGTGATTTAAATATAATGAATAATACTATTTCGACTATTTCGGCATTTTTTTAAATTTAAATATAATTTATTTATTTTAAACGGTGTTTTTCTACTAAAAAAAGAGGTTTACGCTAACAAGTCTACCACATTGAATTTTCATCCTATAAGCAATAATTATGTGATAAATTCTTCGTTTTGAACTGATGCATGCAATGACCCTCTAGAGTTACATACAAATTACAAGAAAAGAAGTTATTAAGAAAAATGTTATAAATTAACCACAAAAAAAAGGATTTTTTTTCGATTAACTTACACTTAGACATTTAAAAAAAAACTTGCATATTTTCACCAGATGTTAGAGGTTCATAGCACAGATATACATTGAAATAACATTTGTAAAAAAATTCAGGTAAATTAATGTACAACTTTTTATGCTAGAAGTGTTGGCGTAAACCCCTTTTTGTAGTTGAAAAACACCGTTTAAAATAAATCAATTATATTTAAATTAAAAAAAATTGCCTAAAAAACACTGCATATTTGAAATCACTATGCCAAATTTGGAAAAGATTAAAGTAATAGTAAAAATTTTAGAATTTTGGGTATTCGCCTACCTTAAGAAGGCGACTGGCATTCTCTATTGGATGTTCTTTTGAACTTTGGTCTTGACTAAGGGCAATAATCAAATCGTGTTTACATAGTATACCCAGGACTAAAAATGTCAAGTGTATACCTCTGAAAACCAGAGGGATAAATATGGTTATTAGATTTAAAAGAAAGATAGCGGATAAACTTATTTTGAATTTTTTCGATGGTTGCCTTTGAAGCTGCACGGTACGGATTCCAAACAACGAAATTATATTTTAAAATTGGACGAATTCTAGCATAAAAAAATAACTATCTTTGAGTGTTAATTATACGTCACGTGGTGTTTCACCTTCCTAGTTTGAAGTTATGAAACGATTGAAAAAACATGTAATTAATGTATATAATCGAATCGATGAAATTGCAGAAAGAAAGAAATACGTGAAATCAAATATTTTTGACATTTCGCCCCAAAAATTAGTTACTTATACATTTTGTTGCAAAAACAAAACAAATTAATATATTATGCATTTATAATGGAGGTTTTGACAGTAAAAAACCAAATCAATGTAAAAGGATCAAATATCACACTATTGAAAAGAAACAATAAGTTATGGATTAATATTCGAAAGTACAAATAGAATATATTTTACATTTCAACATAAAAATCAATACTTTGTACACAACTGCATACAAAACAAAATGAGAGTATGTTTTTGTTATATTGTAAAGCCGGCCTTCTTAGTTAAATCCAATCAATGAAACGTGCTATTAGAGACTTAAAATATGCAACAACTCCTTCATTACACGACTGAATTGATAACTCGGAAAATTTCAGCAAATAAAACGGTAGAAATTTGTATTCCAACAAACTATTTTAACTAGATTCGTGATAGTTACTAGCGACTATTTAAAGACTCGTAAATGATATTTTTTAATCCTAAAAAAAGTTAAAGAGGTTTTCTACTTAAGTTAAAGATGTTTGCGCGCAAAAAAACGCGAAGAAATAAGCATGATTTTTTATTTTCCTTTTTAAAACTTATGTACGTCGTTGGACAACCAAACACATCCATGTATAAAAAATTCGCTTCAAATTCATTGCATTTTTGTCTAATTGCAATTTATGTGGAATATATAGTTTCACACTGCGTGTCAGGTTCTGGTCTAAATTGGAAACTCCAACTAAGTTACATACTCTCAAAAACTTCAGGCTTTATATTGTGTATTATAATATACCAAAAACAGCTACAATTAAAAAAAATAATGAAACACCTACAAGTTTTTAGAGAAAGTAAAATAATTTCAAATTTCGCAGTCTGTGTAGTTTATATTTCTACATTTGCATACACACTTGCTTACACGAATGCTATACCAACTGAAGATTTTGACATGATCTTAAACTCTTTCACATACAACAAAGTAATAAATGGACCAGAACTGCGGTATACCGTATTTTTCCTTAAATTTTTTTCCTTGATTATCATACATCCTGCTTACACAATATTAATGACAATTTTATACTGTAGATCTTGCCACCACATCAGTTTCCTGTTTCAGAATCTAACAAAGAAAATAGAAGAATTTCAATCTGATGATTTTGTACAATCGGTTCAGATGGATATTGTGAGATCGAAGATAAAAATCCAAAACGTATTCGAAGATGTTCAAACTCTGTTTTCTTTGCCTTCATTGCTCATTTCCATAGCTTGCTTCGGTTATGGTGTTGGAGTCATAGGAACACTTGTCCTTTATAACTGGAAAATGGAGGGAATTTATGTGTTGTATGACTCTGTTTACTCACTAGTTATGACTTTTGGTCCACTCATTTTTTTATTCTGGACTGCTGGTCGAGTTCCAATCGAAGCTAAGAAATTTCAAGATGCATTTTGCAAGAAGATCGAATATCGAATTGCATTTGGAATCGCTGCCGAAAACCAACAAATTGAAAAATATGTGTTTGACACGTCAGATCTAGTTTTGAGTGGTGCAAACGTCATATTTTACAGAAGAAGTCTGGTGTTGGGGTTTGTGGGAAGCATTCTAACGTATACTATTTTGTTGGTTAACACTAATAACTGTTAGCGTGGACTCGAATTTTGAAAATACAGATTGTGGTTAAGTAAGATTAAAGTTAGTTTGGCCATTCCTCCGATTTTCCATTAGGCTTTGTGTAGCACATGCTGCCACCTTGTTTGCGGAGTAACAAAAGAACATTTTGTTTACAGTAAGATAATAGCACTGCTTCTTTAAATAGAAAGTTGGTTGAATTTTTTTAACAATTATAACGCATCAATTTATATCCGCGTGGCTTTCGTACAAGCTTATTTCACGTATTCCATTCAAGTAATGTCTATGTAACTTTGCAAGGAAATTTCATCTTTCCCACATCAGCAGTACCTATGTAACTTTTGCAAGAAAAATGCGGATATCCTACACAAGTAAAGTTTCTAAACTTTATAAGCTTATGTCACGTTACCTGCGCAATAAATCTTTCTGTAACTTTGCGATACAATTTTATGTATCTCACATAAGTTATGTTTCAGTAATTTAATTAGCCCATTTTATGTATCACATACAAGTAACGCATTAGCATTTTTACAAAACCATTTGATGTATCCCTCTCAAGCAATGCTTCGATGAAAATCAATTTTTTAATGAAGGAATTTTCGCAAGTTTAGGTTTTTGTAATATGTGCTAGAAATATCAAATTCATAAATTAACTCTTTGGTTTGCAGAAAAATTTCTAAATCAAATACTATAATAGGTAAATGAAAGTCATAATACATTAATATTTTATTGAGTACAATGACAACATTAATTAACAAAATATTAGAATATACAAATCTATTTCACATAAGTATAATAAAATATTTTCACCCCAATGGGCATTTTTAAATTTAATAAACCTAAATAATTTGTTATACAGGCTTAATTTTGTTAAAATTTAACCCCGCACTAAGCATAAACCCTTATGAATAAATTAAGTTCTTAAAATTACAGATAATTGAGGCCGATAACCATTGAATTGTAGTAAAAGTACAACCGTTGTGGTTAATCATAGATATAATGAATTTCATTTTTAAATAAACTGTCATATCATAATCAACCTAAAAATAGCAAAGAATAAAAATAATCAATGATTGAACCCCAAAATATTACAATCATGATGTGCCATGCTCCATTTTGTAAGCAAGTGTTGAAGTGGAGAGAAGAATTTTTGTTTTATAGAATCAAAAGTAAGTTAAAAGTGTATCTATTTTTACACTTTCAAAGTATTAACCCTTTCAGTCCCAAAAATTTACTACACTACAGAAACATCTGATATTCACAAAATAAGCTTATTTTAGGTCAAATATACGAATTCCATAAGAAAAAAAATCCATTTAAATTTTTTATATGGTTTTTGAAACAATGCCAAAATTCTTTAACTGTAAAAAACAACAAAATAAAAAATATATATATTACCTAAAAACACTTCGAGTTATATATTTTAAGGTATCTGACCATATTATCAAAAAAAAAATTAGTAATTATTTTAACCGAAATAGTTTAAATTGTGTTTTAAATATGTGGAACTGAAGTGAACTTATCAAAAATCAGAAGAAACGCTTGTTGACTATTTTCTAAATAAAAAACATAGTAGTTCTGAGTTCTATTGAGATTAATGTAAAATATTGTCTGATAGAACAAAGTGTGAAGAATCGAATGATGTGTGTTTGGATGTCATAGCGGGACATAAACATTTTGAAAAAAATATTGAAAGTGATGATGCCAAATGGCATCACTGGGACTGAAAGGGTTAATAAAAACTTTTCAGGAATTAAACTATATTTTAGATCAAAGACATAGCACAGATTACGATATTATAAGTTCAATGCTGTGTCGAATTACACGTTTTTCTGTGTTGATCATTTATTAAATAACTAGCAGTATGGTCCCGCCTTGCCGCCTCGGTGGCTGAACGGTTAGCGTGCTGGCCTTTGGAGCTGCTGAGGTCGGGTTCGAATCCCGGTCAGGCATGGATATTTGTATTTGTCAATAAATGTTGTTATTTGTCTATGTGTTTGTGTCGTCCTTTCTTTGTGTGTCTCCTGTGACTGTCCCTTCTGGCGAGCTGAGTAATGGGCTATAAAGCCTACACTCTCCCTTCTAGAGGGCGCATTTACATTCCATTCCATTCCATTCCATGGTCCCGCCTTACTGGGAACCCGTTAACTTCGCATTGCTTCCTTTTAGAGGCATTCTCACTTGTGAAAATGCACTCAAAATCAAAACAAAATTAAATTCGTGTTAGTGCATGCGCACTTAAAAAAGCAAACACTAATAGAGGATGAAGCAGTCTTAGGGCGAGTGCATATATCTCAACCAATCAAACTAATAGAGGAAGGCTTCAAGCCCCCGTTTCGGCCCGGTCCATGTATTTTCAAGCCATGTTATGGTCTCGCAATCCCACGTGGATGACGTATTTTTGAAACTAATTATATTAATTAAAAATCACTATCAAATATGAAAAAAACTAAGCCTCAGGTGCACACGTAGGTATTAAAAGGAATCTATATAAAAAATTTCGAATTTTTTAGTGCAGTCTAAGTAGGTCTTTTGCGATCCACAGACATACACACAGACAGACACACAGACAGACTCTTTCTTTTATTATTATAGGTAACTCTGTGGAGTCTAGTGGAACAGAAACTGTGTTGTCAAATGGACACGAACAAACCTATTTTTGTATACTTCTCTTGAAGAATCTATATAAATAACTAATATCTCATTCAGTCAAGTTGCCAAACATTTTTAATACTTAAATTTTAAAATTTTCAACTTTTTTCGTTGAATAATAAGTGAAAGTTCAAGTAGCTTCATTAATTACATATTTTTCCACATGAAACTTCATTGTTACATCTGAGCAGAGCTTAGTGAAAATAAATGATTTTTTTTGATACAATTTGCTAGAAAGCAAACTGTTTTTTATTACGTTGGATTAATTTCTGAAATAGAAAGCGATGAACTCCAGGTAAACTATTTGAAGGTAAAGACGGTATTTTTAAATTAACGTACCCTGAAACAGAGGACAAGTTTGGGATTAATTTTAGGCAATTTAGTTACAGAACTATCCTTTCCAGTGACTCAACAAATATTATGGGAGCATCTTTAATATTGAGTTTTAACTTTGATATTTCACATTTCAATGTTAAATCATGGTTTTGAAAAAAAACCTTTCATTGTGCATACCATATGGAAATGTTTTCTCATTAAAATTTGATTTGAAGGTCATTTTCTGATTCTTTTCCGATTTTTTTGAAACTTTAATTGTGGCAACATTTACCATGTACCATCAGCCCTGCCCCTTGCTCCATTAGATCCCACATATGTGGTGGACATTTTCATGTTTGCTTAAATGCTCAGTAACTACAATATTGTAATGTTTTAACATATGTCTAATGACTTTTTAAATAAATGAATGGTCAGTTTATGAGCTTGCAAAAAAAATAATAATAATAATTTTGTATTTTTGCTGAAACATAAAGGTTAATAAAAAATTGTCCCATTAGCCCCCATTCTCCCTTGAATTAAATTATATTATTATTACAAAAAAAACCCTATCCAATTACAATTAAAACTTTTTTACCCATAATAAACCAATGCGCATATTCTTCATTGCAAGAATTTGGGGCTCGGATCTCTTAATGGGTTGAATTGCAGCCCATTACGCTCTGTGCTCTGCAACTGTTGCAGGTTCCATTTCCGCCTTCGCTCTGGGTGTACCTTCTCTTTCTGTGTGTCAGTAAAAATTCTGTCTGTCTTATTTGACGAAGGTTTATAAGCTCGTCTCTGATCAAGCAAGTCCCTGATCAATCGTAATATACAGCACCAACCAAACCTTGAGAACAACATGCAGAAGAAGTCCTTCTTTATCTATACTAAGATCCTTCATACATTGTGAGTAGGCATTTGATTCCGTCAGAAAATAGCAACTTGTAAGAATTTTTTAAAGAACATATTTATTAGTCAAACTCGTAAAGAATCGGAAATACATCAATAATAATCAAATCTACGACATATCTTTAGCATCGAAGGATCGTGCAAAAACGAGTCCATTAACGATTGACGAAAATCATGAAGTAAAATACTGGCCACTCTTGTTAGAATGTTGTCCAATAAACCTGAAAAAAAACTAGCTTTATTGAAGTAGTAACCTATAACCAATAAATACTTAACCCATATACTGGTTGGCACAAATAAAAGTTTTCCCGTTGTATAGATATAGGAATGCATTGAAATGCTTGGCGAGGAAAACTATTGAAGCCGTCTGAAAGCCTTCTAGTCAAAGTAAAAAATTATTCA
Source organism: Hylyphantes graminicola (assembly GCA_023701765.1). Lineage (NCBI taxonomy): Eukaryota > Metazoa > Arthropoda > Arachnida > Araneae > Linyphiidae > Hylyphantes > Hylyphantes graminicola. The sequence goes on along the minus strand of CM043120.1, from coordinate 29,336,309 downwards.
AGCATATTATGGCTTTACTTGGTAAACCAATTTTATCATTGTTTGGAAGGGTTTAGCCAACACATTACAACTACTCATGGACTATTGGCCAGTTCAGATCTAATTGAGTAAGTGTGAGTTACGGATGTGTGAGTGCTAGTGCAATGTACAGGCAAAGATGATACTCACAGTGCAGTAGAGGGTACTCATTATAGAAGTTTAATTAAATCAAATAAGTAGGAAAAATATGGCAAGTTGTTTGTTAAATTAAGAATATAAAGGTGTGAAAGTGTCAAAACAAGAGTGCTATGCAACGATTAGTTACGAAATGGCGTCAGACACTATCTGTTTAGAATAAAACCAAAAACATGCTGAAACGTGTTCAAGCACCATATTTTGTGTCTTGCAATCAAATTAGAATGTTTTGTGTTAAAACAAAGATATACTATTCTTTTGGATAAATGGCGGCCGAAAAAATCAGTACTGGGAACTTTTGTTGCACAGCTGTACTAACCTTTAGTGTATTGTTGCATTCCAACTAGCTTGTCAGACTATAGACAGTTGCCGAAAAATTCTCCAAGCGTTTATTTAGGGTTAATATTGAAGCGATCAATATCCTTCAATTAGCAAATTGTTTTTGCATCGGTTTTTGACTTGGCCACAATTATATCCTATTTCACCATGACGAACGAGCCACTTTAATTTGAGCCAACCTGTACTATTTAAAAAACATTTAAAGTAGTTTTGAGCGAGATAAAAAAAAACTATTTAAAGTGTTATATTTTGTATAAGGTTTCTCACACAAACTGTAACAATTTGTTTTAATGTTACGTAATTACGTAAAACCAGTCGCAGCTATTACTTCCCCTAATTATACGGAATGAAGTTACACAATTTACAGCGTGTAACGTTACACCATATTTATGGTGTGTAATGTCACTTCATAAAATTAAAGTCCTCAGAATCCTCACGAAAAAAATTCTCACGAATCCTCACGAAATCCTCACGTCCGTCCTAAAGAATCCTCACTCTCCATCCATTTTTCGGTGTAACATTACAGGCTGCGGATGCTGCCGCTGGTTTTACGAATATATCAAATAGTTATGTCAGATTTTTGGAGTTGGAATCTGACTATTTTACCATTAGACATTGAATTTTTCTGGAAAATGCAGCTCATCAGTAGCTATACTTACTAATTAGAATTACTCAGACACTTACGTGGTAGCTGCTTTTAGGTAGCTGTTTTTAAAAAGCAGTCAAAATCTTTTAAAAAAAGCTGAAACTTTTGTTACATTTTTCGTTATTATTATAAAGTGATTGAAAAGAAACTCCATTGCATTGACGTATTAATCAATATTTTCAAAGATAAGTCATTAGTTTCTGCGCTTCGAACAAAAAAAAATCAATGTATTTCGATTAACTAAAACGCTTACCTGAAACAAAGCTGTCGATTATATGATTGATCTTTTCATGTAAAGACAGAAAGTTAAACAGTTTCTATTAATCCTGTTTTAAAAAGATTGGGATTATATATAAAACTCAATTAACTGAAATAAAATTGAGAAACCATCGAATAGCCTCAAAGCGACGAAGACATGTTTTGAAAAGTGTTATGAAAGTATATTTTGTAAATATAAATATACAAAACCCATCAATTTTTTTTAAGGAATTGAGAAAGCATTGGGAAATCTCAACAAATTTAACTTAAGATAATTGTGTTCCTGAAACCAACTATTTTCCAAGCGCTATCAAGGAAGACATTTTTAAACAAACTGGAATTTATGATGTTTTCTACAAAAGTTAAAGCTGCTAAAACAAAGCGAATGAAAAAGTATGATTTTTTATTTTCTCTTTTAAACTTTCTGTACAATTTTGAAGAAAAGCAGAAAATATCTATAAGTAAAAGACTCACTTCAAATTTATTGCACTTATTCATAATTGCAACTTTTGTAGAATACTTAGCTCTATGCAGTGCGTCATATAAAAGAATGAGCTGGAAATTGGGAATGAGTTACTTGTTTTCAATCAGTTCAAGTTTTGTATTGTATTTCGTACTATACAGGAAACAAGACCGATTAAAAAAATTAGCGAGAAACCTACACAATTTTTCGGAGACTCAAAAACATTCTAATTTTGCATTCTGCATAGTATGTATTTTTACTCTTGGGTATACTATATGCTACACGATTGCTAATGCATCAGAAAGTTATGCCAGAATATTGAAGCCTCTTACATTTAACAAAATAATCACGCCTCTAGGGTTGCGTTTACCATTATTCTTTGTTAAATTCTTCTCTTTGACGTGCCTACATCCAGCTTACACTAACTTTATTGCAATACTGTTCTGCAGATCTTGTCATCACATCAGTTCGCTGTTTCAAAATCTTAAAAACACGATTAAAGAATGTAAATATAAAAATTTCACCCAGAAGGATCAGAAGGATATTTTAAGATCCAAAATGAAAATAGTGAAATATCTAGAAGACATTCAGAAAACGTTTTCCCTTCCTTCAGTGCTCATTTCTATATCATGTTTCAGCTATGGTGTCGGTGCCATAGGAACTTTTGTTACTTATGATCCAAAAACAATGGGTGTTTGGGTGTTATTCGACTCATTTTTCTCATTACTTGTAACTTTTTGTCCTTTCCTTGCTGTCGTCTGGATTGCTGGTCGAGTTCCAATTGAAGCCAAGAAATTCCAAGACGCTTTTTTGAAGAAGCTAGAATATGGAGTGGCATTTGGAAGCACTCATGAAAATCAGCTGATGGAATTACGTTTGTTTGATACATCAGATCTAGTGTTGAGTGGAGGAGGTGTTATTTTTTTCAGAAGAAGCCTGGTCTTGGGGCTCACAGGAAGTATTTTAACGTACACTGTTTTGTTGGTTAACACCAATAGCAATTAGATTATAACTCTTACTATGAGGTTATGACTATCTAAAAATATAAGTACTGTAATAAACATTTAGAGTAAAAGAATGTTTTTTCAAATTTTTTTAGAATATACTTAATGCAAATTTTTATCTACAAAATGCATAATTATGTCTTAACAGATTTGGTAGAACTAGAATGTATACTTGGACAACGAATGAATCTGCTACCTTTTTTAAATATTTCACGAACGGTGTTTTCAGTGTTAGGAAGTGTTGCAATTCTTATTCTTGCCCTTTCTAAAGAAATCACTATGAACGATGGTTAAACCAGGTATTTACCCATTTGCGAATTGAAATTTTATTAAAAAACATTCAATACAATAATTCCTTTAACATTATTTATCAACATTTTCAGCATTGCGATAAACTGGCTTATATACTTGCCTATGAAAACCATTTTTTACAAGGCCTTCGAAATCGTTCTTGACCCACATGTTTCATCATTTTGAATTCTTCAAATACCATTTCTAAATATCTACAACAATATCCATAAACAGTCCTATATACTTTCCACTGACAAGCAGTTTTTTAGAAAACCGTTGAAATTGTGCTTGGACTTCATGCTACGTCAGATTGTATGCAAATGAACGACTGACCAGTTGCTTCTAAATCAGTATTGTTTAGAAGCATAGACACATTCTCGTTTATAATACTAATGTTAGTGTTAATAGAAACTATAAAATAAAATTGTAAAGAAAATTATGTAAAGATTAAATTAATAAGTCATCCCCTTTAGTGAAGATGCTATAGTTTATAGTAATGAAATGACTGAACTATTTTTAACAGTTGTTAATTTTCTCTAAGAATATGAAGCCCATCTCTGCTTCTGCAATTTTTGCCAGTAGGTTCTAGCTATCGTTTCGTTCTAACTGCTGAAAAACTGGATCGACAATAGACTATCTTTTAACTTAACTACTCCTTTATTGAGCATAGAGGGATGTAGGTTGATTTGAAACATGATCAGCTGGACCCGACTCGATTGCCAACCTCGGTCAATAGCATTTTAATAAAACACTCTTGCAATCATCGCTTCCAAAGTGAAATGGTGCAAACACTTTTCTTGTGAGAGATTGAGGATTCAAATATTTACTAGAATCAGCTATACTACGTTATAGTTTACTTTAAAACTATATAAATTCGTTAATTTTCAAATGGTGTATTTCTTTTCACTTTTGAAATCAAAGATTTGGGCTTTCGTCAAAAGTTTATCAGGATGTTTTTGGATACAATGTGATAAAAAATGATTGGGTAAAAGTAAAAATTTACAAGTAAGGGAATAACTAGAACATAAAAAATCATACTGCTACAGCGACAAAGACATTGACCACACAGAGTCATGCATTCATGCATACCAGCTAATAAAGTGAAAAATTAAAGATGTACCAAACATTATTTGAATTTTTTTCATTCAGATTAGCAGACAATCTTAATAGCTTTAAAAATTCAAAAAGAATTGGCTGCCTTTTTGAAGTTTCATTTCCGCTTCTACGACTTAGACATATCCAGTTAAATTCACAGCATCGCCCAATTGAAACATAACAAAATTACATCCATAGTTTTTCCAACTTCAAATGAATTTTGAAAAAGGATAACGAGTATTAATTAAATCTGCGAAATAAAATCAATGAAAATGGTAATAAACAATCCTCAAAATTAACGAAATGAGGCTTGAGGATTCATGCATCGTCAAAAATGAAAGTGCTATTTCTGAGAGTGTACGCGGAATGACGCAATGCAAAAGTAATGGAATCTTAGTCTAAATATCGAGTAACCCTTTAAAAAGTAACTCAAAGATTTAGAGACAATAAAGGTGGGTTCGTTGGCTTGGATGAGTTATCAAGGGCGCAGTCCTTATGCAGTTAGACATGATGGGGCGCAGACACCAGTAGTGAGTTCGACTGTAGGCGTCCGGCGAATCAAGGGCATCGATGAGGTACTTAGACATGATGGAGCGCAGACATAATTAGTGGCTTCGGGAGTTGTCCGGCAAATCAAGGGCATCGATGAGGTACTTAGACATGAGGGAACGCAGACATCAGGAGTGGCTCTGTGGGGTGTCCGGTAAATTAAGGGCATCGATGCGGTTCTTAGATATGAAGGGGCGCAGACATCAGGAGTGGCTCCGGGAGGTGTCCGGCGAATCAAGGGCATCGATGAGGCACTTAGACATGAAGGGGTGCAGACATCAGGAATGGCTCCGTGGGGTGTCCGGTAAATTAAGGGCATCGATGCGGTTCTTAGATATGAAGGAAAGCATATCTTAGGAGTGGCTTCGGTAGATGTCTATCGAATCAAGGGCATCGATGAGGTACTTAGACATGAAGGAACGCAGACATCAGGAGTGGCTCCGTGGGGTGTCCGGCGAATTAAGGGCATTGATGCGGTTCTTAGACATGAAGGAACGCAGACATCAGGAGTGGCTCCGTGGGGTGTCCGGCGAATTAAGGGCATTGATGCGGTTCTTAGACATGAAGGAACGCAGACATCAGGAGTGGCTCCGCGGGGTGTCCGGCGAATCAAGGGCATCGATGAGGCACTTAGACATGAAGGAACGCAGACATCAGGAGTGGCTCCGCGGGGTGTCCGGCGAATTAAAGGCATCGATGAGGTTGGGAGAGGAGGGCGTTCGATAGACATTACAGACTCAAGAGCGTTGAGGTCAAAAAGGAACCCAATTAGTTTAAAGTTATCAAACGATTGAAATGAAACAAAAAAAATGCGATTCACAGATAGAATCAAATAGATGAATAAGAAGAAAGAAATACGCGGTATCAAATATTGTTGACATTTCATAATAAAAATTAGTTTCTGTATGCATTTTGTTGCAAAACAAAAGATTAATCTTTTTATGCATTTATGATAGAGCTTTTGCCAGTATAGCCAAATCAATATAGAAGGATCAACTGTCACACACTTGAAAAGAAACAAAAAGTTATGGATTAATACTTAGAAGTACAAATATTTAACATTTCACCATAAAAATCAATACTTTTTTACACAACTTCATGCGAAACAAAATAAAATCAGGTTTTTGTTATATTGTAAAGCCGGCCTTTTTAGTTAAATCTAATCAATGAAATGTGTTATTAGAGGCTTTCAAGTGTGCAACAACTGTTTCATTATATGACCTATTTGATAGGAATGAGCAACTCAGAAAATGAAACTTTAGAAATTTCTATTAAAACAATTCATTTTAACTAGATTCGTCATAGTTATAAGCATATACTAGGGACTATTTAAAGACTCGTGAAAGATATTTTTAAATCCTAAAAATATAAAGACTTTCTACTTAAGTTAAAGATGTTTGCGGGCAAAAAAACGAGAAGAGATAAGCATGATTTTTTATTTTCTTTTCTAAAAATTATGTACTGTTTTGGACAACCAGAAATATCTATGTATAAAAGATTTGCTTCAAATACATTGCATATTTGCCTAATTGCAATTTATGTCGATACTTAGTTTCATACAACCTGTCAAATTCTCAGCTAAATTGGAAACTGCAACTTAGTTACATACTCTCAATAACTTCAAGCTTTATGATGTGTATGATAATATATCGAAATCAGCTACAATTTACAAAAATACTGAAAAACCTATCGTATTTTAGAGAAAGTAAAACAATTTCAAATTTCGCAGTATGTGTAGTTTATATTTCTACTTTTGCGTACACACTTGCCTACACGATTGCTGTACCGACTAAAGAGTTCAACGCGATCTTAAACTCTTTTACATACAACAAAATAATAACTAGATCAGAACTGCGGCATGCAGTATTTTTCTTAAAATTTATTTCCTTGATAATCATACATCCGGCTTACACAATATTAATTACAATATAATACTGTAGATCTTGCCACCACATCAGTTTCCTGTTTCAGAATCTAACAAAGAAAGTTGAGGAATTTCCATATGAAGATTTTGCACATTCGGTTCAGATGGATATAGTGAGATCGAAGATAAAAATACAAAACATTTTCAAAGATGTACAAACTCTGTTTTCTTTCCCTTCATTGCTCATTTCCATAGCTTGTTTCAGTTGTGGTGTTGGGTACATTGGAACTATTGTCCTCTATGACTGGAAAATTATAGGAACTTTTGTGTTGTATGAATCTTTCTACTCACTACTTCTGACTTTTGGCCCACTCATTGCTCTATTCTGGACTGCTGGTCGAGTTCCAATTGAATCCAAGAAATTTCAAGACGCTTATTTGAAGAAGCTAGAATATCGAATGGCATTTGGAATCGCGATCGAAAACCATCAAATTGAAAAATGTTTGTTTGACACGTCAGATCTAGTTTTGAGTGGTGTAAACGTCATTTTTTACAGAAGAAGTCTGGTGTTGGGGTTTGTGGGAAGCATTCTAACGTATACTATTTTGTTGGTTAACACTAATAACTGTTAGCTTGGAGCTCGAATTTTGACAATTGAGATCATGCACCATTTATAATTCAAAAAGTAATTAAATAATTGAAATTAAATTAAATTTAATTAAATTTCTTTATTTTAAGTATATATATTTTTGGTGTGCACAATAAAATTAATCTTTGCTTTAAATTAAGCCTTGCCAGCCAATACTGCAAATATTGTTTGGAGGTTTTGCATTAAAGTGATTATTCATGTCAAACGACACATATTACGCACAATGAATCAAATAAAAAAAATAATTTATCAAAAAAAATCCGTCTAATCTATAAGAAAGTCATTGTGTTGGTTATTTTCTTTTATATCAATACATAACTACAATATTTATCTTGCTATTTATATTTCTTTATGTGTTTGTTAACAAAGCTAGTGGATATAAGATAAAAGTTTCACATTTTATATCTCTAATAATCTTAAATACTATAAATTTGCTGTCTCACGTTGAAACTTATGAAACTTAGATTTTATGGAAATTTTTACATGCAATCAAATTATGTATGGGAGAAGAAAGATTGAAATAGATGTTCCTCACTTGATTTATAAATGGAAGCAAAACAAAGTTAACTACTTGAACTGTTATTTTATTATAGGGTAGACTAACCAGTGAATGAACGTTTAGGACGTCACGTTCACCAGTGAAGGAACACCAGGACCAGGATATAATGACCAGGACAACCAACCATTGTCGGATAGCTTCCTACTACATAAGAGGAAGTCAGTTTTTTCAATCCATTAGGAGAATGATTTTCAATAATTATTTTTTAAAATTATATTTACCAAAAGTTCATTCACTGGGGCCTGTTCACTCACTGGTCAGTCTACCCTACACACTGTAAGTTTACAAACTGTACACATTGGTTTCTTATACATACTCCAACAATGTAGTATACAGTGGTGGAAATTGATTTATGAACTGGCAGTTTTTTAACGGTATTTCTTTAGTAAATGCGTTTTTATCGATTTAAATTTCATGCACTATACAGGCTTTGTATTATAGATTATAACCTTAAATAAAATTTTATATAATTTCGTAAACAATTTCTTTTGTTGATATTTTAGTTTTAGCATAGGGAAATTGATTTTTAAACTTTTACATTCAATCTCAATTAATAATTACTAAAACTATTTTTTCGTTATTGCTTCCTTGATTTTGTTTCTCATAGACAACACGAAACTTTGGGTCAAGTTTTGGTCAAGCAATTTCCAGTTTTTAATGATTAAGTCCTTCTATTCTATAACTGATTCACACTCCATTGACACCATACTCCATTTGAGTAAATTATTCATACCAATTGATCTCAGACGTTATCCTTGGGGTTTAAGTCATGGCTATTGGCAGTATGATCTAAATGAACAACACCTTTGCACATTAAACCAGTATTCCATTACTATACTCGTTTTAGTTATAAATTTAAGTGACCTCATTTGCTGTGGTCATGAGAGTAAAAGTAAATTTTAGCTAAATTTGTGCTGCTTTTTTCACGAAAAACTAACGCATGCCTGCTTTACCTCTAATTCAACTAAACTTTTTGCAAAATAGGAAGTCGAAGTTCTTGTTTCAATCGGAAGAAATCAGAATAAGTAAGTGAGACGTTACTTCAATACATAACAAAACAAATAAATTTTTGGCCAAAATTGTGTTTCCTCAAAAATGCTAACACATGTTTGCTTTCTTACTGATCAAACTAATCGTGTTGAAATGAATCGTCACGAAAAACTAACGCATGCCTGCTTTACCTCTAATTCAACTAAACTTTTTGCAAAATAGGAAGTCGAAGTTCTTGTTTCAATCGGAAGAAATCAGAATAAGTAAGTGAGACGTTACTTCAATACATAACAAAACAAATAAATTTTTGGCCAAAATTGTGTTTCCTCAAAAATGCTAACACATGTTTGCTTTCTTACTGATCAAACTAATCGTGTTGAAATGATATCAACAAAAAATCTATCCAAATTTTAGCCAATTTCTCTCAAAATACAAAACATGCTTTTTCGCTGATTGAACTAAACGTGTTGAACTGTTGCAAAATCGGAATAGGATTCCTACAGCCATCTAGTCCAGGCAACGAAGAGTTCTAGAGGGAAAGTTTTGGAACACAATTTTTGACTTCATAACTTTGTTTAGACTAGTTAGGAGGTAAACATATCAAAAGTCCCCGCCCCTAGCCCCTGTGCTAAAGGGGGGAGGGGGGGTTGAATGTCCCATTTTTCGGTTTTTCGCTTATATCTCGAAAACTATGAGTTCTAGCTATATAATTGTAATACACAAAATGAAAGCTGATTAAATTTGCTACAAGCTGCACCCCTCAAGTGTTTTAATATCTTGTATAGTTTTCGAGATATCCGCTCTTGAAAGTCAGTAATTTTGGAGAAAACACTTCTCCCCCCACATTTTCCCTCTTTTTTGACCGGATAACTCTTCAATAATGCACCGAAACACTAAATTTTGGCCCTAGATTGGTAGAGAATTTGATTCTTTTCAATAATATATCATATTTTACTATTTTATCTATTTTCCTTCAAATTTTAAAGCGGTTTCAGTGTTGAGTGAAGATTGTACTGAAAGTCCCATAGAGCTAATGCATAAGTTTTGAAATCGCAACTTTTGGAAAACAATTTATTTGCCATTTTATTCCATTTTCACAAGGTATTAGAATCATCATAGCATCAATTTAACACAAAATTGAAAAGAAAATAACATCTGGTTATTTAATTATTAATTAATAAAGTTTTAAAATAGTGGCGCCATCTGCTGTATATGTTTGAAATTTTAAAACTTCAAAAACATATAATTAAATAACTAGATAATATTTTTGTTTCAAATTTGTTTCATTTCGATGTTATGTTGATTCCCGTACCTGGATAAAAAGGGCTAACATGGCAAAGCAATACATCTGTGGAAGTTGTTATTCCAAAACTAATGCATTAGCTCTTTCGGACTGACAACCCCTCTTATGTACACTTATTCTATACTGAACGTCTAAATAACACTGATACCCATTTTGTAGGCACGTTGTTACTTTAATATATTAACTATTTTATTTCATTCCTCGAACTCCAGTGGGAAAACTGTCAGATGATCCCCCTGTTCTTCTTTATCTTCGGAGTCAACTTGAGAGACCCTTTTGAGGCTAGTCCCCTGGGAATTTTGGCATTCTGAGGAACATTTGAGACTTGATTTTTTACAGATACAGTTTCAGCTGGCACAGACTTTCATGTTTCTGCAGAAAATTATTTTCATAATATTGTCAGGTGCTGCTGCTAACTCACAGTGCACTTTGACCATCAGGCAGTTATTCTCAATCTTCCAATCATACACAAGAGGAGGCAGGTCATTTCCCTGCCACAGCTCATCTTGGTGTAATATTCAGAGGAAATACTGTTTTACTGCTTCCTCGGTGGGAAGAAGACGATATATCAGGCTTGATGAGGGCTCCGGATTTCAAGAGTGAATTATACCTGTGGCATTGGGGAAGGCCTCTTTCGTTGGAGCCCCATAACACCTCAAGATGCAGGTATTGCCTGCCTTTTGTACCTGATGTGTGGTTAAGGAAGGGTATGAAAAGACCGCTGCTGCTTTCTGGACTTCTGACGACTTCGTATTCAACTTCACAAATGCGATCCCGCTTTTTCGAAATGTGAAAGATGTAGTGTCGCATCCAGCTATTGTGTTTGCAAAAATAGCACGTCCTAAACCCAGTTGCTGTAACTCTTGGGATGAGAATAAAAAATCCTTTGTCTTCCCACGTCCAAGCTTTATGAAACCGATGTCCTTATGCACATCAGCTGTAGCCATCAAGAGGACTGTAAGGTCGACACAAAATATGAAAGTATAACAACGTGCCAGTAAAATAAGTATCTGTATCATTTCCGACATTATCACAGCCGTATGCCGTATCCACTATCAAAACGTCCACATCCCTTTCTGCTCGAAGGGTCCTACATTCAATTGTCGTCAAGCTACACCTTAAGTATGTTGATGAGACCATTTTATTTAAATTGTTCGACAGAAAATCATCTTGCTTGACGTTTATCTTGGTGTCTTCAGTGAAAAGGATATCAACCGACTGCGACTTCTTGAGTCGATAGCTCTTCTGCTGGTCCCAGTGCACAGTGAGTTAGAAAGCAGCACCTGACGATGTTTTGAAAATTATGTTCGGATGATGTAAGAAATACTGTGCCAGCTCAAGTGTAGCAGCAAAAATAGCAAGCCTCAAAGGTCCTAGAGCATGCCACACTTACCATTGGAATAGCATCAATGGGGTCCCTCAAATTGACTCCGAAGATGAAGAACATGAATAGCATCTGACAGTTTTCCCACTGGTGTTTGACGAATGAATTAAAATAGATAAAATATTAAAGTAACAACGTGCCTACAAAATGAGTATCAGTGTTATTTAGACGTTCAGTATAGAATAAGTGTACATAAGAGGGGTTGTCAGTCCGAAAGAGCTAATGCATTAGTTTTGGAATAACAACTTCCACAGATGTATTGCTTTGCCATGTTAGCCCTTTTTATCCAGGTACGGGAATCAACATAACATCGAAATGAAACAAATTTGAAACAAAAATATTATCTAGTTATTTAATTATATGTTTTTGAAGTTTTAAAATTTCAAACATATACAGCAGATGGCGCCACTATTTTAAAACTTTATTAATTAATAATTAAATAACCAGATGTTATTTTCTTTTCAATTTTGTGTTAAATTGATGCTATGATGATTCTAATACCTTGTGAAAATGGAATAAAATGGCAAATAAATTGTTTTCCAAAAGTTGCGATTTCAAAACTTATGCATTAGCTCTATGGGACTTTCAGTACAATCTTCACTCAACACTGAAACCGCTTTAAAATTTGAAGGAAAATAGATAAAATAGTAAAATATGATATATTATTGAAAAGAATCAAATTCTCTACCAATCTAGGGCCAAAATTTAGTGTTTCGGTGCATTATTGAAGAGTTATCCGGTCAAAAAAGAGGGAAAATGTGGGGGGAGAAGTGTTTTCTCCAAAATTACTGACTTTCAAGAGCGGATATCTCGAAAACTATACAAGATATTAAAACACTTGAGGGGTGCAGCTTGTAGCAAATTTAATCAGCTTTCATTTTGTGTATTACAATTATATAGCTAGAACTCATAGTTTTCGAGATATAAGCGAAAAACCGAAAAATGGGACATTCAACCCCCCCTCCCCCCTTTAGCACAGGGGCTAGGGGCGGGGACTTTTGATATGTTTACCTCCTAACTAGTCTAAACAAAGTTATGAAGTCAAAAATTGTGTTCCAAAACTTTCCCTCTAGACCCTTTTTTCAGCCTTCGTTGCCTGGACTAATCGTTCTTGTCTTAATCGTCAGACTGGGGCATAAATCTATGTGACGTCACTCGCAACTCGAGACATTAGCGGCTTGAGGCAGGGACGCCGCGTCGCCGGCACAGAACGGATGACTTCAGCTGAGATGTTGGCAAGCTTCCAGCGAGCCTGTATCATCCAGTTAAGGTTCATGTCAGATACTGGCGCAGTTTAAACTCCCATCATTTTCAGGAAAAGGGATTGCTGAAGGTTTTCTAAAGGCGATCGAATCGCGCCGTGGGGAGACCATTTTTCTTTCGGCCCCAGCTACATTGTCACTGGGTTGTCGTGTCCTTATGAAGCTCTTTCACAGATTTTTCAATTCAATTTTCCCTTCTGGAAGGAGAGACATCGTTTGAAATGTGAATACTTGCATTATCATGCACAAAAATATAATCAAAAGCATAGTTTTGCCATGCAAAAAGGGATCAAAAAAGAGAAAAGAAGAGTTTTCTAGAACAAATCTGCAATAAAGTGATGTTTGTCAGCCCTTCAGAAACAAGACCTTGTTTCTTCAATCATAAAATATCGTTGCCCAAACCATCAAACTTCCACCATTAACATTTCTGCTGAAGACAGATCTTGGATATCTTCGAAGATCCTTTCAATAAAAGTTTAAACCATCACGTCCATCCAAATTGAATTTTTTTCATCAGAAAATTTCACTTTTTTCTTATTTCTCTCAATACACCCCCAACCAATCCATTTTTATGTAGTTATGACCATATTTTAATAGCCTGTTCTTATGGTGAAGAGTCAGCTTTGGACCAGCCTTCATTTTGGAACATTTCAAGTTCGACGACGATATCAATATTTGTCCTTCTCTTCTGGGAATTACAGGAAGTGATAGTTCATAACAAATTCGTCCTGTAATTCACAAATTCTGCCACAAATGGTAACTTTATGGGGTGCAAGTCCAATAATCCTGCTTTTCTCCTTCGTCCCACGAGGGTTACACTTTTTTATTGATGGTTTTTACCGTAGTCAGAATGATTCTTCAAATATTTTTGAATTATATTTTTTGATCGTTTAATTAATATGCTAATTTCTCTTACAGATTAGTTACAATATTATATAAGGGTCATTTTTTACCTTTTTGGCTTTAGGCAGTTCCGCAAGCTTTCCTATTTAGTAAAATGGGAATAAAACAGATAAATTTAAACAAAGTTGGACTTATTATAAACAATGCTTACTTATAAACAATGATAGTAAGCTCCCCTGAAGTTCAAATGACGAACTAGTTAAAATATTTGGTACCTGGGTTCAAAATAAACTTGAGTTCATAAATAAATTTCCACCATTTGACATGCTAAAAAACTAAAAATAGATACATTTTTATTCAATATCATTTATTGAAAAAAAAAATTATGTTCGAAAATCCTTTATTATACTCTGAATATACAACACACGAAATTTGAATTGTGAGCACTTAATACAAAGCGATATCTGGTGAAAAGAATGTTAGTTCATAAATCAATTTCCACCACTGCAACTTTAATCCGCAATACCGGTGGCAGTATTTGCTATTTCTAGCTCTGAAGAGTAACATTATACAAAATTTAAAGTCTGACGTTACATACATTAGTGGGATTGACGATATACAAATCTGTTACACAAGAATATTGTAAGTTTAATGCACTAACTGCATTTTAATATTAATGCACTAAATGTATTTAAATTTCAACCGCACTAAATATAAACAAGTAGGAACAAATTGAACTCTGAAAATTACAGATATTTGAAACCGATAAACATTGAATTGCAAAAAAAAAATTAAGCCGATGCTGATTAACTTAGATGTAATACATTTTATTTTTTAAATAAAGTGCAATATCCAAGTCAGCCTATATGCAGCCAAGAATGAAATGAACAATATTACCCAAAAATATTACAATCATGATGCACAAAGTTCCCTTTTGTAAAATTATATTGTTTTACATTATATTGGCCAATCGTATGCATAAGTATGTTAACATAATGTATTTTTAGCTTAAAATTCTGAATACTTAAATAGTATGTGTAACCGATGCTTAAAAATAAAACGCATTTACATTATTTTATTTTATTTTTGAAGCAAACTGCACATTAAAATGAATCATACATTTATATCATTTGCTTCTTTTAAAAGTTCTGAAGTTGAAGTATTATGACAATTTTAAAGGAAAAGCATCATAAATTACATAAATATACTTATCTTCTCATAGTACAAACTTTTTATGCGTTATATGCATATGTAAAATCAATAAAGACATTAAAGGAAATTTGTGAAACTTTATTATCACTCAAGCTTTATATAATGTACACTAAAATTTACCTCAATCAGTATACACTGTTAAAAAAAAATCCCTGAATTAACGGAAAAACTACTGGCAGCAAGTTGCCGGGATTTTTCCGTTAATTTCAGAACCTTCCGTTTTGGAATTTTTCCGTTATTTTCAGGAACTTCCATTTCGGAATTTTTCCGTCAATTTCAGGGTCTTCCATTTTGGAATTTCTCCGTTAATTTCAGGATCTTACATTTCGGAATTTCTCCGTTAATTTCAGGATCTTACATTTCGGAATTTCTCCGTTAATTTCAGGATTTTACATTTCGGAATTTCTCCGTTAATTTCAGGATTTTCCATTTCGCTGTTTCCTGATAATTTCATTAATTTCTAATTGGCATTTCTCTCTTAAATTCAGAAAACTTACATAGTATTTTCTAGTTAATTCCAAGACATTTTTGCTTTTTTCTTGTCAATTTTGTTTCTATATAGGGGAGAGAAGGGGAATGGCGCCACCTTAAGGGAAATTGAATTTTCATGCAGAATTGTGTTGCAATTAATGTAAATTGTAATGAGCATAGCATACTACAGTTCATAAACTATCTTGTAGTGATTTTTTTAAATTTAAATCTTTAATTGAAACTGAATAAAATTGTATTTTTCTAATACTCGCACAGTGGCGGGATTACCCCGGTATCTGGGGTAATGCCGCCACACCACTGGGGTTATGCCGCCACATCAATAAACAAAGCAAATAATCTATAAATAATGGAAAATTAAATAAAAAAGCAATACATATAGAACTAAAATAGGTTTAATTAACTTTGGAATGGTAAATTGTACAGGATACAGCTCTTTTATTAACTTTCTATGTGCAACTAACTATACAGGGTTTTTTTTTAAAGTTTCGTTGGTCTATTTGACCAGTTCAGTTATTCTTTTTCGGATATGTGGCATCTCTAACGAAAACTAATAGGTTGTAGGGCCAAGATATGAAATTTCTATTTTACGGATTATGCCGCCATCCTTTTGCATGTGGCGGCATAACCCCATAGTGATGTGGCGGCATTACCCCAGAAGACAACACGGCATAGACGGCTTGTTTAGAGAAAGGTAGTTAGCCTAGCGTCCAAACTAACGACGTGATAAAATAGCCAAATAATTACTCTTTTAAATGATATATAACTGATTTATCTAACTTAGAGATAGCAGTCACTTATCGCTTAATTTCAGAACCCTCGAGATTGGATGAAAATCACTAAAAACCGTATTTTTTAAATAACTTTACACCAACTCATCGCACGGCCATTAGCGTCTATACTACAAATTACTTTGCTTCCTGCTACAGGTCAGCGCTCACAGCCCCCCTCCCACACACACCGCTGGCGAGATACAAGGGGTGGCGGTATTACCCGAGGTGGCGGGATTCCCCTTCTCTCCCCTACTATTTAAACATCAATCATTCTAAATATATCCGTTTATATATGGTGTTATAAATATAAGCTAAGCATAAGGAAATTTAAACATGCATCCTGTTTGTTATATAAAACGTAAGCATATATGCCTTCATACTTTAACCTTAAATCTATTCAAAACTAATACATTTTAATCCTTTGATAATTTTTAACCATATTTGGTATATTATCTGAATAAAAAGGACATTGTCCACATTTTTGAAATTTAAAAATTACCACTCTTCATATATTTAAAACAATTTTAATATGACAGAAAAATTTTAAGAATTTTGATAATTTTTCTGTCATTTTTTTACAATGCATATATTTAGTATTGCTCTGTGGCTAAATGGTGTTACAGTTAGCATATCCAGGGCAAAATCATGGTAGGGGATAATGAGTCGGGTGTCTTAGTGGTTGAACACCCCTTAACAGAGAAAAATTTAAGTGTCTGCATTTGTGCAACACATACATGAATTTGTATAGTCACTGACAGTAAATAAAACAACAAAATTTTTTAGTATATAGGGACGAGAGTTATTATCCCCCCCCCCCATCCCTTCCTGGATACACCACTGACACAATTTAACAATATGTGAATAACAAAAGAATTACTGAGTATAATCATGTTTTATTTTTCTTTCATAATTGAAAAAGACTGTTATGGTATTCCAAATCCTCGACTAATTAAAAAATTTGTGCAGGAACTGCAGATTTAGTTTTCTTCTTTTTCTGAACTTTCAACCCTCTTTGGAGATTTATGATAAACAAGCACCTAAAAAAAATAATATATTGAAATATACAAATCCAATTCTGAATAAGTAGATCTAATGTAAAGAAGCAAGTGGTAATCAGGCGCTAATCAGACAATATCTTCTGAAGCCTTCTGAAAACAATTTGTCAATTTTAGGCTTTTTTTCGAGCAAGTCTTCCATAGTATCTGCACCGTAATAATTTAATATCGGAGTTAAAGACGCTTTTTCTCTTTTTTGTAAAGAGGGGGGATTGGAAAGACAAGGCATGAATCTTAGAGACCTTTAATGAATTGATTTATCCATATCTTACAATACAAAATTAAAAGTACAATTTTAAAATAGTATTTAGTAATAGAATACAATTTTATATAGTATCTCGTAATAAAATACAATCTTATAATTAGTATTCTAGTAAAGGCTAATAACTATTGCTGTAGTTGTAGACGGTGGGCCGAAAATGAGATATCACTTAGCAACTATATCTAAACGAACACTAAAATAGCGCTCTGCGGACACTTGCAATTCCTAAATTTTGAATTCGTTAGAAAATTTGCATTTAATTGGAAATTGTGTTTTTCTTAGTGCAGATTTTTCAAAACAAAGAGCATTGACAATAGTGCATGTAACATCTGAATCGAATCAAAGCATGTGATCTGCATACATCCGTAATCTCTTATTAATTCGTTAAATTAAACAAAAGAGTATTATTTATTAAAGAGAAAGTTTACGTTATGTATACTTACATAGTTTTTAAAATAAACCATGCTGTGCTGATCGCGATAGCGTAACCGTGCTTTTCAATCGAGGTTAGGTTTTGAATTATCGTCGCACAAGAGCTACACGAGGGCAATTGCTTTTCAATCGAATTTAAATGTAATAAGTTCAAATCATTTCATTATTTTTTTTTTAATAATGTGCACTTGTTTGAAAGTGAACATTGTTTATTTCATACATTTGACAGCTTTTTCAAACTTTTTAATTAAATTTACTTAGTTAAGCGTGTTGGTAAACAAACGGAATTATTAATTTCAGGAAACATCCCACGGTCAATTAAGGCCTTTTCACACGGTATCCCTTGTGCACGGAACTGCTCGGACAGGGTTGTCCACCTGCAAAGATTCTGACGTCACACGTTCCTGGAGGGGTTGTTGTGAATGATACTTATCGCTAGTCTTGGCACATTTTTTTAATTTTTCAATATTTTTACAAATTTCTATCACGTGTAGGAATTGGTTGGTTGGTATACATATATTTTCAGGCTTGTGTGCTTGGTCAGAGACCCGCTTATAATCCATCATGTAAGACAGACACAACACACACATGCACACATACGTGACAGATGCTTCTATCTATTGCGCGCCATTTCCACAATTTAGACAAGTTCCTGAAGGGGAGGGAAATAGTCTCCAGGGACCTGTACCCGTGGGAAAATGTGCAATGACCACTCACAGGACTCTCGGTCCCAACAGATTTAATGAGCACGAACTCCGCATATTCGGTGGATCTTCAGTGGTACCAAGACTCGATCGCGAGACCTTACGATAACGAGATCGAGATCTTAACCACAAGGCTCCCCACAAGCCGATTTAACGAGGAGTACTAACTACAAAAATCAACATTGGCGAGCATAAAGTAGATTTTTCTCCATTTGGCAAACTCGATTTTGCCAACAA
This sequence comes from Hylyphantes graminicola, assembly GCA_023701765.1. NCBI lineage: Eukaryota > Metazoa > Arthropoda > Arachnida > Araneae > Linyphiidae > Hylyphantes > Hylyphantes graminicola. Next base: position 29,317,472 of record CM043120.1, on the reverse strand, counting down.
GACGTCAGAGCTATGCTTGATGCTGATTGGCTACCTATATCTCTCCGCCAAACCTGTTTACCGATTTTCGTGTCTCCACAAAAAAATTCAATGAACAGTCCTCTACAGCGGTTCTCCATGTTATTCCTATGGAAGTTCCGTGATCGAGGTGCTCCGTGTGAAAAGGCCCTTATAGGACTATAGAGATTACAGAAACAAATAAGAAAGAGACAAGAACTGGATTCTATATATATAGAAAAGAAAGATAGAAAATATAATTTTTAAATAAAATCTTATTTTATTAAAAGAAATGAACATACCTGTATATTTATCTTTCTTGCTTCAGATTTGGTCAAAACAAACAAACAAAAAATATGGTGGCTGAGTCGGTCGGCGGATGTGTCGAGGCTAAAAGCTGTTGGGTGCGAGGTTATATGGAGAAATTACGTTAATACGGGTCTTAAGTGAAATTCTGCACGCAGAAATACGGTGTTTTTCCGTTTTCGCTTGTCAAGCGTTTAAGGAAAACGGAAACAAACTGTTTATTTCAGACAATCCGTCTGTTTGTTGAAGAAACGCAATCTTTCCGTAAATTTCCGAAAATAATCACAAAAATATTCACGTAAAATTCAGGTTTTTTTTAACAGTGTAGTAATAAATGACATAATGTTTGTGATTGGTATGTAGCTCAAGTCGAACGTTAAGGTAGGCGAATACCCAAAATTCCCCAAAATTCTAAATTTTTTACTATAGCTTTAATCTTTTCCAAATTTGACATACTGATTTCATATACAATGAATAATACTATTTAGGCATTTTTTAAAATTTAAATATAATTTATTTATTTTAAACGGCGTTTTTCTACTAAAAAGGGAGGTTTACGCTAACAAGTCTACCACATTGAATTTTCATCCTATAAACATTAATTATGTGTTAAATTCTTCGTTTTGAACTGATGCATGCAATGACCCTCTAGAGTTGCATACAAATTACAAGAAAAGAAGTTATTAAGAAAAATGTTATAAATTAACCACAAAAAAAGGGATTTTTTTTTTCGATTAACTTACACTTGGAATTTTTTTTAAAAAACTTATATATTTACACCGGATGTTAGAGGTTCATGGCACAGATATATATATTGAAATAGCATCTGTAACAAATTTCAGGTAAATTAATGTAAAACTTTTTATACTAGAAATGTTGGCGCAAACCCCTTTTTTAGGTGAAAAACACCGTTTAAAATCAATCAATTATATTGAAATAAAAAAAAATTGCATAAAAAGCATTGCTCATTATATTTGAAATCATTATGCCAAATTTGGAAAAGATTAAAGTAATATTAGGAATTATTCTGGTGGTAAGTCTCAATTCGCCAAAGTTTCACCCTCCAAAATTAATATTAAAATATTTTTATTGATGTGTTACACTTTAATGAAATTTCAGCTTTAGGTTATAGGGAAGTACATATACTTTCCTGCTTGTGTACCTGATAAGAGACCCGAATATAAGCCTGCGACAAATAAGACAGACACAAAAGGAGTTTTACTGTCACAGAGAATGGAAGTACACCCAGGGGGGAGGCGTAAATCGAACCCGCACCCTTTACAGCGCGCAGACTGCTGGCCTGCGATGCTAACCCCTCGGCAATCCGGGCCCCAATTCAGCTTTACTTTATAATTATAGTTCACGGTAAAATTTAGTATTACTATAATGCATTTCACTTATATTTCATCAATTTATTCTTAGATAATTAAAATGTCATGTCCGTGGAGTCATAAATCATGTCCATGAGAGTAATGACACGGACATGATGAAATCGTAAACAAGGATTCACAGACAGAAAAGTTTTCGGCTAAAAGAATGAAGTTTGAAGACGAAGATTTTAAAACTTATTTCTTTCTACAAATAACAAATTAGGGTAGACTAAAGCCTCGGTTTCCTCAGAGTCCGTCAACATATTTAAGCGGTCAGACAAGTGCGGTGAGTGACGTCATTCAAACTGCTGACATTGATTACGCCAGAGTGGTTTCCTCGGGAGCGTTGCCGGACAACTCAACACGACAGCCAGATTGAGTTGCTGTTGACTGTTGAGTGTGTTGGGGAAACCCTGATGACAACGTTTTTTGCTGTTGTCTGTTGTGCGGTGTGCTTGCCCAAATTAAAAATTTAAGGAAATGACGGAAGGCGAGAGTTCTTTTACGCTTGCCGAGGAAGAAATGCTAATTGATTTTGTGAGAAATCACGAAGAACCTAAATTTTCCATTTTTGACATGCAAAGATGGAAACCAAAACAACAACAGAGTTAGTTGAGTGAGTCCGCTAGGTTTCCAGTTTCGTGTCAACGTAACGCTCCGATGAAGCGGTGGCCGATTGGGTGACGCCATACACGTATAATAGCGGTCGCATTCTTCTGGTGACAGACTCCGAGGAAACCAAGGTTTAACCAGTGAATGAACGTTTAAGACGTCACGTTCGCCAGTGAATGAACACCAGGATATAATGACCAGGACAACCAACAATTGTCAGAGAGCTTCCTACTTCATGGGAGGAAGTCAGTGTTGCCAATACATATCGTGGAATGATTTTCAATACATATTTTTTTAATTATATTCACCAAATGTTCATTCACTGGGGCCTGTTCACTCACTGGTCAGTCTACCCAATTAGTTAAAACCCTTGACTTACCATGTTATATCTTGACCACAGAAATTAGCCCTCGACCTTGTACACACTACATTGAACTAAGTATTCGAAATAAATTGAAATTATGTATAAATGCAATATTTTCGAAGTAAGTTCTTTTACTGAGAGATATTTTCGTTTTTGTTCAAAAGATTTCTTAAGTTTTTGAAAGAGAAATTAAAAATCACATCTGTTCAATATTTTAGAGGCATTAAAATTTCTAATGATTTATCAAGTACGTAAAAGGAAAGGGGTGGTTTTTCATATATATATTTGAATAATATCCTTTTTCAAAACAACATTTTTTCATAACACTTTTCAAAACGTGTCCTTTGTAGTGACTATGCAATGATTTTTTTCTTTAATGTTAATGGGGTTTGTTACAATCCTAATCTGTTAAAACATATTTAAAGGAATCTGTTTAACTTTCAACGACTTTACATGAAAAGAAAATCATAATATCGACATTTTTTACACGGTGAGAATTTCAGTTAATCGAAAATTAGTGAGATTTTTTGTTCTATGAGCCAAAACTTGCGATTTATCTTCTAAAATATTAACCTATACTTCAAAAGACGGTGGGTTACTTTTCAATCATTTGATAATAAGGTGAATATTCTGAATTCTTTTAAAATTTTCAGGTACAAGAATGGTTATTCTTGTACCTTCCAATTTCAGAAGTAATAAAGCCCTTAAAAGCCTACAAAACTTAGGAAAAATGATAATACACTTTGTGGAGCTAAAAACAGACAGAATTATACAATATATCCTTTTTTATATAGTTTTTTAAACCACCTAGTGTGACACCTCATGTATTGTGTCCCCTCAATCTAATGAGTTTGACAGTTTATATTTATTTATTTAGAACATACACACACTACAAATAAAAAAAGTCCAATTACAGTTGTGCAAAGAAAAACACAGACAAATATAAAACAAAAAAAATAAAACCTCAAATACATTAAGAAATACTATAAAAACACATATGATCAGTTAAAATTCGAAAACATGTAGCCCAAAAAATTTAGACATATTAAAAACATTATAAAAGACATATTAAAAATATCCAGAACATTGAAGAAATCATTGTATAATTTATAAAATTTATATAAATAAAAAGTTGCAATTACATTTAATTTTGTAATAACGTTAACAAATAAACGGTGGTTTCTTAAAAATCTACATGGGACAGCAAAATGAACAGAACTAAGAATACCAACACAATCTATTTCATTATTTAAAAACTTTATGAAAGAACAAAACATAGAAAAGATCACCTCGGGATTTTGGAGTTGGAACAACAAAAGTATCCCTCAAGTAGTTCGAATATATGAATTGAAAACTCGTATGTGTGTATGCAAAGGCGTGATAATACTTAAAATATAAATAACGAAAAATACTTATTTTGAATGTGTTCAAGAATCGAACTTTTATTGACATAGTGAGGATCCCAAATTATTGTACAATAATCAAAATTTGAGCGGATTAAGCTAAAATATGAAGTTTTCAGTGCCTTCTGACTAGTGAATTTTTTAGTTTTTCTCTTAATGAAACCAATAACTTTAAAACCTTTAGAAACAGTGATACTAATAGGATGAGAAACATCAAATTGTGCATCGAAGATAACACTAAGATCCCTAACGAGATTAGATCGAGTTAAATCGTTGCTGTTGATTTGATAATTATACACAAAGGGAACATCCTTCCGATTAAAACTGAGAACACTACATTTTGAGATATTCTGAAGTAAATTATTACCGACGCACCACTCATATAGGCGATCAAGATCCCTTAGTAAAAGTTTCGCGTCATCTGAGGAATGGATGGGCCTAAAAAATTTCAGTATATGAAATCACACACAGTACTTTCACAGTATAGGTGTTTATCAAATCTAAACATTAAAAGTGGTTACCTAAGTGTTTACCATAATATCCCGATTGTTAAAATTCGAGCTCCAAGCTAACAGTTATTAGTAGTTACCAACAAAATAGTATACGTTAGAATGTTTCCCACAAATCCCAACACCAGACTTCTTCTGTAAAATATGATGTTCACACCACTCAAAATTAGATCTGATGAGTCAAACAAACGTTTTTCAATTTGTTGGTCTTCAGTCGCGACTCCAAATGCCATTCGATATTCGATCTTCTTGCAAAATGCATCTTGAAATTTCTTAGCTTCGATTGGAACTCGGCCAGCAATCTATAATAATAAAAGAAAGAGTCTGTGTGTCTGTCTGTGTGTATGTCTGTGGATCGCAAAAGACCTACTTAGACTGCTCTAAAAAATTCGAAATTTTTAATATAGATTCCCTTTAATACCTACGTGTGCACATGAGGCTTAGATTTTTCATATTTGATTGAAATTTTTAATTAATATAAATAGTTTCAAAAAAACGTCATCCACGTGGGATTGCGGGACCAAAACAGGGCTTGAAAATACATGGTCCGGGCTGAAACGGGGGCTTGACGCCATCCTCTATTAGTTTGATTGAGATATGCGCTCGCCCTAGGGCTGCTTCATCCTCTATTAGTTTGATTGAGATATGCGCTTGCCCTAGGGCTGCTTCATCCTCTATTAGTGTTTGCTTTTTTAGGTGCGCATGCGCCAACACGAATTTAACTTTGTTTTAATTTTGAGTGTATTTTCACAAGGTAAGTATGCCTCTAAAAGGAAGCAATGCGAAGTTAACGGGTTCCCAGTAAGGCGGGACCATACTGCTAGTCCAAAATAAAACAATGAGTGGACCAAAGGTCATAAACAGTGAGTAAATCGATTCATAAAACACAAGTGCGTATAAAATTTTCCAGTCATAAAATAAAACAGTTCCTATAATCCCAAAACCGTAACTGAAACAAGCTATGGAAATGAACAATGAAGGCAAAGAAAACAGAGTTTGTACATCTTCAAAATTGCTCTGGATTTTTATCTTTGATCTCACAATATCCATCTGAACCGAGTGTACAAAATCTTCATAAGGAAATTCTTCAATTATCTTTGTTAGATTCTGAAGCAGGAAACTGATATGGTGGCAAGATCTACAGTATAATATTGTAATTAATATTGTGTAACTAGGATGTATGATTATCGTGGAAAAAGATTTAAAGAAAAATACTGCATACCGCAGTTCGTGTCTAGTTATTATTTTGTTGTATGTATAATAATTTAAAAGCATGTCGAACTCTTCAGTCGGTACCGCGATTGTGTAAGCAAGTACGTATGCAAATGTAAAAATATAAACTACACTGACTGCAAAATTTGAAATTGCCTTACTTTCTTTAAATCCTTGTAGGTTTTTTATTATTTTTTGTAATTGTAGCTGATTTCGATATACTATCATACACAATATAAAACCTGAAGTTTTTGAGATTAAGTAACTAAGTAACAGTTTCCAATTTAGTCCAGAATCTAACAAGATGTGTGAAACTACGTATTCGACGTAAATTGCAATTAGACAAAAATTGAATATATTTGACGCAAATCTTTTACACAAGGATATGTTTGGTTGACCACAGCTGTATATAAGTTTAAAAATTGACAATAAAAAATCTTGCTCATTTCCTTGCGTTCTTTTACCCACATTAAAATATGTAGAAAACTTTTTTAACATTTTTTTAGTTAAAAATGTATTTCAAGAATCTTTAAATTGTCAATTGCATATGTTTGAACCTATCAGAAATCTAATTTCTTTAAGATAGTTTGTTTCAGGAACAGAAATCTGAAAAGTTTCGCTTGTTGAGCAGTTCAGGTCTATCAAGTTAGTCTTAAGATGAAAGAAAGAAATGTTATACACTTAAAAGCCTCTAATAACACACTTCATTGATTTTGTTTTACTAGTACATTACAAAACAATAAAAGTATTAAATTGTGTTTATAATTTTGTTAAAAGTATGCTTTTTACATTAAAATTATTAATTTTTTCTTTTTAAACAGCAATCAATAACTTTCAGTTTATTTTCAATCGTTTGACTTGACTTTCGTTTGATTTTGTTGATGGTTGATCGTTCGATCGATCGTTTTTCTATGGTGTGATTTTGTTAATCGTTTGACAATGACTCGGTTTTACTGGCGAGGCTTTCATTACAAAAGAATATAGGTATTGATCTACGGTTTTGTTCTGGACTTCACACTTGAAAGCCTCCAATAACACATTTCATTGATTCTGTTTGACTCACAAATCTGACATCACAAAATATTGAACTTTTATTTTAATTGCTTTAAAAATATTGATTTTTACATTAAAGTGTCGATATTATTATTTTTTTCCTTTTGAAAGTTAATCAATAACATTTTGTTTTTTTTTCAATCGCTTGATTCCTGATAGTTTGACAATGACTCGGTTTTACTTGCGAGGGACTAAGTTTTAATGACGAGGCTTTTACAACAAAAGAATATAGATATTAATCTTTGGTTTTGTTCTGCAAGAAAACTGTATATAATAGCTGATTTTAATTTATTAAAATTTCGACAATATTTGATTTCTCCCATGGAATATTAATCAATAATTTTTTTTGTTCCTTTTCACTCGTTAGACAACTTAAAAACTGGGGATGTGAGGCACCACACGACTTTTAAATAACGCTCAGTAACAAATAGTGGGTACATTAGAATTCGGTTAATTCTTATTCTGGCAATACTACAAATGCTGTTTTCATCCTTACGAGTATTTAATGACTAATATCTATCTCTTCTAACTTTTGTCTGGAACACCTAAAAATATTGAAAATATTTAAATAAAACACTCTATTAGATTTTTTTACGGGGATGAAAATTACACCATTTTTTATACTAAGTTGAATACTTTTTATGCTATATTTAAACATTGGTCACTGGGAATCTTTTGCCGATGAATGCTGGTAACTTTGGTCCAAGGTGTAAAGATTATTTTGTAACTTTGCACTGTGAAAAAAAAATGTGAAAGCTTTTTCTTTCTCAATTACCTTTTGTAACCTACTCATTATCCATAGAATATTAAATGCTGTAGTGATATATTGAAATAAAATAACTAACCATCGCAATATATATATCATTAAGATAGACATTTTTTAAATAATAAATATGGCTTCATTGTGCAGAATATGTATCTTTTAACATGAATAATCTCATTAATGCAAAAACCATAAAATAAAGTTTGTAATATTGACAGACAAGGGCTTCGTGTAAAACATTGACAAAGACAAATTTGTTTATGCACTTCAAATTGTATTTTTATGCAGTCCAGTACCACCATGCATTTAAAAATATAGAGAAAATCAAATTCAAAACACATCAAATTAATATCCTTAATCTATGCAGTATGTGTTAATCAATTGCAGTATGTGTTAAGTGTTTATCAAATCTTAACATTTATAATTCCAAGCTAACAGTTATTAGTGTTAACCAACAAAATAGTATACGTCAGAATGCTTCCCGCAAACCCCAACACCAAACTTCTTCTGTAAAATATGATGTTCGCACCGCTCAAAACTATATCTGATGCGTCAAACAATCGTTTTTCAATTTGTTGGTTTTCTATAGAGATTCCAAATGCCATTCGATATTCGATCTTCTTACAAAATGCACCTTGAAATTTCTTAGCTTCGATTGGAACTCGACCAGCAGTCCAAAACACCGCAACGAGTGGACCAAAATTCATAATTAGTGAGTAAAAAGAATCATATAACACAAATACTTCCAGATCTTTCCAGCTATGAAGGACAATAGTTCCTATGATTCCAACCCCATAACTGAAGCATGCTATGGAAATAAGCAATGAAGGCAAAGAAAACAGAGTTTGTATATTTTCGAAAATGTTTTGGATTTTTATCTTCGATCTCACAATATCCATCTGAACAGAATGTGCAAAATCTTCATATGGAAATTCTTCAACTTTCGTTGTCAGATTCTGAAACAGGAAACTGATGTGGTGGCAAGATCTACAGTATAATATTGTAATTAATATTGTGTAAGCAGGATGTATGATTATCATGGAAAAAAATTTAAAGAAAAATACTGTGTACCGCAGTTCTGTTCCAGTTATTACTTTGTTGTATGTAAAAAACTTTAAGTTCATATCGAACTCTTCAGTCGGTAAAGCAATCGTGTAAGCAAGTGCGTATGCAAATGTTGAAATATAAACTACACAGACTGCGAAATTTGAAATTGCTTTACTTTCCTTATATCCTTGTTGGTTTTTCATAATTTTGCTTAATTGTAGCTGATGTCGGTATACTACCATACTCAATATAAAACCTGAAGTTCTTGAGAGTAAGTAACTTAGAGACATTTTCCAATTTGCACCAGAAACTGAAACTATGTGTGAAACTAAGTATTCGACGTAAGTTGCAATTAGACAAAAATGCAATGTATTTGAAGTGAATCTTTTATATATGGATATGTTTAGCTGTCCGCAACTGTACATAAATTTTAAAATAGACAATAAAAGATCATGCTCATTCCCTTGCGTTTTTTTACCCTCATAAAAATATGTAGAAAACATCTTTAATTTTTTGTTTATGATTTGAAAATATCTTTCAAGAATCTTTAAATATTTTATAGTAAATGTTTGAAACTATCATGAATCTAGTTAAAATAGTTGGATTCAAAAACAGAAATCGCAAAACTTTCTTTTGTTGAGAAGTTCAGGACTATCAAATAAGTCTTGTGATGAAAGAAAGAACTGTTACTCACTTGAAAGCCTCTAATAACACATTTCATTTATTCTGTTTTACCCGCTAACCTGACATCACAAAAAATAAAAATTTTAAACTGTTATTTTAATTGTGTTAAAATTATTGATTTTTACACTAAAGTGTCAAAATTATTAATTTTTTTTCTTTTTGAACATTAATCAATAACCTTTTGTTTATTTTCAATAGTTTGATAACTGATCGCTTGACAATGACTCAGTTTTAATGGCGAGGCTTTTATCACAAAAATATCGGTTTTGTTCTGCAAAAAAACCGTATAAAATATATGATTTTAATTTATTAAAATGTAAACAATATTTGATTTGTCCCATTGCATATTAATCAATATTTTTTTTCTCTCTTTGGACAACTTAAAAACTAGGGATGTGAAACACCACACGACTTTTAATTAACACTCAGTAACAGATGGTGGGTACACTAGAACTTGGTGAAAGGATTTCTACAGAAAATATTTTGAGTCTTTAAAACCTAGATAGTTATATGTCAGGTACCATTTGCGTAAGAACAATTTTCTCGAAGAAAATTGGGACTTAAGAGCAATAATGCAACTCCTGTTACACATTTAATATCCGTGACACTTTGAATTTTTATAATTACCTTTAAAGCCTAAAAAGTTATATGGCAGCTGTTAGTTAAGCGATTTTCTCGAAATCTTTCACATGTTTGACATACACTTGAATCTCGCACATTAAATTTAAAGTGCATAAATCTTTATGTTAGATGGGTAAAAAGTTTTCGTACACGCACAATGACAGACTAGCCAATGATCAAGAAACCAGTTTTTGGAATTAGTACCCTAAAAAACGAGTTGAAAATACAATCTTTCCATTTCGAATTTTTAGCTTCGCCGCAATTTTTTCATGAAAACGGTAGAATCCTTTTTCCTTTGCAAGTGAAAATCCCAACTTGCATCAAAAATTATAGTTATTTTATGTTTAAAAATTGTCTAATTTCTTTGTAAGCAGCATAGGAAGTGTCAAAACTATATGTTGGCTTTATATTTGCAAGATATAGTATTTGGTATAAATACATTGAAAATTTAATTTAATGCATAAAATCAAATTTTTAAAAAATAACTACTTTTCAGAACTAAGAAGGAGAAATGTATACGTTAATATAGCTCCCAAGAAATTAAATATTAAACTTCGTCTTAGTTCGAAAACATATCCGCAGTTTAAAACGAAATCTGGCCTGTCGTAGAAACCTCTATCTAACCTTGAATCTCCAGAAGAAAATCCATACAGCGATCTGGTTTCTATCTTCTCACAAAAAGATTCTCTTAAATTCGCCATTTCAATGGGTACTTGGCCGGCAACCCAGCACATATAACCTATCGTCATAATGGAGAAAAACACGTTGTAAACACAGTATACAGAAAACCAAGTGTCAAATTTTACCTTTTCGTCTGCCACAAAACAACCGATAATGCTGCAAGACATGCTGAAGCATGAAATCGAAATTAGGAGCGTCGGAAAATGAAAGAGTTCTTGTACCGATTTCAAAATCTTTAGAATTTTCGCTTTTGATCTTAATATCTGTATCTGGAAAGGTATCGTAAAATTCTTAGATTGGCAATTTTCGATCTCCTTTGTTAAGATTTTGAGTTGCCTGCAGCAATCCTTGCACATTCTACAGAACAGTAAAGTTATGATACTGGTAAGAATATTGCAAATAATTTCTTGCTGGATGCTTCTTAGAAAGACGACAAACCTTTTTAGCTTTAGGTTACTAATGGGTGTATATAAAGTAAGAAAAAATGATTGATTTTCTTGATATTTTTCCGAAAGGAGCATTATAGAAAATAACGAATAAGTAATAGGAACACCTAAAGTTAATAGAAGTATGACATTATCCGATTTGTACCTTAAACTGCGCTTGTTAATAGCAATAATGTCGCACAGTAAAGTTTCCGTGTATTTTTTGTTTCTAATCATAAACAAAATATTCATACACCCAGACACTAACCCAATTGTATAAGCCAAAGAAACTTTCCATGGATAATATATATGCTTCACGCTCTGATAACTCATAAATGATACTTCGATATAACTAACTATTAAGTAAATATAAAAACAAACCAGGGAAATGCGTTTTGTAACTCTGAACCTTGTATTTTCTGAAATGTTAAACCACATGAAAATATTAAAAAGATAATCTTGCTTGATGATATATCTTGATGCCTTTTCAAACATATTCATCTTCGTTTGTTTAAATCGAGTCATTAAACTAAAGCTTCATTTTTACGGCAACTGTGTTTTCGCCGGTGAAAATTTATCACAGACTTCTGTACCTTTACATAGGTTGTTACAGCTTTTTAAATACTTTGAATGTCAGATATTTAATAATGTTTATTTGTTTAATGATTAATTTATTCAAATATTTAGTAATCCACAAAAGAAACTCATAGAATGTACGTATGGATAAAAAAACTACCGAAAGTAACTACTAAAAAGCCGTAAGTTTGATCTTAAGGGGAAATTATATAAGTTAAAATCGATTTAATATATTGATTCCTGGTAAACAAAATCATTCACAAGACACAAAAGCATTGTATTTTTCATTGATTTTAATATTTTAAAAGCATATTTGATTCATTTAAAAAAAGCCTTTAGAAAAGTCATTATTTTTCCGTTATTTGGAAATAAACAATATCGTATCTTGTACATGTTTCAGTTATTGATTCAAACAAAGAGTTATTACATTATTTTTACAATGGCAACACAATTATTATTTTTTTTTGACAAAAACGACGAAATATAATGTAATTTGTTTACTAAAATGTGGTTTGTATCTTATAAATGACCTTTCCTGTGTGTCTCTGGGAACAATGATATTAATTACTTTTATATGCATACTTAAAAAATCCGTCAAATTTACAGTTTAAAACTGGAAGATGGGGTTTAAGTGTCATTATTTTCTTCTCCCATTTAGCCACTCGCAATGTACCTGTGGTATATTTAAAAATAAAGAATAAGACATAAAAAGAAAAATTAACCTTATTCTATTCATAGAACAGAACTACCATTTTAACTTTTGAGCATTAGAACTCGCAACGCTATCTCACATTCAATGAATTCTACTACACTCTAAAAAATGAATGCTCCAAAACGACGAAATTTTCCTTAATTTTGACGATTCCGTTACTGGCAAATGCTCCGAGTTTTTCTTTCCTCAAAGTTGGAAATTTGAATCGTCCTTTTTATTAAGATTCGAATGTTGTCTAATCTAAAGTAATATTTCGTCATTTTTGAGCATGTGAGTACAACAATGAGATTCAGTTTCCTCAAAATCAAGATACAGAATCGTCAAATCACGATCGTAAAAGCGAGGATTCGCGCTTACTCAAAAGTCACGTGATAGCTTGACGAAACAATCCTCAAAATTAACGAAATGAGGCTTGAGGATTCATGAATCGTCAAAAATGAAAGTGTTATTTCTGAGAGTGTACTAACTTTGAACATTAGAGCTCGTAACGCTCTCTCACATTCAATGAGTTACACTAGGGGCCAGGCTTCTATTGGATCTACGAATGATCCTTGGTTAGAATCAGAAGTAGAATAGAAACAGAATCTGTCGTTTAGATCGCTTCCACACAACAGTTAAAAGAAAATCGCCAAACAAGGCCTTTAACTAGTAATAGTTAAACTTCAAACTCCAAAATTAGTCATTTTCATTCATTTTCCTTTGCAATCTCTTTTAATAGTATTTATCGTTTGCTAAAATTGTTTGAAGTTTGAGGAACTGGTGTCATTTTTTGCTGTTGAAATGGTAGCGAAACTTATAATTAACTTTACAACATTTTAAAAATAAAATATGCAATTTTTAATTGATAAACAAAAATTTTTTCGTTTTCTTAACAGACAACTTTATCAACTCAACAACAAACATCGCCAAAATTTCCCATTTTCATCAACATTCTTTAACAAATTCAATTAATATTATTTATTGTTTGTTGAAATAATTTGGAACCTCAATTTTTTTTTTGTTAAATTGATGCTTTAAAAATCAAAGCTTAAAAATAAAGCTTAAAAATAAAGCTTAAAAAATATTTATGCAGTTAAAACGTACATTCGATTTTTTAAAAAAAATTGTCGCGCATACGGATTTTTTTTCCCCTCAGCCATTATATTTTTATATTCTTACTTTTTCATTTTTTTTTTTTTTTGCTTTTGTAATAATAGATTATCATCATTATAAAATTTGTAACCAATATGTATGCAGATACGTTAATAGAAGTAAGTAAATTTTTAAATAAAAAAAAGCTCTTGAGTTATGAAGTTAGAACTTTCGATTCATCTTTGTAGGCATATAAATACTATTTTCGCTTCTGCAGCCTAAGCCCAAAATTTTGTACTGGAGTTTTTACCCAAGGAGAAAAGCTGTCTCGAAAATGGATCATCTTTATCACCTCAAACAAGCTTGGTCCTTATTTATTGACCCTTGTGGGAAGTAGACTAATTTTACTCGACACTGCACGATAGCATGAGAATCAGTCACGCTCACAAACACACTACCTATGCCATAGTAAATAAGTGCAATTTTTTTTTTTTGCTGAGATTGAAGATCCGAAGTTTTACAAGAAGTAGCGATGCTACGTTAGAGTTTACTTTTCAACCACTTGAATTCCTTATATTCTTCAAGTTTTGTGTTTTTTAATTTTCGGACTAAAGTTTTTGTGATTTAGTCGAACTTTTATGAAGAGTCGTGCATACAATAAATAATTAAAGAAAAATTTTAACGGATAAAAGCTTTAAGTAAAAAAAGCCTGCCTAGAATAATATTTTTTACGGTTTGAGCTTCAAAATACGTAAATTAGTGTCATATCGGAAATCCTAAAACAGTTTTTTTTTTCATTATCACTGTTAAAAAAATATCCAAACCTTAATTTTTTCCTTCATTTTAGTTTTTAAATAATATTCAGTATCATTCAAAAGCTTAATTTTTTAGTCTACACTATTGTATAAGCCACTCAGTGAAAGAATTTTTTTATACATGTGTCACATTGAAATTTATCGGGAGATTAAATTATACAAATGTTTAAATGCTAAACTCATTCGAAATCAATAAATACCCTAAAAAAAACTTTCAAAACTTTATTTTAACTCAAACATGTTACTAATTTTTCCTCTAAAATTTACTGCATTTAGTGTAACACAAAATAGCATGCATTTTTCTTTAGTATCCAAACCAAGTCAAACGTAAAGTTTATAAGAAAAATGTATTATACAGTCATATCTTATAAATGTCATATGGAATTCGCATTCTGTACCAACATTCTGCATTTCTTGGCTTTCTTGTCGTACTTATATCCATCGTCGCATTTTTTAGGTTGTGATTGCACCGGTCTAGGAAGCACCGGTTGGCAGCCAAAGAATTCGCAAAACGATCTTGGGTCTCCTGCTATTTTTTGGCCTGGAGTTCTTTCGTTTCTAGTAGAAAATTGGTCTTTGTATGCTGATGAAAGGGCAAAAATAATAGCAAGAAGAATAAATAAATGGGTTGTTGCAGCCATCCAAAAAAACTTCATTGCAACGTTTTCAGTGAATCTGAAATAAATATATATTTTTTTACTCAGAAACATGCGGAATTTGAAGCAACATTCTCAAAATAAGTATTTATAAAGCTCAATATATTTTAACAAGAAGAGAAAATATATCACAACCTTAGTTAATTAAAGCACAAAGTGTCATGCATACCATTTAATATTTAGTAAAATGATCTATTAACTCAAAAATGAGCATTGTTTGAAGTTTTATCTAGATTTACAGAACCTTGTAAATTATGAAGAATAGATTGTATTTTTCCAGCACGAACCATCCAGTTAAATTCACAACTTTTTCAATTGAAACAACGTAGATGAACTAATCAACCAACGAGAACGATATCTGATGTCCGTTTTAAACGATAATACTCACAATATTGTTATAATTAATTTTTATAAAAAATTTCAAAAATACGAAATTTTAATGCTAAAACACATTCACGCTAATACACTGTCCGAAACTTTCAGCGGAGCACTTTGCGTAATTTTTTTAAACCCTTTCAATACCAACTTTTTTATTTTGTATATTAAAAATAAAAAATTTGGGGAAGGAGAAAAAAGCTGTCTCGACAATGGATCATCTTTCAACAGCTCAATCAAGCTTGGCCCTTATTTATTGACCCTTGAGAAAAGTCGACTACAGGTAATATTTCATAGCTTTCTTGCACAGAAGCCACGACCATGGGCGGAGCTTTAAAACACGCGGAACAATCAGATGAAGACAAAATATAAAACGGCTGAAATTTTCTCTTCATCCGATTGCTCCGTGTGTTTTATAGCTCTACCCATGGCCGCGGCTTCTGTGCAAGGAAACTATGAAATTAACTATAATTTTACTCGACCCTGGACGATAGCATGAGAATCGGGCAAGCTTACAAATCTGCCTTCATAAATAAATGCACAAAATTTTTTACGTGAGATTTAATTGTACAAACATTTTATGTGCTAAATGCATTCGAAATCAATAAATACACTAAAAAAAACTTTCAAAACTTTATTAGCACTCTAAAATGTTATTCTTTTTGCTCTAAAATTTACTACAATTAGTATAACACAAACTATAATGCATTTTTTCGTAAGTATCCTAACCAAGTCCAACATTAAGTTGATAAGCAAAAAATACAATGAAGTCATATCAGATAAATGTCATACTGTATTCGCATTCTGTACCAATTTTCTGCATTTGTCGGTTTTCTTGTCGTACTTATATCCATCGTCGCATTTTTTAGGTTGTGATTGCACCGGTCTAGGAGGCATCGGGTGGCAGCCAAACAATTCGCAAAGCGGTCTTGGGGTGCCTGGTATTTTTGAATATATTCTTCCTTTGTTTCTATTAGAAAATTGGTCGTTGTTTGCTGAAGAAAAGGCAAAAATAATAGCAAGAAGAATAAATATATGGGTTGTTGCAGCCATCGTAAAATACTTCATTGGAATGTTTTCAGTGAATCTGAAATAAATATAATTTTTTTTCACTCTGAAACATGGGGAGGATAATGCAACATTCTCAAAATAAGTGTTTATAAAAGTCGATATAATTTAAACGATAAGAGAAAATATATATCCTTAGCTTATATATATATATTGCTTAGTTCATTAAAGCACATAGTCATGCATACCATTTAATATTTGGGAAAACAATCTATCAACTCTTTAATGCTCATGATTTGAAATTTTATCTACACTGCTCAAAGCAATTAGGGGAATGCATGGCTTAAACCATTTCGCCCCAAATTATTCCATTTTATATCATCAGTTTCCGATTTTTTTCTCATTAAGTTGAACTAGTACTTATTTATCGTTAGACGGAAGAATCAAGTCTTTTGAAGAATTAAATAAAGTTTATTTTAACTGACTGAAAATGTGAAAAACATGGTAAAATAAAATTCACTCCCCAAAACTTTTATGAAATAAATTGACCCTAATTTCTTCACGGTTGCAATCTTTAGAAGTCTAAAATTTGATTTTACCTTCTTTTTACAATTAAAATTTTGAAAAATTATTTTTATAATTTATTCAAAAGTTGTGAATCCAATTTTTGCCCCTTAAATTTTAGTTAAAAAATTAAGATTTGTTTCTCTGTTTTTTACCATTTCAATCTGGATGCGTAAGGAATCTATTTCATTAATTTTAGATTTTCATAATAAAAAATAAGAAGTTGGAACTGGACGGTAAGCGAAAGTACGCGAAGTGCTCCCCTAATTCTTTTGAGCAGTGTAGATTTACAGAGCCTTGTAAATTCATAAAGAATAGATCGCATTTTTCCATCACGAGCCATCCAGTTAAATTCACAACTTGTTCAATTGAAACATTGTAGATGAACTAATCAACCAACGAGAACGATATCGGAGTTTCTTTTAAACGATAATACTCATAATATTATTATAATTAATTGTTATTAAAGATTTCAAAAATACGAAATTTTAATTTAAAAAAAAAGATTCACACAAATACTATCAGTTTGATGATGATAGTATTTGTGTGAATCTTTTTTTTTTTTTTTAAATTTAAAAAAAAAAATGTTTGATGAAAAATTCAAGATAAGACAGGCGTTTGACTGGAATCCCCAGGGGCATCGAAAGAGGGGAAGACCAAGAAACACTTGGAGACGGACGATCGAGAAAGAACTGAAGGACGTGGGGACAACATGGCGGGAGGCGAAACATCTGGCCACCAACAGAGTGAGATGGAGGAAATTGACGGAGGCCCTATGCTCCAGTGATGGAGTGACAGAGGGCTAAGTAAGTAAGTAACTATCAGTTTGTTTTACCTAGAACCTAATTAAAAAACACGCATTTTATGGTATTCATTGAATTCGATACTTCAACGCTTAGTTTAGTACTTTTACTTTTTTAAATAATCCTAAACTAAAAAGTAAACTTAATTGAAGATTGATTTAAAGTTTATAAAGGAAAATAAATAATTTTATAAACTTGTTACTTTCTAGGGATATATATCGATGGAAACTTACCTAAACAGTTATTGCCTTGCCAATATAAAAATACTAGACCAGATAATTTTATCGGGTAACAACTGATGTGGGTAAGATTTATTTATTAGTTGTTTTCAGCTTTTTCAATCACATACATAAATGTGTTAAGCATGCTGAAATGCATACATAACAGGTGTTAAATCTCAAAAAAATTACATTGCAAAAAATAATGTAAGAAAACTACTACTTTTCTTCAAATAACTTTTTTTTGCTTAACTTTGTAGTTATAATGTTTTACAAGAGTTTGGGAAGTCAAACGGTATAAGATTTAACTGAGAATCTGAAAATTGGCATGAATTTCTACGATAAAACAAAGCTCCAAAAGATAAATAAGTCATACATTTTTGTTAAAGATTAAATACTTGCAAACGGCCGATTTAAAGCATCACTATAAAGGTTATAAGAGAACTTACCTACTAGTTGCAACACTTTTTAAACTACAGCATCAAAGTAAAAATAATGAGATAAAAAATGAAAGTTGTATATTTGTTTCAAAATATACCGTTACTTAACGTTTAGTAATCAGATTTTACTAGCATTGCTTTTTGTTTTTGGCACTATGAAATGGCATTTTAACATGCATAAAAACTTTTGTAACTTTAATTTACTGACAGTTGCATTATTTTGCTTTATTAGTGAAATATAAATGATTACACTTTTTCTATGGGTTGCATTTGACTAAGATTTCAAGGTGAAACACGTGTGTCAACATGAAACTTCAAAATTGCCACAAATCCGCAAAAAAAGTTTCATCAATGTATTGAAATCTAATTATCATCACACATTCTATCTCTTTTTTTTTTTGAGTTTAAGAAAAATGACAATTTTGTTGCAAAAAAATGGAAAATTAGCCCCTATCTTCCATATTAAGTTATAGTTTAGATGTAAATAGTTACTTCTTGAATTTCTTGAGAGTCAAAAGCTACCGATTATTGTTTTATTAATGAATTTTTTACACGTTTGCTCTTCGTCTATTTTTATGCTGGATACCAAACTTTAAAAAAGAAACAAATATATGTTAGAATAACCAAGTTGGTAGAGTTTTTAACTGAAGTCCTTAAAATAGGTTTGTTCCTCATTTACTTTTTTTTTAGTGTAAGTCTGGTGTTAAGAATAAACTGCATTCACGAAGTAAGTCAAGCACATTTATAGAATAATATGAATTAGTTCTAACTTGATGCTCGTAATATGAATATTTCCTTCAAAAAAACTAAAAGTTAGTTTTTCTTGCTCAGATGATTCGTTGATTCAAAAATAATATATTTAAAAAAGGCTTATTATTAAACCTTAGTAAAATTATAGCTTCGTCATCTTCTTCTGCAAAATCCTACAGATGGCAGCACTAAAACTAAAAATAACGCAGACGTTTTTTTTTATAGTTTTTGTTTTCAATTTATGAAAGCCACAATAAGAAGATATAAACGGAAGCCTGACAATAATTTAAGCCTTCTACTTTGAATAATGGCTATATTCGCAACTGTAGCTGTAGAAAAATATCTGAAATAATACTCTTTTTTTTTCAGAGTTTATTCTCTTCAAACAAAAGTTAAATTTTTATCAAATTTTTTTCTTTTGAATTCCAAATAATTTTTAAAAAAATTAAAAAAGGTTATTGATATGCTAACAATGTCCGTCTGTATATCACTTACTAAAAACAACTAAAAGTATCGTTTAGATAAGTGATATTGTGAGAATTCTCATAGCTTATTTTTCTTGACATTATAAACAAATATAATATGGGTCTCAATCGAAACATTCAACGAATACGAGTAATGAATTTTAATTATGAATGATTATCAAAGCAAAAAAGAAACGTAAGGCATTTTAGTTGAGGATGTTATTTCCATGCAGCATTATATTCTGTTAACCCTTTCAGTACCAGTGATGCCATTTGGCATCATCATTTTCAATATTTTTTTCCAAATGTTTATATTCCGTTATGACACCCAAAAACACATCATTCGATTCTTCACACTTTGTTCTATTAGGCAATATTTTACATTAATCTTAATAGAAGTCTGAGCTACTATTTTTTTTTATTTAGAAAATAGCTAACAAGCGTTTCACCTGATTTTTGAAAAGTTCACTTCAGTTCCACACATTTAAAACACAATTTAAACTATTTCGGTTAAAATAATTATTAATTTTTTTTTTTAATTATCTGGTCAGATACCTTAAAATATATAACTCAAGGCGTGTTTAGGTAATATATATATATATTTTTTATTTTGTTGTTTTGGACTTTTAAAAATTTTGGCATTATTTCAAATACCATATAAACAATTAAAACGATTTTTTTCTTTTGGGACTCTTATTTTTGACCTAAAATAAGCTTGTTTTGTGAATATCAGACGTTTCTGTAGCGTAGTAGATTTTTGGGAATGAAAGGGTTAAAGTAATGATTTTCTTTCTTTATTATTTTAGTGAAATTGATACAAAGTTCTTTGGAGTGACTACTAAGTTTTAAAAAATTGTGCAAAAGTTTGTGTCACTTTTTGGAAGTATCTTACAATTTTAACCATTTATGTATCAAATTAAGATTTAAAATTATTTGTCTTTGAATATTTAATGTTAGTTATTGCAGTTAGAGGCCCAGTAGCTTAAGGTAGTAGTGCTTCGCATTGCCACGCCACTGGTCCGGGGATCGAGCCACGGATTGGGCTGGGCTAGGTTGACGTTATCCTTTCATCCCTTAAGTGGGTAGATAAAATGAGGGCCAAGCATAATTGGGAACTAAACACTGGGGGTTCCGCGAGAGGCTGACCACCTTACCAGGACATATGCCTAGCACACCAGAGCCCTTTAATGTTATCTGGAATGGGCACGGCAGGCCTGTACCACTAATGGACATAGTTCGTCCAGACAAGCCGAAGGATAAGACGTTCAACGAACTGGTGCTAGCTCTAAAGAAGCTGATTTAAAGAAATTAGCCAGGTACTGCGACTTCAAGGACAACATCACCTACAGAATGCGGAATAGATTCATGTGCGGGTTAAACAACGACGCCATCCAGAATGGCTTATGGCAGAAGAAAAGCTGACACTGAACAAGGCCCTGAACATAGCAACTGCCATGGATACAGTATCGAAAGACGCCGCAAAATAAACTTTATTTCCAGAATTCCTTTTCCTTTTTCCTTCCTTTCTACTTAAAATTGACTAAATTATAGTGACTAGCACTGACATTTTGTTGAATAAATCTGTTTTACCTTTTTTTAGCCTTTTATGTGTCGAATAACCACATACTATGCAAATGAAAGCTAACTACCATCTATTTTCTCTCACACGAACAATGGAAAATAAAACAACGGCTTTTTAAGTGGCATCATCAGTGCATCACGAGTTAAAGCAGGATAACTGAAGTCAAATTTTTTAGGAAGAATTCGCTTTAACTTTGTAGACTTTAAAGTGCCAAAACCGAACATGTCAATCTAAATGCTCCAACTTTCCTCGTTTTCTCTAAATTGAACAATGAAAAGTAAAAGAGCGGCTTTCAAAGTGTTCAGTAGATAAAAGGTTAATGCCTTTTAATATATTGAAGAAGCAGTCTTAACTGTTAAAATATTATCCTCTTGGGACCTGGCGTTCCTATTTGGGGAAAAAAATTTCCCACAAACAATTAACACGGTAGCTTCAAAATTGACCAGGTCCGACTGAAGCAAATCTAAATATCAGTTTTCAGCCTTTGATTATAGGTACCAGTCACTTATTTCTATAAAAACGAAGTTGAACGAGGGTCAATACGATATTAATTAGAGTTCTTAAAAAAATATTATATGTAAAAAAGAAAAAAAAAACTTTTCAAAAAATTCTCTTAGTAGTTAGTTATAAAAGTATTTTGCATTAAAAACCATGCTAAAATTATCTGTTAACTACAAATAAGTGATACGCCCTTTTTTGCTGCATTCATAGCATAAAAACTGTGTATTCTTAGAGTTAAAGGCGTGTCCCTAAGTAACTATAAACATACCTTTTTAAAAATTTCTTTGAAAAAAATATTTTTAAGCATAGATTTGTATGAAAAGTATGTTTAGATTAAGAATATACGGGTAGGATGTTGCTATTTTGCTCGGATTTTAAGAGGTTATAATTAAGCATGGAAAATAAATGCTTTTTTAATTTTTCAGCGAAAACTGGTGCATTTTATGAAAATTCGCGAACTCAAAAATGTGTCAAAAACAATAAAACTATCTTGTCCAAATTTCTGCTAATAAAAGCAAAAATTTTTATTAGCGTGTTATATCTGTTAGTTTTTCGAATATAAACTTTGCAATAAAAACTAAAAGTACATTTTATTGTTTCCTAAATGTACACCAATTCCGATTTGTTCAAATATTTTTTTTCTCAATCAAATTAGCTTCTTATTCTCTAGAAACAAAAAAAAAACGCAGTTCACTAAAAAAATTAAGAAATAATTAACATCGCTTTGTTCTAAATTATATTAATTGACAGTTATTTTACATTATTTGTTATCGAAGTTTGATTGGTGAACTTCATGAATTGACTATTAATAGAAATGTCTTCAAACCTAATAATTATATTGCTATTATCACACTAATTAATATCTGGTTTAGTTTTTCTTCAAAGGAATTTTTTTTCAATTATTAGAAAGCTTTTTAGTCTACAAATAGTTTAATTAGTGGAACCAATTTTAAATAAACCTGGCAATTGTTTTAAATAACTCAAACGGTATATAAACGGTGTTTTATGAAAACGTGCTGAAGCACACCCAAGGTGGCTCAGTAACAATCGTTCATCCTCACTCAACTTTCGAAAAATGTGGGTTCGAATTTTTCAGCGGAACACCGTGTACATTATCCAAAATGATAATCTGGCAATAATAGCTTAATTAATAAATCTTGGAAGCCAACTTTACTTTTTTAAGAAGGATTCTCAGTCCCATAGAGCTAATAATTAGTTTTTAAATCATAACTTTTACGAAAGAGTTGCTGTGTCATGTTATCCCGATTTCACCAGGTGTGGGAATCATCATATAACATCAATTGAAAAGAAAATGACATCCTGTTATTTAATTATGAATCGATAAATTTTAAAATAGTGTCGCCATCTGCTGAATATTTTGGGAAATTTTAAAATTTCAAACATAAATAATTCGATAAAATTTTCGTTTTAAATTTGTTTAATTTCGATGCTATGTCGATTATTACACGTGGGGAAAAAGAGCAAACATTACTAAGTCATACTTCTTCGGAAATTGTGATTCCAAAAATAATGCATTAGCTATATGGGACTGACAATCCCTCTTAATTCGATAGAATAAAAAACTGTAAAAGTAGGTCTTCATATGCTAGCGATGTCCGTCTTTGAGTCAGCCCCCCCCCCCCCCCAAAAAAAAATCGCTTTTTTTTTTTAGAGAAAGGTATGATCTCAGTGACCCAACTTGCATACTTTTTGTAACCTGTCTCTGTACGTCCGAACAGGCATCTAACTGTTTCATCTGCCTGTTTGCAGATTTCCCCATTGAATTAGCATAGAAATTTAATTTCAAGTTATTGTTTTAAATCGTTGTTGTCAGATCTTGCCGTTGTTGCCAAAAACTTTATTTTTTAAAAATTAACGTTTGAAGCTAAATTTATGTTGTCATAAATCAGTTTGGAATGACGTCGTAAATGTGAATCTTTATCCATTATTTATTTACCTTGAAATCAGCAAAGCATTATAATTTCTGCGTAAAATTCTGATTAGTTTAAAATTTCATTTCTTACATTTGTAGTACAGCTTGGAATAGTTTCATGATTTTCGATTATCAATAAATATTCAATTGTGCTTTGAACTGCAGATAAATTATGCTGACTATGCATAACATTCACTTAATTTGAGAGAAAAATAATTGAAATAGTTCAATATGGCATTTAAAAGTTTAAATTATAGCTGGTTGCAGGGTTTAGTGACTATTTTCTTAAATGCACAAATCTTGTGTAGAAACGGTAGTTGATGATATTCACTGTAAAAACCTTCTTGTTTTCCGTTAAGAAATTATATAACAGAAAAAAAAGGACATTATATTTATTTTAGAACTTATTGTTTGTCAAGGGACTCTTGATTTTCACTTTAATTATAACAATTAATTCACTATAATTATAATTATAACTATACTTACATTATACTCATCATAATTTGTTTACATAAATTTAAAAAAAAAATTGTTTTTATATTTTCTGATTTTAAAATAATGGAGCAATAACTTAAACGTGTGTTGTTTTATAGAGCTCAAGCTAATTTTTTACAACAATACAATTAAAAAAAAAAAGATATGCAATCGAACCTGACAAACACTGTTTGTTACATTTTTAGAGAATAGCTCAAATAATTTTTTATATATTTACAGATCTTTTCGAGACATGAGACTCATTTATTAGCACACTATTTATTTTGTTTCTCGCTGGTGTAACTACAGAATTTATTTTATAAATAAAGAGCTAATATTTTTTTATAAAAATAGAAATAAAAGCCTTTTTTTTTCATCAATACATAGATGTACATACATAGATACTCATCCCTCTAACTTAGCTTATACACTACGTTTATATCGAAAAACATCGAAAATTTTATAAAGGCCATGTCCGTCTGCCCTTCTCTCACTTTCATAACCCATACTACTTCTTGTTTAATCTTTTTGTTATTTTTATTTTATTGAAAGTAGTGCCAATTTATTAGTACAGTAGAGTCCTGCTTATCCGAAAGGTACGGGACCGAAGCACTTTCGGTTAATCGAGATTCCGTTGGAATTTTCGGTTAGTCGGAAATCATCCACTTCACACCTAGAACTCTGGAGAAGAGAAAATCTGAAGTCATGGAGTGTTTACCTCGTTCTTATTGGCTGAAAGAGACCTATGAAGCGCTTCCTAATTCTGAGTCTAGCAAGTGCAGCATTTCGCATACGGAAGCTACAAAAATCTTTGATCAGGCCTTTAGATACAAGGAAACACAAAATGAAGCCACAACTTCAGACATTCTCTTGTTTAAAAGATGGCGGGACAGGGCTGCTTTAAAACAAACCAAAATTGAGAGGCAAAAAATAAATAAAAAAAAATCACTGCATATTTTAAGAAATAAATCCGATTTTGTACTTATTTATTTTTGTGTATTTCTTTATTGATGCTTACACATTTCATATTTTAGCAAAAAAAATTTAGAGCCTTTCGGTTAAACCGCATTTCGGATAACCGGGATTCGGATAAACGGGACTCTACTGCAGTTGTTGCGGGTGTATTGCAGAAGCCATCATAGCTTCACACGGTCAAGAGTAATTTCTCTCGACAGTATATTTTTCTTGTTTAACCTCCACAAATTGAACAGGACAGGGAAATCTTTATTTTACATTCATTTTAATATGAAAACGCAGTAAGAATCTCAACTGATTGAGACCAGGAAAGAAGCAGGAAAATATCAAAATGCTTTCTTACCTTTCATTCAGGATCATTTCAATCATATTTCATTCATAAATTATTTATTAATTTATGTCCTTTTTGTTGCAATGAAAGGATACATTTTCCTCTCATCTGAATAATGGATGGCTTCATCGCTAAAACCAATATTTTATTTTACAATTTATTATATAATATCCTCACAAAATTTTACGATTCAATCCAAAAATATGCAAAATCAGAAGTCCATACATTAATTTAAATATAATTTAATTATGCAAGAGTGCATTTATATTTAAAGTAAGTGAAAGAAAGCTGATGTATTGGCTAAAAATTGAGTAGCTTTGTTAAATAATAGTAATAATAGAGTCAATACAATTTCATTGGGGGAACTTTTAAAACTCATTTCAGAATAATAATGTGATATTCATAAAAATTTTCTCAATCACACCAAAAACATTATGTAGCTGGTTATTTGAAAGAGTAATAAGTTCAAATTTTAAAATAATTTTTCATATTTTTTCATATAAACATTTTGAATTAGTGCTGTTATGTTTTTGAAAACAATAATGAAGCTTTATTTAGTTCTGATAACATACAGTCAACTTTACTGAAAAGTAACGTATCCTTTATGATATTTATTTAGAGGGAGAGGGAGGGACACGCTTGGTAAAAAATTTAGATGCTTTTATTTATCAAACATTTGCAACAGGTTGTAAATATTTAACAATAATTACACTTATTAATTAATAATTTTCTACACTCACATTTTCCCCAATTGATTACTAAATTTATGACAATGAAACAAAAATTAGTCTCATGAGGGTTTTTTTGGTAGGGGGGGGGGGGGTGAGCGTCATATCCCCCTGACTCCTGCCTTGATAAATAACAGTAACGTTGTTTGACGACATTGTAAAACGCATTTTAACCTTTGACCTCGACAAATTTAACGAGGACCTTTTCATTATTGAACCGTATAGTTTATGGGGTGGTCAAGACGAGGACAGAACCGGCCAAGATGTCCTCCACCGAAAGATATCTCACTTAATTGAGTCACACCACACAGTGGGCAGAGTAGGAAAAGGTTTAATTTTAAAGAAGAATTTTAGTAAGTTTTATTGACCAATATTTGTCATAAATTGCCTCCAAAAATTAACGTAAAACTGTTTGAGTAACGTCAATTTCTACAAATAGGATAAAGTGGCTCAAGTAATCTTTACAAATATAAAAGATAGATATTAAATTTATTGCTTTGGGACCTGACCCATTTACAATTATAAAAAAAGGAAAAATTACATTTTAAACAATAATAGAACATTTCTATACACGAGTTTTCAATCTTATAATCGGATAAAATTTTATACTTTTTAAATTGAATCACATCCATGCCACCGGGTCGGCGGATTAATATTAGAAATAACCATTTTCATAAAATATAAAAAACATAGATGAGAAAAAGTAATAATTTTTTTTCTGCTTTATGGCCTTTCACTCCTACTGTTCCCCTTACGAAGCAGTAAAGGCTAGTTTGTATTCCTTTGTTTAGGCATACACTGTAAAAATAAGGCTCTTGGTTTGGCCAAAAATATATTTAGAAGTACCTGAGACAGTCGTGTGTTGAAATGTTTCACCATATTTTCGATAATCTGTTGAACCATTTATCAGGTTTTTGTTTTGGAAACCAGAAAAATGGTTCAACTGAATACCTAAAATATGGTGAAACGACATTTCATCATACAACCGTTGCAGGTACTGGAACCATTCTTATGGTGAAACCAAGCCTAACATTTTTAACAATGAATTTAGCAATTCGTATTTTAATAGTAGTATTTGGAATTTGGTGTTTAATATTTATATAGGTAGTTTGGTTGACATATATTTTCGGGCTTGTGTGCTTGGTCAGAGATCCGCTTATAAACCTTCGTCAAGTAAGACAGACAAAACACACTCATACATACATATGCGACAGATGCTGCCATCTATCGCGCTCCATCTCCACAATTTAGACATGTCCCTGAAGGGGAGGGAAATAGTCTCCAGGGACCTGTACCCGTGGGAAACAGCGCAAAGACCACCGACAGGATTTTATGACCCAATAGATTTAACGAGCACGTACTGCGCATATACTCGACAAACACAAACATCCATGCCTTATCGGGATTCGAGCCCGGACCCAGAAGCTCCAAAGGCTAGCATAATAACCATTATGCCACCGGGTCGGCGGATTAATATTAGAAATAACCATTTTCATAAAATATAAAAAACATAGATGAGAAAAAGTAATAATTTTTTTTCTGCTTTATGGCCTATCACTCCCACTGTTCCCCTTACGAAGCAGTAAAAAACTAAAGATATTTTCACCACAGTTTCTGTATGCGGTGTAGCCATATCCCAGTTCCTTTTTACGAAACCCGAAAAATGGTTTACCTAAATATCGAAATATGATGAAGCATTTCAACAAGGAAACTTTACAAATACTATAGCAACCAATATCATGTGAATTCAATACAAAATTAACAGCGTATGAATCTGTCTGCATATTGATAAGAATAACCATTTGTCATGAATTATAAAAATCTATAAAAAAAACTAATGGATTTTTTTCTCTTTTTGGCTGGCCTGTCCCACTTTGCCCCTTTACGGCGCAGTTAAATACGCAAATGAGGAAGACCAACGATGATTTGCCTGTAAAATGAAGGCGACCTTAAGATGGCATCTTATATCCAAGGTCGGATACCGGTAAATCAGAAGAAGTGGGTATAAGATACCCTATTACATATCTTGTTACATCATTGCGATAAGACTGAAGGAGATTAAGTAAGTGTAACATCTATTTCTGTCTGATTTTAACCCTCTAATGCATGAATTTTTATTTTCATCCCGAAAAAGTATGTATGTATCGTTAATACTCATATATTGTGGCAATAATACTGAAAAAAATTTAACTGCATTAGAATTAAAATAATTAATTTTTTTTCCATGTAACAAAAACCAATTACAAAATTTCAATTTTGATAATAATGACTAAAAAATTACTAAATATGTTCCAAAGTAATCCTTTTTAACTGAAACTAATTTTTCAAAACAATTTGTATTTAGTACTAATATTATTATACCACTTTGAATACTACCAACGTAATTTTACAACAGTTAAGAACCTTACTCTTTATTTTTGAATACACTTTTACTACTGTCATCTATGAGGATTATTAGTCACTAAAACTTTTAACTGGAATGTAATAGATGAAAAAAAAACAAATTTGTCGAGAGGGAGCTCTAATTTAATAGAATAAAGTGGATTATGTCACTTGTTGCCAAACGGCAACAGTATGCATTAGATGGTTAAATTACGATTTTTTACTGTAAAAACAATTTGTCTTGGTTTTTCAGCAGTGTTTTTTTATTATAATAATAATAATAATAATAATAATAATAATAATAATAATAATAATAATAAATAATAATAATAATAATAATAATAATAATAATAATAATAATAATAATAATAATAATAATAATAATAATAATAATAATAATAATAATAATAATAATAATAATAATAATAATTGAATTCTTATAGCCCATTCTGTGACTTTAGTGAAATTAGTAAAACCCTCAATATAAAATAATAAAAATTAAGTTTCTTGCGTTAGGGGGTGGTCTTAAACTAGACAGCTGTTTGACTCGTAACTAGGCACAATTGTGCAGTTCATACTTAAGTTAAAATTTTTGAACTATCAGAGCTCAAAATGATCTATTTTTCTAATAACTTTTTCTTCGAATTTTCTGAAAAAACTACAACACTTAAGCGCAATTCCGATCATTTTTTTCTTTCTTGTTGTCATCGGCTAAAGAAACTTAAATGAACAAAAAATAATTTAAAATTTAGAATGATTTTATTCTGTTGTCATTACCTTCAGAAACTGAATCCATTATTTGAAAATTAATTGACATGACTCAAGTGGGGTAATTCTGTCCATTTTTTGTAATCCATGCAAAGAAAGTGTTTTGATTAGCTAGTGTAACATAATGGTGTGATATTTGCCCGACATGAATCCATAAAGTGAAGATAAAAGGTTACAAAAGGTGTTAAAAGCTCAACTCCTTTAATTTTGAAAATTCACTCTACGCGTTCCATTTAGAATTTTTGAGTCCCATCACTTATATAATAAATGTATATTCTTTTAATATCTATGTTTTCATTATCTAAAAGAAGAGCTTATGGGAAGAACGTGCAACGTTCTAAGTGACAAAAAGTTGAAACGAGAAAATGAGCTTCAAAGTTTTTCGCTGTACTTAAATACGTTGAAAATGACACTTATAGAAGGTTTTAAAAATACTTAGCTTGAAGCTTATAAAAAGGATAACTCTTGCTATCTTTAAATGAGAGAATAATGTGTTCATTGACACAAACATCGCAATTTTTTAAAGCGGTCAATTAGCCCGTTTTTCCACTAAGCTCGTCAAATGTTTGTTTTTTGGTTCTTAAATTTATCGGAAGAAAAAATACACGTTATGTTGTTCTTCTTTGCATTATTTTTGCGAAAAATAATTATTTTTCTATTATTATTGGTATATTTTACATTTTAATCCAATGGAATAAAGAAAGGATATTTGTTCTTAATGGTGAAAATATCATCATGATTAAATCCCAAACTAACACACGTTATATTGACAGCTGAGGATTTTGAGAGATTCCTTGAAAACTTTTGTCACAACTTTCAGGTCAGCTTCTATGTTTATCCGAAACAGTTCTTTTCCCTCAAAATCGACCATAGAGAAGATACAACTAGATTTATTTTATTCCTAATCCTTACTATTATTTCCTAAACCACATTTCTCCGGCAATATTGAATATTCTTACAAAAGAGTTTTTGTGTAAAAAATGTAGCTGACTTACATTCCTCGAATATGCTGTGTAAAATTTTTTATTGAAAATTAAAAAATAATAATCGAACTAATTTCAAAAAATTAGATTGTCGGGGTCTGTAGGTCAGCTACATTTAACAAAATAAAAAAAAACTCGTCTGTGAAATTATTCAATACAGACGTTGAAATGTTTCTTGGAATATATTTTTGTCTCCATTGGATTACCACTGAGGCACTTTGGTTTAAAGATCTGAGGTCCAGTGCGCCCATTCCACCTTAACAATTATTGTTTGGCATTTTACATACTCAGTTGAAGCGGAGAAAAATAATCCCATGCTATTTCATTTCAAGCGTTTTAATAACGGTCATTAAGGGATATAGTAACAGAAAAGCATACAAGGACTGCAATATTCCTCATAGATCGTGAATAATGCGCCCACAAGTTTAGAGTCAATTACTTGGTTGGCTAAGAAAAAAGATAAAACAATCTCACCAAACTTCAATACATGTCTTTTTTTTTTTTGCAAATACACTTCTTCTACACTAGAGTGTCAAACTATATTTACACAAAAAGGGAAGTTGCACAATTTTCTTGAGTTCAAAGTGATCCAGATGATAATGAAATTGCATTGAAATTCGTTAAAACTACGTTTAGGAATAGTAAACCGGCTATTTTATAAATTTAATCTAAATAGAGCGTAAAATCTTTTAAGCTATATTATTTTTCAATATAATGTACCAAAAAATAACAAAATGTGTTTTAAATGTGCCAGTTCTTTTTTTTTTTGTGTGTGTGTGTTTTTTTCACTAAGTTAAACTCGTACTTATTTCAAATGAATTTATTAAATTTTTCACATATTTTTTTATTAAGTTATCTATTCTTTTTGTGTCGTTAGATGCAAGAATATTGTCTTTAAAAGAATTAAATAGTGTTTGTTGAAATGAAATGAAAATATGAAAAACATAGTAAAAAGTATCATTCACACTAAAATAATTTTATTAAATAAATTAGCCCTAAATTCTTCATACTTTCAAATTTTAAATGTTTAAAAAATTTATTGTTACTATTTTTAACAAATGAAGTTTTGAAAAAAAATATTATCATAATTCAGTCAAAAGTTATGCTTTCAAAATTTCCCCCATAAATTTTAGTTAAGAAATTAAGATTTTTTAATTGCTTTTCACCATTTCATACTATTTGTTAAATTTCAGATTTTTAAATAAAAATAAAAAGTTGATATTGATAGAATTAAATCAGTAAATTTCATTCAGAACTTTTTCTTTTCCCACTTCATTCACAACATTTTTTCATTCAAAATAATAACTTTTCTTTTTCAACTGACCGCTTAAGTGAGTGCAATTTTTCGAAAATTACTTCTATGTGACACATGTACTTGTTTTAAAGATACCCAATTGGGTAACGATGGTCGTTAGAGGTTAGGAAAATGATCCTTTGTGATTTTTATTGAGCAGAAATCAATGGCATGCATTTATTTGAGTTACATAAGCTTTGTATAAATTATAGTAGACAATTTTTTAGGGCATACCAATTTTCTATTCAAAGAATTCCTAGCCTAATTGCATATAATCACAAGGAAATAGTTTTGAATACATCTAAATATACATTTGAAAAGCATTAAATCGTTTCAAATCATTCATCGACGAAAAGCATTATTCCCAAGACATTCATAAAACCTTATTAAGTATATACTTTCCTGATAATTTTTTTCTCGATTGTAGGGATTTTATAATGAAAAATTCAAATAGTGTACCCCTAAACTTACAACCGCATTTGGTATTTGGTGTTATATTTCTTTTAGCTTAATAAAAACTAAACTCCTGGGCCCAACAGCCTGTAAGTGTTCCAAGGCCTGCCGTGCCTATTTCAGTTTTAATGACCAAGGACTCTGGGTTGCTAAGCATATGTCCCGTTTAGGTGGTCAGTCTCACGTGGCACGCGGAACCAAAGTGTTTAGTCCCCAAGTATACTTGGTCCTCCTTTTCTATTAGCTTCCTTTTATTTAGCACACATACTTTTATAATCTAAAAGGAGGAAGCTTTTATAATGGCTACGTCCGTCCGTCTGCCGTCATACACTTTTATAGCCCAATCATCAAACGTTATACATACCATTGTGGTACTTAAGATAATTTTGTGCTTCGAATCGAGAATTCATTAAAAGTTTTAGGGAAACGATCGAATTCCACGTTATTGAATTATTTAAAATAAATGTAAAATGCTTGGTTTTCTTTTCATGTTGCTTACAAATGTAGGGTGAAAGAGGTCTAAGTAACACATGTTACGCTACAAAAATACATGTTTTTAATAAAATTTTTATCCGTATAACGTTTAATTAAGTTAAGATCTGAATCAAGATTGGGTTTCAGTGATTGCCGCGTGTGCATATGTAATTATACATGACTTGGCAAAAGTATTTTTGTTAAGGCATCATTCTTTACCCGTACAACAACGTTATAAAGCTTGTCAACTTGATCAAGGCCTGATCGAGGCACTTTTCTGATTATGTGTCCATGAGATTTTACGATAAGTTTTTCTATCAGTTATTTATTCGTATTATTTATACAAGCAAAACTTGTCTGCCTAAAAGTAAAAAATGTCTATAATTTAGTCAAAATAAAACAATACAAGTCCTTTCTCTTTAAATGCAGGTTTTCTCAAAAAAAGGGAAGTAAAATATCTTCTAAAATGACCAAAGATACTTCTGCTTGGCCTTTTATGATTGATTATCTGCCGGAAGAGTGTCTACTAACAGCTGAGAAAGAACTTAACGAAACTCCAGAAACTAAAAGAAAGGCACTTAAAGAATTGAATGCCAAGATAAAAAGTAAGATCAATTTTGGTATTCCTCATTCTATTTTGAATTTATCTTGTTAATATTGTGGTAAATATCAATAATAAATAAACTCGGTTGAAAATATTCTGACACTTGAATTCGGAAGAAGAACCAAGAGAGAAACCTAAATACGGTCAGATTACACTTCAATGAAGTTTTTTTTAATCCTTAACTTTTCAAATTTATTTAATTTCAGTTTAACGTATAAATTAACATATTTTGAATTCAAACTCTTTAACGAATATAATTCGTGAATATTCATATTCTGACCTATGAAATCATAGATATAGAAAGTAGCAGGTATGCCCATTGATTGAGCAATCCCGTACAACGCAATACAAGCCGCGCGATTGTGTGATGAATCCACATTTCGCCGTTTTCGCAATGCATCACGGGATACTGCTTCACAAAAAATGCTTTTGCCGAAGAGTTACATGCAATAAAAACTGTATTTTTAATATGATTCTTTTATGAATATACTCATGTCTGCCAAAAAATTATCAATAAATATCCAGCTATAAACGTATGCTAGCAAAACTGGTAAAGAGTTTTACTTAGTTAGTATTAAACATATATTTTTTATTAGTCGAATTACCTCATGATGCCATCTGGTGGCGTATGGCTTGCCATGTGCTAGGGCTTGCGAACGGCCTTATGAGATACTGGTTCACAAGTGAAGAGTACAAAGGAAAAACCTATTGATTTTGCAGAGAAGTTTCCTTAGCACGCCACTTTGGCGATGATAGCGAGAAATCGCCTAAACTTGTGTAAGGAAACCAGTTCCTACCACAGATATCATAGTTAAAGTAATAGAGTGGCTGATCACGTGACCTCCAATGCTAACGACGGGACGCGCAAGGAGCTCCCAGAAGAGCCCCAATGAAGTCAGTGGTGTAGGTCACGTGGTATGTCACTGTAATACTTTAACAACTACTATCTCTGTGGTTCCTAGCTACCAAGATTCAGGGAATTGGCGATCCCGACGCTTGGACCAAGCGAAGAAGAAAGAGAGAAACCATTTTTCTGCCGCCAAGCAGACAATTGCGGGCGTCCGCCTAATAAATCAATCGGTTCTTCCAGTGTACTCTTCAAGTGACTTCACCTTTCCCCCTGT
This sequence comes from Hylyphantes graminicola, assembly GCA_023701765.1. Lineage (NCBI taxonomy): Eukaryota > Metazoa > Arthropoda > Arachnida > Araneae > Linyphiidae > Hylyphantes > Hylyphantes graminicola. The sequence continues at coordinate 29,283,367 of CM043120.1, read as the reverse complement.
GGGCAGATCTGCTACTTTCTAAATCTATGTATGAAATGCATATTTTTATGTTTTTTTTTTATAGATTCAAATGTTCTGAATGACATCAACTTCGAGTCAGATTATTTGGTACAGTTTCTACGAATTAGCAAGTTTAACGTTGATGTGGCGTTCAATCGTATCAAAAAGTACATCAATTCCAGAAGGAAACATCCACTTTATTTTACCGGCGTTGGCGACAAAATATGCAGTAATACTTCTTATAGTTGGGCGACCCCATTGCCTTACAGAAGCAAAAGCGGAAGTTGTGTGTTTCTCTTCAAGTTTGGTAAGATACGAATTCTACAGGGTGAGGCAAACAAAAGTGATCTAGAGATAAGAATACGACAGAAATGTTGCCAAGTCTAAAACCAATACAAAAACAGGTTAGCTAACTGAAGCTATTGATCGCTTCAATATTAAGCCCAAACAAACGCTTGGCTACTCTCATTTGCCGGCAACTACGCTACGGTTTTAGAAAATAGTTGAAATGCAAATTTTGTAGAGCTGGTCCCACTAGTGATTATTTGATTGTTTCGGTCGTTATTTATCCTAGAGAATCGAACCTTTTTATTTTTGGTAATGCAAAACATTCTAAATTGATTGCAAGACACAAAATTTGCATTATGGGACTTCATACAATACGAACTAAGATCTGAACTCGCCACTATTCAATGAGTAGCTCTAATGTGAAGCTAATCCGATCCAAACAATGCTAAAACAGGTTTCAGGCGGCTTCAAGAGTTTTTCTCGCCAAGCATTTCAACATATTCCTATCTCTGGACCGAGGCCACTTTTGTTTGCCTCACCCTGTTATAGTACACTGCTCAAAACAATTAGGGGAGCACTTTCCGTGCTCTTGTTAACCTTTCCAGTTCCGACTTTTTATTTTTAATTTTAAAAATCCAAAATTTGTTAAATAGATATATTATGCATCTAGAATAAAATGATTAAAAAAAACAGGGGAAAAAATCGTAATTTTTTTAACTTAAATTTAAGGGGGGAAATTTGAATGATAATTTTTGAATAAATTTTAAAAAAATTTATTACTTTATTTTTTTTTTAAAGTTAAAATCAATTTTTAAACATCTAAAATTGCAAGCGTGAAGAATTTAGGGTCAATTTTTTTACCATGTTTTTCATATTTTCATTTAATTACAACAAACATTATTTGATTCTTCAAAATACATGATTTTCCATCTAACGAAAAATAAGTGCGGGCTCAACCTAGTGAGAAAAAAATCGCAAGCTGATAATTCGAAATGGAATCTTTGGGGGTGAAAGGGTTTAAACAAAGCATTCCCCTAATTCTTTTGAGCAGTGTATATAAAAAAATAACCACTGATCTTTATTTGTTCCAGCCATTACATCGTAGAATGCGTTAATTTGTTTAACTTGATAATTTACCTAACACTTTTTTACACAATTTAAAATGTATTGATTGAAAAATACTTAAACAATCAAACTTTCATTTTCGGCGAATTCTAGTCGGGAGTATTTGCGTTTTTTGCATGTCCGCACGAAGCAGCTAATGAATTTATCTATCGCTAATTAACGGTTGCGTTGGGTGCCTATTCAGGTGTCGGCTCGTCACTTGCTTGGTTACAAGTTGTTGTTTTTAAGTGTAAAGAAAAATAAAAATAAAAATAATTCATTATAAATAAATCATTTTACTTTTAGGACGTAATATCTTTTAACCTGCACGATCGTAATACTGCGGCGTTATTGGTTATGATCGATTCTGTAAATGCCGATTCCTGGTGTTTAACAAATACGCTATTTTTTGTTGTCCAAATACTTACGAATATTAAAATTATATTTTAAATACAATAAAACTTTAATATTTAAAATTACCTTTAAATGCTTTAATTTTTTAAATGTTTAAAAATAAATTTTAAAACGCCCAATTAATTTGTAATTAAAAAAAATTACAAATTAATTCTCAGCTAATTTATTTAATTATTTGTAATTAATTTTAACTAATTTTTAATAACATTAAATTATTTAAAAAATCGTATTAATAGTTACAAAATCAAATTTTAAAATTGCAAATTAGTTTTAAAATATTTGAAATTAATTTTTAACTGCGCAGATTTATTTCTTAGTTTTTACGAAAACATTTTCACATGATGACATTACAAGGCCAAGCAAATGCAGACTGAAAAATTGCAACAGCAGTTCGAAAACATGTTGCGAAAAGTGCAATCGTTCTTGTGCATTTATGTTTATTTTCATTGCAACAAATTAAGTAATAAATTTATTTAATATAAATTGCCGTTAATCAGAAATTAAAGGATAATCATTAATTAATGATAATCATTAACTATTTGTTATTGTTTAATTTTAGTTAAATCTTTTGTAAGTTTATTTATAGCAGGGAAAATGTAAAATTTTACAGGTTATGTTTTCAAAGAAAAAGCCTAATCTGTACAATCGTGTGGGTAAGGAAAAACCTAACCCGCACATTTGTGCGGGGTACCCTCTACGCTTGAGAGGGGGGCCCAATTTTTTTTTTAAATTTCACAGTCACTAATAACCAGTATAGAGTAAAAAACTAGAAAAAAGTAACATTGAGATATTAAAATATTTCAGGTTTTAAAGAGAAGCTTTCTTTAACAAATGTTTAATCAAATAATAGCACGACAAGAAGTTTGCATATTAAAAATTAGTTGTGTAAAATAGTCAAAGAAAACTCATTTTCGAATACTAGAACAAAAGGAATTCCTGCCGACAAATGAAAACAAACCGATGGAGCTGTTGCAATCAACGACGTGAAACAACCCCCATTTTCCATAAAAATGTCGAATGATTCTAAGATAGCATCAAATTGCATTTTTCTGTTTTTTTTGCAAAATTGTAAAAACAAAGTAATTTTTTCTACGATGACGTTTTCAGATAACAATTTAAAGGTAGTAGACTTTATTCCTCACTTTTTTTCAGTGCACAGGTGCCAATGTAGTCAAAAATATCCCAGTTTTTATCTTATGCTAAAGATTTGGGGGTTGCGTATTTCACTAACTGATAAAAGTAAATCTCAATATTGAAAGGAAGCTTACTTTCTTAAATTACAAAAGCTAGCAAAAACTGTATAAGTTTTGTAACTTTTTCTGCTTAAGTTACAGACAACTTTCCATCATTATTCGCAAATAGAAAAGGACAATTCTGCCCCAGTGGACCGATAATTATTTAAAAATTGTAATTTTATTATAATTTTAATTTATTTATTATAATTTTAATATCAGACGAGTGCAAAAAGAAAGACTTTTTGAAAAAGTGAAAAAAAGTACTTTTTTCATTCTTTTCATAGGATGCCAACACAACATTTCAAGTAAAATTTCTATTTCGTAAAATTCCTGTTAATCGTAACATTGGAACCCCTGTTGTTGTAATTCTATCTATTGTGGAAGCAAAAAGTTTCAAATTGTTTTAAAAAATCAGAATCCAAATTCAAATGTGTGGATTTTGTATAGTTTCAGATATTTATCCATCTGCTTTATTCAAAAATATGATACACTTGAATTTTTTTTTGAACTAATGATTATCGTGATGCTTTAACCATTACAATAAATTAAGAAGCGCATTTCCTTGCATCGCAACAATGATAATTGATTCTTTTCAAGTAATTATTAAAATAGTGTATGCAACGCATGTGAAATGCAGACTTTTAAAATCACGGGTCATTATTTCACTCGCTCGTTCCTCGCTTGTGTTATCAAATCCACTTGTCTTAAAAACAGTCACACTTGTTGCATAAATAACTATCCTTTGATTTTTTCACGTAATTATTAAAAATAGAATAGACAACACAGGTGAAGAGTAAACCTTTTTAAAACACGTATCATTAAGTTATCGTTGCTTATCTCCTTGGTTTAGCAGAGCTAAACCAGGTCTATGATGTTTGTCACTCGTAAAAAGTCCAGGATCATGACTGGATTTTCATAGATATCCTGTCTGGAAAGTCCCAGACAGTCCAGGATGTGGTCAGGTGCCGCCTGTTTGTTGGAACACTTCGGACAGATAGAAAAGGTCTTTTTCCCATTGGTGTAATGCAGAGATCTAATGTTCCACTTTTAAGTCTCGTAATGACCGTGTGGTCGCTTCTGCAGCACTTTAGGGATAAAGCCTCTCCGGGTCGCTTACCTTGGTATCAGTGGTGCACTGGGGGAATATTCCAAGAGGCATTATGAAAACTCATAGCCCTCGAAAAGAACTCAGAGTGGGTCAACAAATCAGAGGTGTAAAGCGGTTCATTACAACCCTCTTTAGCCAGTAAGTCAGCCGTCTCATTGTCATAAATGTCTACGTGAGAAGGGATCCATTAAAAATGAAATTCTCTTAATGATGAAAGATGTTTGAGTTTGCAAATAATTGCCATTACAGTACTATCTCGCACCTTTAGCCTTTTTTTTTATTTAAAAAAAGACTTTAAAAACTTTTTTAACGGTTTTCGGTAGCAGATTCTCCTAAAGAAGGTTACACTATTACTTTTTTCTTATTCTACTAATGTTTTTTAGGCATGTGGACCGTCAATGAAATTCCGTACGAAGATTTACAGAAGATAACTCTTTTGTGCCTTCACGGAGCTATCCGTAATCCAGTGACACAAATCAGAGGTTTCCAAGTAATCTTTGACTTTCAAGGCTCGAGCTTGCGGCAATTGCAGTACGGGACACCCAAAAATATGCTAGAAGTTGCTCAAATCTATTTGGTAAATAATAATTTAAAATATAACATTAATATGTAACTGAAACGTTAAATATACATGGTCTTTATAATTAAAGTTCCACTTTGAAAATGGCTGTAAAATAAAACTACCCGAGCAAAGGCCATGGGATTTTAGTTCTCGAAAAAAAAGTTCCAACAGGCACCACAAGTGGATAATGGCGCTGTATGCAATAGTGTTAAACGAAATAACAGAGGAAAACATCAGTTGAACACACTTTTATTGTTGCTACATAGCATGCTCAATGTGGCAATGTGTTTGCAACTGATGTTTTCCTCTGTTATTTCGTTTAACAATATTGCAAACAGCGCCATTCTTCGCTGGTGGTGCATTTTGGAACTATTTTTTTTTTTCGAGAACTAAAATCCCATGAATTTTTATAGACATTTACCTAGTTTGATGACATTTGGTCGGGTAGTTTCATTTTTATAGCCATTTCAAATTATTTCCATTTGTGGATCTAAATGTAAATGATATCGGGAACTCATTTCCTAGTAAGATCGGCGATAGAAAGAAAGAGGATTGACTGCCCCAACGTGATATTCTCATACAAATATTCACTCGAAGTTAAACTCGTCAAGATCTAAACACAATTAATCGGCGACCAGTTGCGCAGAAAATGACAGTACTAAAATTGCGCATTTTTAGAAGCTGTTATGTTGGAGCTGGTGGCTCATTGAATTTTTTTGTAGCGTGGATTGCACTTTTATGATTCATGAATCGGGATTTTTGGGTAGTTCTATTTCTGTTCAATGACATAATTTTAATGTCAGACTCAATTTTGAATGACATTTTATGATTGGTTAGGCTTAACGATGAGTATAAAATCAATAATTCCAAATTATCAATAAACAACTATGCAAATTTTCGGTTACTTAATAATATTATTTTTTACGCTCACAAAAGATTGCAGTTATCCAATAGAATCAACTCAACAACATAATTCTAAAAAAAGGCGCAATTTTAGTACTGATTTTTTTCTACGCCAATTGCCGTTAGTTTCCAATCTTATTGCTTGGGCACAAAATTCCCTCTTGTTTCACCATTACGTTTCTCCCCTAGATAGTGTGCCATAGCGCACGGTTTTTTTTTTTTTATCTCTATGGCACCGACAGGAACAAAATTTCTGTGCCAACACGATGACAACAACTGTTTTGTATAAATCTCCTGGTGTTTTATCAATGTTATTGTAGAGAGAACCCCATTTCAATATTATCTATGACAACTTTTCTATTAATGGGTTCCCAGTAAGGCGGGACCATTACAACTAGTTTTAAATAAAACAAGCCATTTGAGCGAGACCTTGAATTTATCAAGGTAACAATTTAACAAGCATATACTCTAAGCTTCCGCTGAAACTGGTGCTCAAGGTCACGAATCCATCTCGTTTGGTTTCGCGACCTTGAGCGCCAGTTTCAGCGGAAGCTTAGACTATCTGCTTGTTAAATTGTTACCTTGATAAAATCAAGGTCACGCTCAAATGGCTGCTGGAATCAAACGCTCGCAGCGTGTAACTGCGGTATAAAATATTTTTACTGAATTTCGCTTAGCTTCTGAGTGATAAAATAACATATTTGAAATGGTATGTTATTGTTGTTTCTGCCTTTCAGGAATCTTCCACAGCTCGTTTCAAGTACTTCCATTGTATTAATGGTACATTGCCAATGAAGTTAATTTTTGCAGTTATATGGCCTTTCATGTCTGAAAAGATGAAAAATAGAGTAAGTCTAATGTATTAATTATAACTGACATAACATAGTTAAACGTAATAATGGAGATAAATACATTAAAGATAAGGCAGTGTTGATGTTATGATGATTTAGTGAGGATTAATTTTAAACCTTTCAGTCCCAGTGATGCCATTTGGCATCATCACTTTCAATATATATTTTTTTAAATTTTATGTCCCGTTACGACATCCAAACACACATCATTGTTTTATTAGACAAAATTTTACTTTAATCTCAATAGAAATCAGAACTACTATTTTTTTATTTAGAAAATAGCAAACAAACGTTTCGCCTGATTTTTGAAAAGTTCACTTCTGTTCCACATATTTAAAACACAATTTAAACTATTTCGGTTATAATAAATACTAAATTTTTTTAATAATTTGGTCAGATACCTTAAAATATATAAATCGAAGGGTTTTTAGGTAATACATATATTTTTATTTTGTTGTTTTCCACAGTTAAAAAATTGTGGCATTATTTCAAAAACAATATAAAAAATTTAAATGAATTTTTTTCTTATGGAACTCTTATTTTTGACCCAAAATAAGCTTATTTTGTGAATATCAGATGTTTCTGTAGTGTAGTAAATGTTTGGGACTGAAAGGGTTAAATAACTTTTGTAAAGTTCTTCTTTTTAAAACCCTTTCCAATAAAAAGAAATCTAAGAATACAATTATAACTTAAGCTAATTTTGCCAATTTTTAAATCAATAATTGAGTCAATCAGAATTTCAACAAAAAATCTCTTTTCTGCTATAATTCATTTTAAAAACTTAATAAGTAAAATTTTTTTGAAAACTCATTATTGAAAACCAAAACAAAAGTAATTAGTGACAAAAAAATTTAAACAAGCCCACTGGAGCTGTTGCCATTCACGACGTGAAACAACCCCATTATTATCTTTGGTAGGTAGGTACATATATACTTCAGCTTATGTGCTTGTTCAGAGAACCGCTTATAAGCTTTCGTCAAGCGGGACAGACACAGAAAGAGTTTTTACAAGCACAAGATACACACAAAGAAAGGACAACGCAAACACATAGACAAATAACATTTATTGATGGTCACAAACATCCATGCCTTATACCAGGATTCGAACCCAACCTCAGCAGCTCCAAAGGCTAGCATCCTAACGATTGCGCCACCGGGGGCGGCTGTGTTTTCTTTGTATTTTTTTTAATGTTAAGTGCAATAGTGGAGTCAAGGGGTAGGTACATATATATTCCAGCTTATGGCTTGATCAGAGACCCGTTTATATAAGCCTTCGTCAAGTAAGACATACAGAGGAGGGATTTTCACTGTCACAGAGAAAGGAAGTACACTCAGGGCGAAGGCGGGAATCGACGAACCCACACCCGTTACAGCGCGCAGACTGCTAGTGTAATGGTCCAAACAACTCGGCCATCCGGGTCCCCAAATGGAGTCAAACCTGATTTTTTAAAAGTTCACTTCAGTTCCTCATATTTAAAACTCAATTTAAGTTATTTCGGTTAAAATAATTATTATTATTATTTTTTTTTTGATAATATGGTCAGATACCTTAAAATATATAACTCGAAGGGTTTTTAGGTAATATGTATTTTTTTTATTTTGTTGTTTTCCACAGTTAAAAAATTTTGGCATTGTTTCAAAAACCAAAAAAAAAAAAAAAAAATTAAAATGAATTTTTTTGCTTATGGAAATCTTATATTTGACCTAAAATAAGCTTATTTTGTGAAAATCAGATGTTTCTGTAGTGTAGTAAAAGTTTGGGACAGAAAGGGTTCAAACAAAAGAGTGAAATCCACTCCAGTAGGAGAAGTGCATTTTCGACACTGGAAAGGAGTGAATATTAACTCAGACTGAGTTAAAGTCGGAGGTTTAACACACAAAGGATGCACTCCTCTAGGATAAGTGCATTTTCTAGACTGGAGGAGTGAAATGAACTCAGACTGAGTTAAAATCGCTCGTTCGTTTTAAGAGTGTATAACCTTGTTTTTCTCATAGTCAATTTACTGTCAATTGTGCTCATGGCGCCTGGGATTATCAATTTTGCAGCTCTAAAAAGGTTTTGTTATTTATTTTTGCCATAACCAACTACTTTTTGGATTTTGTTTTTCATTTTATATAGACTTGCAAAGGGTAATTGAAAAAGACCAGATATTTCTAAATACATTTCTCCTTTTTGAAATTTATCCAAAGGCATTTAACTTTTCGACAAGTGTATTATTAACCCTCTAATGCATGAATTTTTATTTTCATCCCAAAAAAATATATATGTATCTTTAATACTCACACATTATGGGGAAAATACTTAAAAAAATTTAACTGCATTAGAATTCAAATAATTTCAATTTTTAAAATTTTTTCCATAAGACAAAAACCAACTGAAAAATTCCAATTTTGATAATAATGACTAGAAAACTACTAAAATTATTTCAAAATAACCCTTTTTAACCATGATTAAATTTTCAAAACAATTTATTAGTATTTAGTACTAATATTTTAATACTTTGAATACTACCAAAAACGTAATTTCACAAAAGTTAATAACCTCACTTTTTAATTTTGAATACACTGTTACTACTGTCATCTATGACGATTATTAGTAACTAAAACTTTAAAATGATATTGTAATAGATGAAAAAACACAGATCTGTCAAGGAGGAGCTCTATTTTAATAGAATAAAGTGGATTATATTGCTTGTTACCAAATGGTTACAGTATGCATTAGAGGGCAGGGCCGTCTTAAACTAGGCTGGGGCCCCTGGGCACACAATAATTTGAGGCCCTTTTGGAAAGTAAAAAAAGGGAATTACAATAACATTTTTACTGAGTTTGACCATTTATTTTAGGTAATCAATTATTACCATTATGAAAAGCATTAATAGCATTGGCGCTTGCAGAAAATCTAGTTTCTGAAGTGAAGGAGACTTCAGGACTATTTGCACCTAAATGCTCTGTCAAAACTTTCCATCGTTTTGTCGAAGCTGAGACAAAATTGTGCAATTCAACCATAAACAAAGTTGACATTTATGTTGGTTCTTGTTTCGACAGTGCAGCTTGATTTTGGAATCGGAGTGATTGCGTGAGTGATCGCTAGATAGCGTACTTAGTAAATTAGGTAGGATGCGTTTGGAAATATTAATTAATTAGTACAGTAGGAATAGGCGCAGTCATCGATATAATGGCGTAGTATATGCCTTGTAAATACCTTCTGATAATATTACAGATTTGTGAAAAAAGTGTAATGTGCCCGACAAATGTGTTTTGAGAATAAATGTGCGAGAGAAAATGTCGGTCTTTCGGGGCCCCCTGAGAATGGGGGCCCTGGGCACGGGCCCCGTGTGTCCTTATGGTAAAGACGGCATTGTTAGAGGGTTAAAGTTTATTTTTTAAATATGTTTAGGTTATTTTCCACAAGAACACCGGAACTCTGACGAAGTACATTGACAGAGAAGCTCTGCCTGTGGAATATGGAGGAGAACTGGAAAACTACTACAACTATAAATGGATGGAAGAGGCCAACTACCAAATGAGTAAACTGACACTGGGAGGTCAACGAAATCTGTTTTGAAACTACATGCTCTTTACATTTATTTGCATCTTACCTATTTTAATAACGTCAAATGTAGAGACTTTAGGGCTGAGAGATAACTTTAGTCCGCGTTTTTTTAGGGAGGCCGATCGCCTTTGACAGCTAGTTTCTGAAAATTCTATTCCAACCATGACGTTGAGCGATTTTATTTTTAGTTGTGATTATAAAAATAGTTTTAAGAAAGTAAATCATAAAAAAAAACATTTTTTTTTAAGTATTGGGGGGAAATTATAGTAAAATATGCTTCAAAAATCACACTTGCGCAAAGCATGATATATTTACATTTTTTTTAAATTTTTCCCATCGTTTAAATTTAAATATGCTTAACAAACATTAATATAGGTCATGAACTAAAATCATTAAGATACCGTTATAGTAAATCATTAAGATTTTTTGTAGGCAAAAGTTTGTAGCATCATATCGAAAACACATAGAAACAAGAGAGTAACAAGCATATAAATAGTTTTAAAATATCCAATTCTTAATAGTTTTACACGATTCTAGTTCAAAACCTTCTTCATACTGTTACAAAACTACTGTAAAACTTTATTGTAAGCAGTTGATAATAAAGAACTTCGGTTTTAAAATTTTGCGTAATGCGTTTTGAAAAAGAGCAAAAAAAAAAAGCTTCAAAATGCTATAACTTCGTTTCTATTAAAAACTAGAAACTAAAATGAAACAGATTTAGAAAGCTAAACGTTTATTTTACATTAAAATGCAAAAAAAAAAATTGATATTTAGTCGATTTTTGTTGAAAAAAGCTGATCGGACACCTTAAGTGATGATTATTTTTTAATTCACTTATATAAGGATTTATGCCTACACTTAAGAAACAATGTCGTCGCATTTGACACAGTATATTATTACACACATTATTGTTTTAGTAGCTGATGTACCCGGCTGGCCACGGGTTAACTATGTAACACATCAGTGTAGGCTGTAAATGCTTAATAATAATAAAATATGTTACTTATTTTGGTTCCTTGGTGTTTTTTTAATCTACACTCTTAAAACAAACACTCCTAATTTAACTCAGTATGAGTGGATTTCACTCCTCCAGACTGGAAAATGCACTTCTCCTTTTGGAGTGGATCCTTTGTGTGTTAAACCTCCGACAGAATCACTCCAAACGAGTGGTTTTAACTCAGTCTGAGTAAATATGCATGCCTTTATACGGTGTCGAAAATGCACTTCTCCAACTGGAGTGGATTTCACTCTTGTGTTTTAAGAGTGTATAAAGCCCTCTATTCATTAAACAGTCGAGACATAATCCCGACAGTATGCCAAATAACTCCGAATTACTGTTAATAAATGAAGAATCTATCTATAATAATTAAAATGAAGTTTTGTGTGTGTGTATGGTATGTGTGTATGTCTCTCCGAAACTCACAAACTAGACATTTGTTTGACTCGTAACTTGGCACAAATGTGTAGTTCATACTTGAGTTGCAAAATAAGAACTTTCAGAGCTCAAAATGCTATATTTTTAGAGAAAATTCGAATTTTCTGGTAAAACTACACCACTTTGGCGCAAATCCGATCATTTTTTTACTTTCCTGATGCCATCTGCTAAAAAAAAAATTAAATAAAACTTTCAACGAAAATAAATAACATTGAAAATACTTATTTTATTGTGTTGCCATTACATTCAGAAACTAAAATCATTATTTGAAAATAATTGATATGTTTCAAGTGACGTATTTCCGACCAGTCTTCATTCCAGGATGTATTGTGGGTTTAGTTGATGATTTCTTCAATGATGGTTCTGTTGATTACAAATATGCATATTCAGGCAATAAATGTGTAGTTAACCTATAAGTTCTAGAGCTGCATATTAGGCCTTTATTTTCTCGCCAAATACGTTGCCAATCCCGCCAAATTATTAATTAAAACTCGCCAAATGGGGAAAATATTTGTTAAGCTATTTCTGAACAATGATAGTTAATAAAGGCCATCGCACGAGCTGCATTTTTGGGTTTTATGTCTTTATTTTTTCGCCAAATACGTTGCCAATCTCGCCAATTCATTAATTAAAACTCGCCAAAAGTGCAAAATGTTTGTTTAGCTATTACTGAACTATAATGGTTAATAAAGGTCATCGCACTAGAGCTGCAGAAAGGGTTTTATGTCTTTATTGTTTCACCAAATATGTTGCCAATCTCGCCAAATTATTTATTAAAACTCGTCAAATGGGCAAAATGTTTGTTAAGCTATTACTGAACTATGATGGTTAATAAAGGCTACCGCACTAGAGCTGCATGGATTTAGTCTTTCGCCAAATACGCTGCCAATCTCGCCAAATGGGCAAAATGTTTGTTAAGTTTTTACTGAACTATGATGGTTAATAAAGGCCATCGAACTAGAGCTGCATATCAGGGTTTATTATTTTTTTTCGCCAAATACGTTGCCAATTTCGCCAAATTATTTATTAAAACTCGCCAAATGGGCAAAATGTTTGTTAAGCTATTACTGAACTATGATGGTTAATAAAGGCCATCGCACTAGAGCTGCATATCAGGGTTTTATTTTATTTATTTTTTCGCTAAATATGTTGCCAATTTCGCCAAATAATTTATTAAAACTCGCGAAATGCCCAAAATATTTTTTAAAAATTATTTATATGCTGGTTGGTTGTGCTAAGGTCATTGTGTTAGAGTTGTATTATGGGTGTGTTTGTAGCTATATCTATTTTTCGCCAAATTATTTCCAAAAACGTGCCAAAAGAGTTAAACGATTTTATGTATTTGTGAGGGAATTGTGATGACATTTATGAAGGCATTTTACACCGTATTTTTGATTTTGGAATTTTAAAGCAATGAAACGGGATTTCATACTTGAAAACGGGCGGGAAGAATAACTTTAATTTATGATCTTATAGCAGGTTATATGATACACGTACTTGGATCGGTTTGATATTTTTTTAATCCGTGCGAAGTACGGGTATAAATTTTCTAGTAGTAAATTAAAACTAACCAGCTTTTTTTACACAAAAAGAAGAAATGCCTTGCGGATATTTTAGTTAATAAATGATAAGCAATCAAAGAATCACAACTAGCAACATTTTATGAAGCCATTCCAAACTGACTGAAATGACAAAAAAAAAATTCTTCAAATAATTATTTTAAATAAAGTTTCTCGCATACTGTTGTAGGGTAGGGTTGATACATATATATTCCGACTTGTGTGCTTGATCAGACACACGCTTATAAGCCTTCGCCCAGTAAGACAGACACTTCAAGAATTTTTACAGTCGCATAGAGAGAAATTACATCCAGGGCAAGGGCGGGAATAGAACCAGCACCCGATATAGTGCGCAGACTGTTAGCGGAGCATATTGTTGTAGATGTGTCCAGATAAGCAAATTCGATGGGTAAAAATAAAATTGTAACGCTAATTAAATAAGTAGTTGGTCAACATAAAGGCAGACAGTTGTCCTTTTGGATCTATAGACAGACTTAGAAAAATAAGTCCCTGGTATCTTACATTTTTTTTACAAGAATATAATTTGTTGGATACGGTGGATTGAACCGATTTAAGATGGAGTGTATGAATAGACAGCCAAAAGACATCTTTAACGGGCCAGTATCTACTCTTTTATTTTTTATATAAAATTATTTCATATAAAAAATACTCGAAAAAAATATCTGATTACATAACTTTTTTACACAATGAATTTCTGATAAAAATTCGAAGAGAGCAGAGTCAATGTTGGAAACAATGTAATATTTAGTTTATGGAGTTGTTAATATCCATGCAAAGACCCTTGAACAATGAGGAATTAAAGAATTAAGTATATTTGGCTTAGTTGAAGGAATTATTTAAGTTATTTAAGAGCAATTTTAAGAAATTCATAATTTCCTTTAGTAGACGGATAAGTTTTAAGAGTCAAATAAGGACCTTGAAACTGTTTAACGACCTGGGCTATGATGGTTTGTCTGTCCATAACTTACATTTTTCAGCTATCATCAGCTTTGTCAATGACAATATGTCCATATTGTATCTTTTCTGCCTATTTATAGTTCATAATAGCTAAGATTTGTGTAACAAAAGACACTGCTGTTAAAGTCAATTTCACAGAGGATAATTTGCTTAACTCGATGTAATTGAAACGCTTTTTCCAAAATACTTGTCCGTGATAAGGTTAAGACGACGTAATCAGGAATCAGCTAAGCGAGCACGATTAATTTGTACTATGTACATTTTTTTTCAATACCAGCTTGCATAAGGTCATCTCCAATTATCAATAAGATACGATGTTTAGCTTTTATTGCAGTAGGTTTCCTTTGACAGCTCATTTATCAAACGTTTTGTTAGAAAAGAAAATGATTTTTTATAATGAATATATGCTAACAGAAAGGAAGCAAACACTTTTCTTTAAATGATTTTCTCAAAGTATATGATAAAATAGCCGTCCCAGCAACACAACGGTTAGGGAGCTGGCCTTTGGAGCTTCTGGGTTCAAATCCCGGTCAGGCATGGATGTTTGTGTTTTCTTCAATAAATATTGTTATTTGTCTATGTGTTTGTGTCGTCCTTTCTCTGTGTGTCTCCTGTGACTGTGTCACTTCTGGAGAGTAGGGTGCCTATGCTCCCCCTTTCTAGAGGGCGCATTCACTGTCATTTGTCAATTTATGATAAAACAAATGGAAATAAAATTATCAATAACTTTTTAAGGGGTAAGGTGTGGTTCGAATATTAGAAGAATTTGTTGTATTAAAAAGGGGGTAAAATTTTTGTTATGTAACGAGCAAGATGGAGTCGTACGGAAACCTGAACTAAAGCTCTTACATTGAGACATATCATTGGTAAATATGATTCAAAGTGATGGTTACAAACAGATCAAACCCCGGCTTACTCAACTACTAAGGCCAAAGAAGCTCTCCCAAACACGCTCAGGGACGGAAATTTTGACGTCATAGTTCCGAGTGATGTTGTTCCGAATATTAAGAAAACCTGTCTGAAAACCTGTTCGGAACCACGCGTTCACGGCTGACCACATTTTTAGGGTTCCGAAGGCTTCCGAGCTAGTTTTTCGATCTTCGGCACTGGGAACAGTTACGTCAAAAATTACGTCTACGCTCATGTTTGAGAAAGCTTCTCTGGTCTTGTTATTGAAGTGGGCCGTGATCAAACACGGTATAAAGACATTTTGTGCAGGTGCTGTTGTATTTTGTTAATGGTGGTACAGACGTAATGCAATCGAAAATTACATGAGTCATTATTTTTCTTTTAAAAATAAAAGTAACTAAAATCTCTCTTAATTCATCGAAAATTTTGGAAATAGAATTAAAAATAAAATGCGTTTAATGAAGAAAATTAGGAAAATCATTGCTAAGAAACAAGATGTTTTCGTGCTCTAAAGCAGGTGAACACTGAGTTATAACCAAGTTACGTAAACTAAATCATCATTCAAATTTATTTGTTTATATAATTAAAACTCGTCAATAATTAATGAACATACCTATATCATTGTAATCTTAATGCAGCTGATGTAGCAAGTACTCGTTATGTGCATGTAGTTTCCCGTTACCGCACTGAAAATTTTTGGTGCAACGATACCCCAAGTTCATGGAATATTAATTGCAAAAAATTTTTAGCAAAAACGTTACACAAATAAGGTTTTTGCTTCTCAAAATTGATGACACAAAGTTCTGCCTCCAGTTAAACATAGTAACGTTTCACTAAATTAAGGTAGAATAAGACCGCTGGAGAGCGGATCTCCAAACCAATGAGCCTCAGTGTTAATCCAATGAAGAAATAAAATTCTGTACCACATTTGTCCGGCTGAATAGAATATTTTTACAAACGTTTTTTTACTTGTTAAATGTAGCTGACTTACAGGTCCCAGCAATCTCATTTTTTGAAAGTAGATATGATATTTTTAAAATTTTCAATATATAAATTTACCCAAAATATTCGAAGCAATTTTAAAAAGTGGGATTATAGACACATTCAAGTATCGACATGTATCACATAATATGGTAATTAGCCTTTAGAAATATGCACAATCAAAAATTTTGATGCAAAGTTACTCAAAAATAGATGGTAACTTAGCTGTTTTATGCCTTATTGAATAATGTTTGACTTGAATAACGTTTGAAGCAAGAGTAGATAGTTTCAAACTTACTCTTTCACTCTCCGAAATAATACTTTCATTTTTGACGATTCATGAATCCTCAAGCCCCATTTCGTTAATTTTGAGGATTGTTTCGTCAAACTATCACGTGATTTTTGAGAAAACGCGAATCCTCACTTTTACTATCGTGATTTGACGATTCTGTATCTTGATTTTGAGGAAACTGAATCTCATTGTTGCACTCGCATGCTCAAAAAAAACGAAATGGTTCTTTAGATTAGACGACATTCAAATCCTAATAAAAATGACGATTCAAATTTCCTCTCTTTGAGGAAACGAAAACTCGGAGCATTTGCCAATTGCCAGTAACGGAATCGTCAAAAATTAAGGAAAATTTCGTCGTTTTTGAGCATTCATTTTTAAGAGTGTTATTTGTTAACTTTAAACCAAATTTTTAAACTGTGCACTATTGAACATATAAAATATTTCACACCATATTGCACAACATTTATTTACAAACACAACATATTTTTAAATACAATATTTAAGTACAAATTAGATCACTTATGTACTGAATATAATAAAATCAAAGAATTTTCTCGATAAAAATAAGCAATTGTGACTTTAAAACTTAGATCTAAATTTCGTCATCCACATATGCCTATGACATCCCCCACTCGGCAACTGCAACATATTCTATAATTTCTTGACATCCTTATACAGTGCATCAGTTATTTATTAACAAGTCAAAAAAAATTGTCGTGTCCGTGCATTGTAGAGCAACTTTAAAACGAAGGGCGAAATTTCGTCCTCTACACCTACTAAAATCTATGACATCAACCAGTCGGCAACTGCAATTTATTCTTCAGTTTCTAGACATCCTTATACAGTTCATAAGTTATTGAACAATTTGCAGCTCAGAAAAAAAATTCTTGTCCGTTAATTATAGATTATTCTTGTTGTCTATTAGCTACTAAAACAAATGACATCGACCACTCGTCAACTGCAATGCATTCTTCGTTTTTTAGACATAATTTTTCAGTACATCGGTTACTTAACTATTTGCAGCTCAGAAAAAATTGTCTT
The DNA here is from genome assembly GCA_023701765.1 of Hylyphantes graminicola. NCBI lineage: Eukaryota > Metazoa > Arthropoda > Arachnida > Araneae > Linyphiidae > Hylyphantes > Hylyphantes graminicola. The sequence goes on along the minus strand of CM043120.1, from coordinate 29,266,155 downwards.
GTCCGTGAATTGTAGAGCACTTCTGTTGTCTATTAGCCTCTTGCATCCAGTCTTCCATGTAGTAATTTGTCAAATCCCCACCATACTGTACAGGAAGAGCGTGCTTTGGAAAGTAGTTCAGTAGATCTTCTGGAGAATTGTGGAACAGAAACTGAAATAAGATAACGAAAGGTTTTTAATGTTATTACTTATTTGTGGGAGGGAGGGGGTTAATATTTGATAAGGAAGTGGTATTTTGTAAGTACAAAACTCAACAATTACACAACCAATGGGGAAATGTAGGTGCCATTTTGAAGGTATAATGACGCATATATGTGCCATACTGTTAGGAAATGCAAGAAAGTAGATTAAAAGGTATCCATACTTCCGAAAAAAATTTCTTTAATTTTTGATATAGTCTTTTAAAACTTTGTGAGAAGATCAAACGCATAAAAGATTGCATGAAAATACTTTACAGCAATAAACAATAGGGGAGAGAAGGTGAATGGGGCCACATTAACGGAAATTGAATTTTCTTGCAGAATTGTGTTGCAATTAATGTAAATTGTAATGAGCATAGCATACTACAGTTCATAACCTATCTTGTAGTGATGTTTTAAAATTTAAATCTTTAACAGAAACTGAATAAAATTGTATTTTTCTAAAGCTCACACAGTGGCGGTATTACCCCGGTATCTGGGGTAATGCCGCCACACCACTGGGGTTATGCCGCCGCATCAATAAACAAAGCAAATAATTTATAAATAAGGGAAAATTACATAATAAAGCAATACTGATAGAACTAAAATAGGTTTAATTAACTTTGGAATGCTAAATTGCACAGGGTACAGCTCTTTTATTAACTTTCTATGTACAACTAACTATGCAGGTTTTTTTAAGTTTCGTTGGTCTATTTGACAAGTTCAGTTATTCTTTCTCGGATACGTGGCATCTCTAACGAAAAGTAATAGATTGTAGGGACAATATATGAAATTTCTATTTTACGGATTATTCTGCCATCCTTTTGCATGTGGTGGCATAACCCCAGAGTGATGTGGCGGCATTACCCCAGTAAGACAAAATGGCATAGACGGCTTGTTTAAAGAAAGGTAGTTAGCCTAGCGTCCAAACTAACGACGTGATAAAATAGCCAAATAATTACTCTTTTAAATGATATATAACTGATTTATCTAAGTTAGAGATAGCAGTCACTTATCGCTTAGTTTTAGAAGGCTCAAGATTAGATGAAAAACACTAAAAACCGTATTTTTTAAAATAACTTTACACCAACTCACCGCACGGCCATTAGAGTCTATACTACAAATTACTTTGTTTCCTGCTACAGGTCAGCGCTCACTGCCCCCCTCCCACACACACCGCTGGTGAGATACAAGGGGTGGCGGCATTACCCGAGGTGGCGGGATTCCCCTGCTCTCCCCTACATATTATAGTTTAATAAATTAATTAGCAATTAACTAATTTAAGTGAGTCAAACTGTAAAAAACATAACGACATTTCAAATTAGTTGTTTTACATATTTTTGCAGAAAGGAAAACACTAAATATCCAGACATGTGATCATATAAAATCTAAGTTGTAAGCTTAGTAGTTATTTAATTTTGATAGTTGAAATAAGACTACTTTAAAATATGATTTTTAGCCTACTTTTCTTCTTTTTTTAATTCGAAGAATCAAAAATTTTTTTTAAAAAAAAAGTAGGTATTGACATGCGACCGATGTCCGTCTGTCTGTCCGTCTGTCCGTACCCCCCATCCAAAATCGGTTCTATCAATCCGATCTTAAAAATACTTTTTTTATTTGAAAGGTATAACCTCGGACACCCAACTTTCTTATACTTTTTGTCCGTCTGTCTGTGCGATCGGACGGTCATAAATATTTGTTGACGAATTTCTCATTGAATTAGCATTGAAATTCAATTTCGAGTCATTTAAATCGCTGTAGTAAACTACAAATGCTACGGACAAGTGAGGAACGTCAAAAAATTCAGCGCATCAAAATGAGAATACATTGAAAATTTCAGAAAAAAATCGAATTCAGAGTACTTCAATTATTTAAAAAACTAGAAAATTTAATGCTCATTTAAAAAGCATAGGAAGCCATTTTTATTAGAATTAAATCACCATTGCCATCGCAACAATCGCAAGAGAAACTTTAATTATTTTAGACAATAAATTAATATAAATTTATTTTTGCGACATCGATCAGTTTGAAATGACGTTAAATAGATTTCACTACAAAATTCCTTGTATGTTGGTATGAAATGTTTTCATTCTATTTAAAAACGCGAACTATTGCATATTTATTCTATAAAACATAATTTTTTGCAAACGATTTAAGTAATAATCATATAATTTTCGAAATAAAATAAATGAAACTTGCCTAATTTAGCGGGTAAATGTTTAATATAGAATTAATACTGTGTTTGGCGCCTTTTTATCTCTTAAACACAAATGTTGTGTGGAAGCGGGTTAAGTGACTGATTCTGTTACAAACCTACTTGTTAATTTACATTTCCTATTATTTTAAGTGTATTTTGGAGTAGTTTTATGGTTTTTGTTCTAGGATTAATTAAATATTTATTTATAACTGCAAATAAATCATGCGGATGATAAGTAATATTTATTTTATTGGCAATAGAAAATTAATGAAAATAATTTATTTGGCTTTAAAAAGTGTAAATTATAGCTGGATGCTGTGTTTAGTGAAATTTATTCCAATGTATATAAATTTAATGTAGAAAACGGCTGTACACATCACGTACTGTTACGAACCTAGTTTTTCCCCAATAAGAAGGCTATTTTAGTTCTTTAAGAACTTCTTGTTTTAATAATTAAATTGTTTAAAAGCCTTTAAAAAATTTATATTTTTTTTACAATTGTTGTGAAAAGAATGGCCTCTTGCCCTGATTCATACTGTTTAAAGTACACTTTAATTTTTTTAAGTCGAATGATATTAGTTTGAAATATCTTGCTCGGAGTACAAGCATATTATGAAAAAATTCGTTCTTCAGAAAATGAGTTCAATATTTTCATTGTAAGATTGATGATAATAGAATTGCCTTTAAAAGACTGCCAGTAAATTAAAACTACATTACAAGAAATCTACTTATACCATTTGAAAGATAAAGAATCAGAAAAATATTTTGATGCAAAAGTATCAAAACATATTTTGATAAATTTTTCCGTTTACTAAGGCATATGGATAGATACATTTTGAAATAGCATATTTTCAAATTCATACGGTACGTTTCAAGCTACGTCATTCTTGAGCTTGATACGATTTATAAGAAAATATCAAATCCTTAGCGAAAGTTTACAAATTGCTTTAACAATTCAAATGACAATAAACTGGCTGTGTTGTTCAATTTTTCTAAGGGTGCAAAAATCTTGTGTGAAAGCTGTTCTAAGTGATATTTACTGTTATAAATATACTAGTTTTTTCTTACAAATGTACTAGTTTTAAATTTCAGTGAACCTATAAGAACGGAAAGAAGGCTATTTTAGCTCTTTATTTTATGTGGGTTTTTTTTTCAATCCGAAATCTACAATTATTAATTCAGTTTTATTTTTAAGAATATTCAATTTTTAAAAAAAAAATTGTTCGAAAATTAATTCTGGTTTCCAACGCATACTTACCCTATTTCTTAACTTTTCGGATACAAAATGTTTAAATACGGCCCACATTGCCTTCATTGGTAAAGATTCATTAACCATGTGGATTTCTTTGTTTCTAGCTGGTGTACAATCCTGCAAAAAAATTAACAAATTATTTTGTTTGTTAAAAAAAATTTGGATTCTATCGAAACTGAGGTTCATTCCCGTCATTTCACGTAAGTTTAAAGCAGCATCAGATTTTTCTTAATAATGGTAAATATGATCATTTTCATACTTATATGAATAAAAATCGCAAAAAATACGGTGCATTAGTAATTAATAAAAATAAATATTTTTTTCTAAAATTGATCTCCTGCATTAGCACCAGAAAAACTTAATGTCAACTTGTATGATCTACATTTGTAGCTATCAATTCTGAAAGCTAAAGGATTTTTTATGTAAAAAACTTTCTATTTCGAAACTTTTTTTTTATAAAAAACTATATTTACTAATTTACCTATTACCAATGAAGGAAATGCATTGAGACCTATTTGCCATTTGTATTCTTAACTGTTCAAAGGCCCTTGATTAATTAAGTTTCAGAAAACTCTTAATTTGTTGTACTAAAACTGGTCAAATTTTGCGGATGTGGATAACCCATGATTGGTTCTGATAAATGACTAGTTTAGTTAGCGGTAGCCATATTTGAACTCTTTAAAATTTGCATTGGCTCCTTATCCAAAAGCGTTATACTTTTCTTTATTTAAGAGAGAGAGAGCAGAAACCTATTAAAATCAAAGTTTTATACTTGCCAAAATTGCTTGATACGAAGCGTACATTAGTTGCGGTGACATACAAGTTATTTGACGCAAACTGGCATCTTTGTAATCGCAAATGATCTTGAAACCATTGATCTGAGATAGCGGATTCCGCAGCGCTTGGTGGAAAGTGAGGACGCTCAGCCGAAGTACATCCTCTCTGGACATGTGTTTTGGTTGCCATTTGCCTTAAATAAATAAACATGTATTTTTTAGCACCAGTATTTAGTGGTTGGTCTTAATATAGAATTTTCTCTTATCACTGTAAAAAAAATTGTAACGTTATTTTGAAATTATGTGTCAAAAGTCAAAAATCAAGGGTTTGGAAATTATATCACAGCAGTACTTTTTTATATCTCATATTAATTGAAAATGATTCTGGTAAGATGCAAAACCCGATTCATTCAGTAAATTCCTATACAGTGTTGTGTTACAAAACAAGTATGGTTAAATATTGTTTGCAGGAGAAAATTACTTATTACTAAAAAAAAAGCAGCCAATTGACACTGAGAAAGTCGTTTAATTTTTTTTCAAACTTTTTAAAGAGTTGTTTTAGTAGTTAATTTTAAATGCATTTTGCATTAAAAACAATGTTAGAATGAAATGTAAACTACAGAGTGAAACGGAGTTGTGTTTTGCATTTATATCACAAATATGTCTTTTTAGCTCTTAAGGCGCGTCTCTTAGTAACTATTAAACAAATTTTTTTAATTACTTTGCCAAACGTACTTTTTAGCATGCATTTGTATGAAAAGTATGTGTAGATTATAATAATATACGTGTAGGATTTTGCTCGGGTCTTAAGAAGTTAAATTTAAATAACATAATATGCATTTTGATGTTGCCATTTTTACCCAATACCTGTGTTAGTTACACTTGTGCTGAGTTTGAACACAAGTTTTTTACGAGTGTATCTTTAAAGTAGAATTTTTCTTCTAATAGACTTAGAATAACATAGAAAAAACAACGTACCCATTTCAAAAAGAACTATAGTACATCCTTCTCTACATCGCCAGGGCAGAACTGTAATGAACTTGTGGTAGGGATCTCTGGCAAATGTGTCGATGTCTAGGTTTTGGAAAATTTTACTGTTGCTTCTTCGAAAATTGACGAAGTTTTGAACACGTTTAAAGGTTTTAGGGACGTCGTATTTGTTCTGCCGCAGAAATTGGCACAGGAAATCTTCATTAAAATGAATAGCCTTGGTAGAGTTTTCATCTAAATAAAAAGATATAATAGTTATTTATGCAAAACCAGCAATAACAGTTAAACTTTGCTAAGCAAAAAAAAAAACTATTTAAGAAACTAATAAACTTTGCTAAACAAAGAAAACGATTTACGAAACTAATAAACTTATCGTAATCATTTGAAAGACATATATAACCATAAAATCCAACAATTAAAAAGAACATTAAAAACTTTTCCTAGGAAACCTAACGTTAAAAACATTTCCACGTTAAACAAGTTGGTTTGTTACAGAATCTGTCACTTACACCGCTTCCACACAACATTTTACGCTCAACAGGAAACACACTAACACCTCAAAAAGAAATTCGCCAAACAGGGCCTTTGGCTAGTTCTAATTCAAAATTTTATAAGCAAAAACTAATAATTTTCTTTAATTTTTTGCAAATTTGATAATAAATCTTTATCGTTTGCTAATTTTTTTGAACTTGAAAGAACAGTGATGAATTTTTTAATAAATATCTTTTTGCAGTCACAAGTTTACGTTTCGAAAAATAAATTAGTAAAATTGTTGCTTTAAAAATAAAATCGAAAATTTGCATATTTTTTATGCAAATTTCGAATTTTTTATGCATCTTTCTTCCCAAAAATATAACGAACCATCAAAATAACTTTACTGTGCTATTACAACAATCCAAATTGAATTATTACACAAAAATAAATATTTTTTTCAAGAATTTTATTTTTATTTTAAAAAAAGTTTCTCGTACGTTTGATGTCATGGCAACAGTGAAAATATTGAATAAAAATAGAACTCGCATGTTATTTCAATGTAGATTAAATTTTTAGTTATTGAAATTTTAAATAAACTTCTAATTAAAATTTTTTAATGAAATTTGGAATATAGCCTAAACTGATTTTTTGCTTCAAAATGACGTATCCCTCTTGTTTGTGAGACTTGCGGTTCGTTCTGTGAAAGTGGGTGACGGACAGACGGACAGACAGAACGACTATAAAACCTTCCACTTTTTACGTTATAAACGTAGTGTGGAAGCTAAAACCCTCACTTCCAACTATCAAGCAGTTAATGACGACTACACGAACTTGACCGAAAGGGAGAAAATTGGTAGACAATGTAAAAAGTATATGACAGTCGTTTATTTGGTAATAAAAAGGATTTTGAAATGTTTTCATACAACATTTTTATGATTTTGACTAAAAACCAAAAAGATGTGTAACGATGTTAGAATTATAAAATCCTACTATTAAAAGCATCAGAAAAAAAAACTGATGATGGTATGTATTAATATAGTAATATGAAAGAAACGTTTCAGCTTAGTTATCTAAAATCTTGATAAGTATAGATATAGAACACCATGAGCTACGAACTTGAACAATAATAATAAAATTTAGATGATAATAATGATGATAATAATAATAATAATAATAATAATAATAATAATAATAATAATAATAATAATAATAATAATAATAATAATAATAATAAAATTTAGATGATAATAATGATAATAATAATAATAATAATAATAATAATAATAATAATAATAATAATAATAATAATAATTATAATAATAACAACAATAACAATAACAATAATAATAATAATAATAATAATAATAATAATAATAATAATAATAATAATAATAATAATAATAATAATAATAATAATAATAACAATAATAATAATAATAACAATAACAATAACAATAATAATAATAACAATAACAATACTAATAATAATAACAATAATAATAACAGTAATAATAACAATAATAATAATAACAATAACAATACTAATAATAATAACAATAATAATAACAGTAATAATAACAATAATAATAATAATAACAACAATAATAATAATAATAATAATAATAATAATAATAATAATAATAATAATAATAATAATAATAATAATAATAATAATAATAATAATAACAGCAATAATAATAATAATAATACATTCCTTGGTGACCTAAATAGTTGTTGTTGTTGTTGCTAATCTCCTTGGTTTAGCAGAGCTAAACTAGGTCTATAATGTTTGTCACTCGTAAAAAGTCTAGGACCATGACTGGATTTTCATACCTAGTTCCATGATGACCTAAATAGTAAATTTCACAATGAAAGATTAAAAGGTATTCGAGATGTTTTTATTGTCTTCTTTAAAGTTTCATAGGGATTACTCAATGAAAACTAAATACCATACCGTTTAACATTAGTTTTAGTTGCAATATTGAGCGTTTTCGTATCTCGGAAGTCTCATTCAGATCCTTTTCCACTTTCTGGCGATATTCTTCGGGTAGATAGTTGATATCAAAGGGATAGGTTACATCCACTAGTGGCATTTTTTTCTTGAAATCCATGACTCAAATAATTTGTATTATCTGGTACACTGTAAAATAAGTCTGTTAGAAAAGAGAATATTTCATTGTTTTTCCTCAAAGCTTTTTTGCTTTCTCATTCTTCAGAAATTTACTTTTAAATTACTCTTAGATTTGTTAAGATAAATATTTTATATGAAAGCCGATTAAACCCTTTCAGTCCCAGTGATGACATTTGGCATATTCACTTCCAATATTTTTTTTCCAAATGTTTATGTCCTGTTAAGACATCCAAACACACATCATTCGATTTTTCACACATTGTTCTATTCGACAATATTTTACATTAATCTCAATAGAAGTCAGAACTACTATTTTTTCTATTTAGAAAATAGCTAACAAGCTTTTCACTTGATTTTTGAAAAGTTCACTTCAGTTCAACGTATTTAAAACACAATTTAAACTATTTCGGTTAAAATAATTACTAATTTTTTTTTAATAATATGGTCAGACATCAGAAAATATATAACTCAAAGTGTTTTTAGGTAACATATATATTTTTTATTTTGTTGTTTTCTACAGTTAAAAAAATTTGGCATCATTTCAAAAACCATATAAAAATTAAAATGATTTTTTTTTCTTATGGAACTCTTATTTTTGACCTAAAATAAGCTTAGTTAGTGAATATCAGACGTTTCTGTAGTGTAGTAAATTTTTGGGACGGGAAGGGTTAATGTGTTGGAATGGAATGCAAATGCGCCCTCTAGAAGGGAAGGGCGTAGGCTATGTAGCCCATTACCCCGCTCGCCAGAAGGGACAGTCACAGGAGACACACAAAGAAAGGACGACACAAACACATAGACAAATAACAACATTTATTGACAAGTACAAATATCCATGCCTGACCGGGATTCGAACCCGACCTCAGCAGCTCCAAAGGCCAGTACACTAACCATTCAGCTACCGAGGCGGCGGTTAATGTGTTACTCTTGTTACAGATTACCCCCTGTTGAAAATAAATATTTTCTGTTTGATTACGAAAACTAAATTTGAAATATACAACCACCATACATCTTTGCTATAATGCAAAGTCAGAGTACCTGAATTTTAAGCCGTCGAACTAGGATCGTATTTTCCTTAGCCATTTTAAGTATTTCTTAAGAGTCAGTTTCTTAAAATGTTTGAAGAAATAACTTTTTGTCATCAAATAATTTTACACAAATATAAACGAAAGCATTGGTTTCGCCATACTTACAATCAAAAAATTTTTTTATATACAAAATGACACCCAATGTTACCACCTTTCGAAAAATATTAATCGAGGTAAGAAAAATATAATAATAATTTTATGAAGAGAAGTAGGAGAAAAAAAAAATCTTTTTTAGACCCTTACACACCTAAAGGCCCGAATTGCCCCAACACTGTACAACTTTTGTGTAACAATACTCCAGCTTCATGGAGTAACGTTATTCCAAATTTATGAATAACGTTATACCAAATTTATGGAGTAAGTTACATCGCATTTAAGGATTAACGTTACACCGGGTTTATAAAGTAACGTCACACCGTATACACGGAGTAACGTCACACCGTATACATGGAGTAACGTTACACCGTATACATGGAGCAACGTTACACCGTATGCACGGAGCAACGTTACACAAATAAGGACTTAACTCCATAAAGTTATTAGCAGCAAGTGCGCCCTGCAGTTTTACGTAGTCAGGTTACACTAAATTTATGTTCGTCTCCTTGTCGTTAATATACAACGGTTCCCATCGGAATACCGATCATAACCTTCTAAAAGAAAAGCAAATTAGCTGAATTCTAAACCTATTTTCCATGGCACATAATTTTAAAATGTAAACTGAATACTTATTTTCTCAAATATTTTATGAAGTACGTTTTTTGTATTAGATGGTTATGATTGGCTCCTCCATGCTCTAAACTTTATAATTTATTGTTAAATTTATAATTTTGTAAAAATTATGTATGTTGTTGAAAAATATGACCGTCAGGTAACGGGTTTATACGTATGTTTCCCTTAGAAGGTAAAGTAACATGACGGCAGGACATCAGTTGGGAGGAGGACTATTGCTACTGGTAGAGAGGCTGCTAACACAGGGAGATATTTGCTCATTAAAACTGTTTAATTTAAAGTCCCAATGCTGCTTAGCGTCACTGACACTCGAAGTATGCGTTGCACGCTGGCAAATGTTTCTACCTCGTAGGTGTGACACGGTTCAAAATTACAGACTAAGTTTATGGAGTATTGTTACACCTCAAAACTGGAGTAAACTATTCGGTGAGAAGTTGCTCCACATACCTAGAGGGAGCAATGCTTGTCCAGTAAGTCAAGGAGTAACAAAGCTCAGAACGGTTTTTAAAGTGAATCGATGGGCATGAGAGGTGACGTATCAAATTATATGCAGCACTAAATAAAACTATATTTGAGGAAATGTTTTAGCATAATGTTCATACAAATTGCAGCAGTATACTAAAACAAAATAGCTATCTTTACTTAATATAACCAGTTGGCTCAAGTAAGAAGAACCTAATAAATATGCAAAATCTGCACAAAAATCATATTTAAAAAAATAATATAAATACCTGTTAACAAAGTTCAACTTAGTTCCATAACGGCAGTAATGACATATTTTTATGAAGTCATTTATGAAAATGAAAATCAATTTAAACAATTTAATGGAATAACCTTGATACAAGGAAGAGCTATATGGCTTTTTCCTACAAATTAACTTAAATTAAGACTTATCTAGAAACTAAGAGCTTTTCTAAAGAAGGAAATAACTATTTTGGTCAAACAAAGTGACATTGGGAGTTTTAACGAAAACTTTTAAATAATTACTGTAGTATACTTTAAAATTCAATAATACTGTGACAGATATTCAACTAATTTTTTCAAAGTACACTCTTAAAACAAAAGAGTGAAATCCACTCCAGTTGGAGAAGTGCATTTTCGACACCCTAAAGGCATGCATATTTTCTCAGACTGAGTTAAAATCACTCGTTTGGAGTGATCCTGTCGGAGGTTTAACACACAAAGGATCCACTCCAAAAGGAGAAGTGCATTTTCCAGTCTGGAGGAGTGAAATCCACTCAGACTGAGGTAAATTGGGAGTGTTTGTTTTAAGAATGTATAAAATTGATGAGGTTCAGAAATAGTTAATTTTTTGAAAAAAAATTAAATTGCGACGATAGCTTATTTCACAATCATAACCGGGGCTAGTTTTTCCGTGGGGTAAGGATTCCACCAGGCCTTATGCTATAAATAAGCCGTTGGTTGAAGCCAACTGTCTGCATGTTATATGAAGCATCACGTTCTAAGTCCCCCACAAGAATCTTTGTTCAGTTGGTGTTGTAATATTTAAGTTTGAGCTGCTTTTATGATTTTTTCAGCTTTGAGTAATTTTTCATGGTTTCATTCAAACCTAAATTGAACACACCTTCTTTTACCTTACAGTTTTATCATTAAATATATTAATATGTGATTCCTTCCTCTACTTTAATATGTAGGTTTACATGTAGGTTATATTAGGTTTCATGTATATCTGTTTTCAAGATAGCTAAAACCTCTTATCTTCAGGGCACTATTAATATCAAAATACGGCGACGTGGATGGTTTTCAAAAATTTCACGGGGCAATAATTCTAACTCACTTGTATATAAACATGCTCCACACTAAGTTCTGAATGGTTTCGATTAAAAAATTTTCACATAGTAATTAAAATGAAATTAACAAAAACCCTACCATTCTAAAGCGATATACGTTGCCCTAATAACTGTCACGAATGGATTTCGTTGCGTAAAAGCATCTAGCAAGCTAGTGTGGTAAACCCGAATACCTATTTAGCACATTGAATTAAAAAGCAATGTCTTAAAATGCTTTTCTGAACAGTTACAAAAACACGAAAAAAAATCTAGACTGTTATTGAAATTCGTTATGGATAGTTCAACTATTAACCAGCCTACAGGTGCCAAACAGAATTTATTTAAGATAACCGGGGAACAAAATAATATGATTTTATAATCTCAGAAAATCGTTATTTTTTGTGACCACATGGTACATGGTAAGGCGTAGAAGAGCTAAAGTAAAACAAATTATATTAAAAAATCCATAAATATCCGAGTAATTTTCATTATTTTTTTTTTTTTCAAATGCATGGGTCTGTTTCAATTATGTCTAAATATGTACAGTAAACTCCCGATTATCCGCGGGTGGATTATCCGCTTTGCGGATTATCCGCGGGTCATGATTCTCCTCTCCCTTTTCCCTGCAAAATTAATAATTTAACAAATCGCAGAAAAATTAAATTTAGTTTTTTTAATACGTGTTGAAAAAATGCATTCCAAGAACAGCGAATTAATCTTAAGAATGACGAACACATTCAAGGAACGACGAATAAATTTAAAAAAAACGAAGAATGCATTAAGAACAACGAACAACATTAAAATAAGGATGATATAGGAAACCTGGTGTGTGCCAAAATGTGTTCGGCCAGGTGCGCATCACGTGTCGATTTTTGCCGAAAAGCGTCAATTGTAAAATAAACTGTTCGCGATTTCAGTGAACTGCTTTGCGTGATTTTGATTGCAAAATGAGTGAGAAGCGAAAAAAAGTTCAAAAAAAAAAAAATCTTCAATTACAAATAAGAATGAGAGACAATCACGAATAACATAAGAATAAGACAAACTTCAATCACAAATAAGAATGAGAAGTTTCATGGCTAATAAACAGAACTAAAAATTGACCGACTTTTTTGTAAAATTGTATAAATCTTCATATTTCATAACTGTTACATATTTTACCATATTTTTACGAAAGCAAAAGCAATTTTGTGGATATTTTCTTTACTTTTGCGGATTATCCGCGAATTCGCTTATCCGCGGATGCCGAGCCACCCAATTCTGCAGATAATCGGGAGTTTACTTATAGGAAATGTGTGAATTTATTGAAATGTGTCTTTGCTATTGTTTAGTGCGTAATATGATTATCATTGAAACTATTTGAAATATACTTATAAAATAGACGATTTTACATAATATATATTAAGCATCTATTATGAATTTTTCAAGTTAGCATTGTTCTCAGTTTAAGTTCATCTAGAGACAGTTTAAATTCAATTGTTCTGGTTTCATCTGAGCCCAGTGCTTCACCTTATAAGGTGCCATACAAAAGCAAATAGAGACATATTGTTACAAAAATGCTTTCAAACTGTCAGTACGTTTAAATATAAATCAATATAAATATTTTATGTACAATTTTTATTTATTTTTTAATGCATACAATCATAATTTTTCAAATAAAATTTTTTCGAAACAAATTTACAATTACATATAAATAAAAAAAAAACACTGCATAAGCTAAAAACTCTAAAATGTTTATATACACATAAAGTTTGAGTCTTAAATAATTGACCTAAGCGTTGTAATATATTGTCATGCATGTTTAATAAAAGTTTGGTTGGCCACTAATAGTACACATATTCATTTGAATGTTGGCTTCCTTTAGCCAATCGTCTAAGTACGGTTCTTCTATATCGCCACCGTATTCCTTTGGTAAATTACGCTTTGGGATAAAGCAGAGTAAATCATGCATCTGATCATGGAAGAATACCTGAAAAAAACAAGGAGTTAAAAAAAAAGAGTTTTCTTTTCTGCTTCCTCAATACATTTTGAAATTCTAGTATGGATATGACAGAAAGAGAATTTTTAAATTAAGGGGCTATTAAAACTAAAGTTAAAACAAACTTTTATTGGTGGAAAAATTAAAGACAGATGAACGCAAAGGGAAAAAATAGATTTCCGATGTTATATATTGACAAATAAAATGAATTTTTAAAATTGGACTATTAGAAATTAAAGTATAACAGACCATAATATAAAAGACCGATCTACAGACGAACAGAGAAACGTACACAGGGTGGTTATACTAAAATAACGCTCGCTATTCGGAGTGGTCTGTAGCATTAAAGAATAATCCAAATGCAAAAAAAAACTTTTAATCAAGAAGGGGAAAAAAAGAATGGATTCATAAAAAAAATCTAGTCTCTTGACCAGGGTTCTAAATTACGAGGCGTAATTGGATGTGTTAGCCGTAATTAGCCATAATTGGCTACGCCTCGTAATTTAGAGCCTATGGTCAAGATACGAGTTTCTTTTTTATGATTCCATTCATTCTCGAAAAAAAAGAAACTCGTCTCTTGATCAGGGTTCTAAATTACGAGGCGTAATTAGCTGTGTTGGCCGTAATTGGCCATAATTGACGACGCCTCGTAATTTAGAACTCTGGTCAGGAGACGAGTTTGTTTTTAATGATTATTTTTTATGTTAATTTGTAAGGATTCTATCTTTTTTATGATTCCCTTTTTCCCCCTTTTTGATTGGTAAGTGTCTCAATTTTTAATGCATTTGGATTATTCATTCAAGCTGCAGACCACTCCGAATAGCGAGAGTTATTTAATAACCTCCCTGTACATACACATGGATTAGAATTATTAAACATTGGTATCTGATTTCATACCTTTCTAACAAACAATGTATTTTTCAATTCGACAATTGGAACAAAATTTGAATGGGGGTACAGAGATGTAGAGAGACGGACGGAAATTACTACTTTAATCCTGATATTTGTAATTACCCACATTAGTAAAACTTGATATACTGAACTTTTATAGTTTTAACATTTTACTCAATATATAGACTCTCAAAAATGAATGCTCAAAAACGACGAAATTTTCCTTAATTTTGACGATTTATTTGCTGGCGAATGCTCCAAGTTTTCGTTTCCTCAAAGTGAGGAAATTTGAATCGTCATTTTTATGAGGATTTGAATGTCGTCTATTCTAAAGAAATATTTCGTCATTTTTGAGCATGTGAGTACAACAATGAGATTCAGTTTCCTCAAAATCAAGATACAGAATCGTCAAATCGCGATCGTAAAAGTGAGGATTCGCGTTTACTCAAAAGTCACGTGATAGTTTGACGAAACAATCCTCAAAATTAACGAAATGAGGCTTGAGGATTCAGGAATCGTCAAAAATGAAAGTGTTATTTCTGAGAGTGTATTATTTTGTTAAATTTATTTTTTTTATAATTTATCCAAATTGAAGTATCCAGAAAATTAGCTAAACGTTTTTTTTTTTTAACTTACCCTATTTCTTAACTTTTCAGACATAAAGGATTGAAGTACGGCCCACCCCATCTTCATAACCATATTGCCATTTATACAATGAAATTGCTTGAAACGTGAAGGACTACATTCCTAAAAAATACATGGTTGTTATAATGTAAGTGATGTACTAAAGACTCGGTAAAAAATTCTCCCTTGAAAACTTTACCAACTGCCCAACTGATTAGCATTTAATTATCTTATATACTTTTAGATCAATAATTTTAACTAAAAGTTCCTAAAAATCACTAATTATCGGTATAATAATTGCTGACTATAGTGTCAGTTATCACATTTTTCATTAGGAATTTCGCTATTTCCAAATAACATCTTGCTTTTACTACATTTCAAAATCCCAAGAAAACTGCTAACTTATTTTAAGGTTTTAAAAAAATGAACTTTCGAAATATGTTTTTGCAGAAAAGAAGGTCATTACCAAAAAAAGTTGAACTATTTGGTACAGATGTTTGGGGGTGCAAAACTTCAGGTACGAATAACTGACATTTTCGAAGTCTATGATGAGTTTTATTCCATTTATTTGGGTCATTGGATCTCGGAGGGCCTGTTGAAGAACCATGTAGACGATGCTTATAAGCTCTTTGTAAGTCATTTCGTTGGAATCCCATTGGCCTGGAATATAAAAAAAGGCTTTTGTACTACTATGATTCACAATAAAGTATTAATCGTAATATCTACTGAATACCAAAATAATAAACAATGAAGTATTGAATGTCATCTAATTGAGTACCTACTAACATACACTCCGTGCCAACTTAGCTTGGGTAAAAGCAAAGAGTAAAAAGAATGAGGGAAAAGCGAGGTTGGTCCATTAGTTGGAAACTCTTGTAAGGTAATATTTGCATACAAAATTATCTGAATACAAAATTACCAAAATGCACTTTTCATTCTACAAAATTGCCAAATTTTCTCGAATAACATTCAAATCTGCTTGACCTTAATCAAAATTAATGTTTTAAACATGTTTTTGGAATGGATTCACAAATAATTAATTGAACACTTTACATCCGCGCATCTTCTCCATAGCATATTTCTATTTACCCAACTTAGGTTGGCATAGAGTGTAGCAAACATCTACCAGCTGATATATGGTTCTGTGCGCGGAAAAGTGCTATCGCGAAAATGACCATACTTTAGGAGAGCCGTTCAAAGTTTGGAGAAAAATTCATTTAATCACAAAATCGTCCCAAATGAACATAGATAAAAAATCCAGATCAAAAGTGAACCTAGCGCGAGAGGAGAACCATTCACATTTTTGGGAAAAATTCAAGTTATCACAAAATCGTTCCATATGAATCTAAATCAAAACTATTTGGCATGGATGTCCGTTTTATGCGTATCAAAAAGAATGCGTGGTCATTTTTTTTATTTATTTTGAGTTAGCATTGTTGGGATATTTTTCGGAGAGATCACTTTTCCACGCTCAAATTTTGCGTATTTTAACGATTTTGTATGCTCCCACTTTTATTTGCCAATTTTCTTTGATCTAAATCGACACTCCACGGAAAATACTTAAAACATTTGTGAAACTTTTGTTTCCCCACAAGTGGGGGGCTGGGGAGCCCAGTCGGTTAAACACTCGCTTAGCATGCGGAAGGTCCCAAGTTCGGGTCCGGGAATCGCCAAAAAAAGCTGCCGACCTATAAACGGCCTGTGCAGCCAAAACATATCCGACGAATAATACCCCGTGTCAGGGAGTGCACGTTAAATATCCTTCAAAGTCCTAACGCTGCGTACGATGTCGCCCTTAACGGTTGCTTTGGGTGCCTATTCAGGTGTTGGCTCGTCACCTGACTGTGGTTCTAAAAAACGACGCCCGTCGCCAATAGCCCTCGTGCAGCTCTAGTGCGACGATAATTCAAACCTAACCTAACCTCCACAAGTGGAAGACAAAAATAGTTGCTGTATTTTGTGGAGAAAGCGACGAACTCCTTCAACTTGTGCAAAACTTAGTAGGAGACTTTGGCGTAAGCGCGCCTTTATGGCAGTAAATAGTTGGTGTCCTTGAAACTTACCTAGTTTTATAATTGAAATCGCGCATCCTTCTGGGTTTCTGTATGGCAGTGGACTGACGACCCTGTAGGATGGTGAACTGTTCATTTTAGAGTCCTCGACGCCCTTGAAAAATGAAGGGTTCTTTTTCCTGAAGAGGATGAACTTGTACAGCCTTGCGAATGCGACTTCGATGTTGAACTTGCTGACCCGAAGAAATTGTAGCAGGAAATCCGGATGGAAGTCTATGCCACTCAGGATTTTGTTAGCTAAAAAATATAATGTCTTGTGGGTTTTTGATTGGATTCTAGAGTATTTTATTTTTTTACTTAAGTTTTAAATATTACTATACAAATTTTCAAGTTTATATAAAATCAATGAACACATCTTTTAATATTTTGGCCCAAAAATAAAAAATAAATATTGAGTTTTTAGGAAATTTAGGATAGTTTTAAGGAAATTTAGGATAGTTTTTAGGAAATTAAGGATAGTTTTTAGGAAATTTTAGAACTTATTTCCAATTGTTATTCGTCAATTTTGAAGTAAAATTATCTTTAACTCTTTTTACAATATTTTTTAAACAAAATCATCTATTCAAGTTGTACTACACAAGAACCTTTAAAAATATTTTTATGAAAACTTTTACTAAAAAATGTTGTGTGGTGAAGTATTATAAAAACTAACTGAACTCTAAACAATGCCGAATGTTCTGATCTGTAATATTTATAAAGTAAGTTCGAAAATTTGCCCCTGCATATGGAACTTATTTACCATCTCAAATGCTAAGATTTACCATTTGTTGTAAAAAAAAATATTCACTTTTTAAAAATTGACTGTGCAATTTTGCAAATATAAGTATCAGAATTTTGTTGATTTAGGTCAGTGGTTCCCAATCTTTTCTGTACCATCGTCTTGCTCTTTAAGATAATTAACATCCATCGCCCCGTTTCAACTTTCATGTTATGGCTAATCATAATTGAGTTCAAGTGTAACTATGAAACAGTTTTATAAACCCTTACTACCATTTATAAAAACAACCAAGAAGCTTTATCCTGTCACTTTTAAATCAAATAGAAAAAAATATAAAACACATATTTTTAAAGAACAAAAGTGAAATAATTAACTAAGATATTTTTACTGGTTTCTAGAAAATTAAGAGAGTTGAAAGTAAAACGTGGTAGGTTGGTTTATGGTTAGAGAGTGGTTTTACTGTATAAATTTACAACATTATTTTAATATATCCACTTTGAATACTCATCGCCCCTCAAGTATTTTTTGTCCCCTTGATAACACAAATTGCCCACTTAGGGGCGATTGCCCCCGGGTTGGGATCCGTTGATTTCGGTTTGTAGCACAAATTAATAATAATAAAAATATATGTACTCAAAATGAAAAAAAAGCTGGGAAACTATTTATCTAACTATACTTAATGCTGTAAATGTCAGAAAGCCGGTTAAAGTTAACTTTCATCAAATTTCAAATATTCCTGACAATCAGTAAAGAATAATGACTTGCAAAATTGTCGGAATCGCTAGTTAATGTCGAAATTCACCTTATTGTGGAGGACAGTCCTCTTAACGTATTACAGAATAGTTTATCAAGATCTTTTGAAGGAAAAAAATATTATTGTCAAAATACAATTAAAAATACCAATCAGATAACAGAATGAGGAACAGGAAACATTTTATAACAATTCCTTAACATTTTCTCAATTATATGTGACATGTTTGTGCTTGCTTATCTCACACTGTAAAACAGTACTGGATAACGTTACTCTATCTCCCGTTATTTTTATGGTGTAAATTTTTACCAAATTTACGTAGTAACATTATAAAATATAAGTTCACTCATATTTTGTGATGTAGTTGTGCTTCATAAATTTGGTGTAACGTCGCTGAGAAGGTGCATTTTTCGGTGCATATCGGGTGGCTTGGGATTATTAATAAAACCTTGGGATATTAAACAAAACTTTTTTCAAGTTAATATTACACTACTTTTAATGAAATCAAACCACTTTATCTTTGATTGATACTCGAGTAACTACCTATTGAAACTTAAAATCACAAAAAGTATAGGGGAAAATTACGTTTTTGCTTTAGACAGATAATGAAAGCATTTTTGGATTAAGCTTTCCACTTTTACTTAAATTTAGTGAAAGAAATGAGATTTAAAATGTTTTACCTACTTGTAAGTACCACTTCATCATTTAAGTTAAGGTATGCATATACCTTGGACAACTTTTTCTTTAATTTTTGAGACAGAATTTTAAAACTTTGTGAGAAGAACAGGAACATAAAAACTAAGATAAATTTACTTTATGGCAAGAAAAAAATATATTAATGAATAAATTAATTAGCAATTAAATAATTTAATTGTGCCAAACTGCGAGCAACTTAATGACCATTCAAATTAGTTGTTTTACATAATTTTTACAGAAAAGGAAACAGTAAATATCCAGGCATGTGATCATACTTTATCTAAGCTCTAAGCAAAATGGTTATTTATTTATGATAGTTTGAAATGGCTAACTTTAAAATATCCGATTTTTTCTAATAATTTAATTTTTTTGAAAGTCTGTAAAAAATCAATATTTGTTACAATTGCTATAAAAAGTATGGTCACATGCCCTGATTCATTCTCTTTAAAATGCACTTTAAATTTTTTAATTCGAAGCATATTAATTTGAAATATCTTGCTCGCAGTTCAATCATGTTATGAAAAAACTCGTTCTTCAGAAAATGCTTTCAAGGTTTCATTGTAAGACTAATTAAAATAGAAATCAATTTAAAAGATTGCCTGTAAATTAAAAACTATTTACAGTACATAAAATCTTTTTGTACCATTTGAAAGATAAAGAATCGGGCAATATTTTAATGCAAAAACATCAGGACGCATATTTTGATCAATTTTCCGTTTTCTAAGGTATATGCATACCTTAAATTCTTCACTGAAGTATTTAAAACTTGTTAATCTATAATATTTCATTCCAAGAAATGAGTAAAGTTTGGAAGAATTGATTATTACCAAACCGTGCAAATTTTTTTTTTATGAAAAGTGATCATTATGTTTGATCCACAAAAATCTGGTATTATAAAAAATATTCAGATTTATACGTTTTGAAAAATATTTTGCAAGAATTGAGTGTCAATGTCGATTTGGTTAGTAGATGAAATAAACCGGACACTGGCTTTTATAAAGTTTTAAACGGACCAATGCCCTTCTTTTGAGCTTTGTTTACTTGTTTTCTACGAGCACATGAATAAGATCACTTGAACAATTTTTTTTAAGTTATGTTTAGTGACATAAAAAAAAGGTATTACACTTCTTTTAAAAAAACTTTTTTTCAAAATTTACCTTTTGCCATAGTTGCCAATTCTTCAATGAATTTTGTTCTTTTTTCAGGTGTTTCTTTGAGCTGGACCTGTGCTACCAGAGCATATTCTTCTGGCAAGTGGTCCATTATGAATGGATACATTTGTACTTCTGATGACATTTTGTTTTATTTTATCTAAAACACAAACCACTCTGTTATTTACGCAATAGAATACATTTATCCACTACATATTGGGGTATAAGGGAGGGATGTTCACCAAAGGGTGCCTCATTATAAGTGGCCGTCAATCCTAAAATCGCTGATGAGCCTGCTACAAGAGATGTAGTTGAAAACGTTGTCCAAGTACAAAAATTTTGTACGGAATATTTCTACTAGTTCAATGTTCATATTTTTCTGCAAAAGTGTGGCGGTCAGTACAAATACCCAATACCAACCCTCGTGACTTAGGAATTACTTGGGTTTAATTAATTAATAGGGTTTGGTATTGTACTCTCATGCAAGTGGTGCCGGGATCTACACCGGTTCGGTCCGTACATCTTCAGTGGTAACATGGCGACATCTAAAGGCGCACATCTGCCAACCTATACACGCAACCAAAGAAAAGATCTTAGCTTCAAAGCAGGCAGCAAAGTTATGTGGCGATCAGCAAAAATACCCAATACTAAAAATACCCTCGTGACTGAGTAATTACTTTTTGGTAATAGGTTTGGTACTGGGTTCTCATGCAAGAAGTGCCGGGATCCCGAAACCGGTCGGTCCGTATCTCTTTAAAAGTAATGTGAATTGCGCTAACACACGCCCTTACCCCACTTAAGTTATCTTGCCCGGCCACCATCCCTGGCTTTTGTTAAGGTCTCAGTAACCCACAGTCTATCAAAAGGATCCTCAAGGTGGAGATGAGTTACTTTGGCTTATATACTACCATAAACGCTGTTACGCATATCTAACTCTGCATGAGTTTGACTAGTAAATAATGTTTACGTCTAATTTAAAATGTTTTCGGTACTCAATTGGGTATCAATAAACAAAAGTACACATCATTTTTAAATGTATGTACTTAAAATATTATCTGAAGATCGTTTGTTTCTTGAAAAGTAGAGCAAAATTATAAGTTCATAGTTTTACTAGGAAACACATGAAAATGAAATAAAGTTATTAAAAAAATTAAACTTTGAAATAGAGAGCTTTAAGAAAATATAAATTTTAAATATTATACATTATGTAAAAGAGATTAACTAAAAAAACATCGATGAATGAAAGGATAACAAAAGTAAACTTACCTGAGAAACATAAATACATAACATGAAGTTAGAACTACTTTCTAACAATTATTTCTAATGAATGGAAGGGTCACATAGTGTTAGGAAAGTTTTTATTACTTAGATTTCAATCTTATCAAATAAAAATCACAGTAGCCTTTTACAAGCTTGATTCATTAGTGAAAAAATATTTTCTTTCATGTACCTCAGAGGTCAAAAATTATATCTTAAAATCTGTGTATTATAATTATTTTTTCCGGTTACATCTGTTTGTATAAGATTTTTTCAAAAGTTTTTTGTATTCTTGAATATTTCTCTCTGAAAAATAATGGTACTGACTACGTGATATAATGAACTAATAGCTATATTTAGATTTCTTACGTAAAGTTTTACGAGAGTAACTTGTATTACTATTTATGCTTTTTCAATCATATGAACATGACCGTAATTGTATCGTCTATTTTATCATATAAAGTATGATCCTTATCCTTATATCAATCAAGGAAGCACAGGAAGGAAAGGAAAAGAAAAGTTGATATTTGTATATTTTTAGCAAAAATGTTTCGTAGGCAAACAACGTAATAAGTCACAAGAGTATGACCGGATTTGATGTGTCATTTACTTTATTACGTTGAGTATTGTTTGTCAGGGGAATTTATTGAAGCTGTGCGCTGGCGATATTTGCTACAGGGCAGCCAAGAATAGTATCCAACTAATTCAACACACTTTTGGTTGTGTGTCATATAGCGTTTTGCTTCTTTGAAATAGCATTTTGCTAGAGTATGCCATAGGTTTTTTTAGCTATAATTTCTTTTTTATTATTATAGAATTTCTCAAAAATACTTTTTAGTATTGAAATCCAACCCTATTTTATTTTAATACTTTTAGAAAAGAAACACTGACTTTAAATTGCGAGGTCATCTTCCAAAATTTATTAGGGAATGAAATCGACATGTTTGTTCAACGAAACCAACTGAAAAGATCATATGCCTACGTTTGTAACCATATGTGTTCTGTAATATTTGAAGGCTGCGAGTATGTATGTGACTTTATTGGATTCATTGGTTTGCTACTATATTTAATTTTTAATGGATATTACTGTACATTTTTCTTGGACCTCATATTTAAGTATTTTTAATGATTTAGTTTGTTTTAATTTAAAAAATATTAAACGGAATTTAAACACATACTCGCGATAGCATTCAAATTTTAAAAACCATGTTACAATCATTTATTCATTTATTTTATTTTTATTTATTTATTTATTTATTTATTTATTTATTTATTTATTTATTTATTTATTTATTTATTTATTTATTTATTTATTTATTTATTTATTTATTTATTTATTTATTTATTTATTTATTTATTTATTTATTTATTTATTTATTTATTTATTTATTTATTTATTTATTTATTTATTTATTTATTTATTTATTTATTTATTTATTTATTTATTTATTTATTTATTTATTTATTTATTTATTTATTTATTTATTTATTTATTTATTTATTTATTTATTTATTTATTTATTTATTTATTTATTTATTTATTTATTTATTTATTTATTTATTCACACTATAATACACAAAAGCAATTTTATTTACAGGACAACACACAATTTTTTTTTAATGTATAGTTACAGAACATTTAAACGTACTTACAATGTATTGTTTACAGACACACACATATTTACAATATAGATATCTATTTTTTTTTTTCAGTTAACAAAATTTATCAAAAAAATTTCACATTGTGTTGCGGAAGTGAAACCTTTGTGTGATCACAATAGTGAAATGATGTTTTTATAATTGCTATTTTACACGTATATACAGTGGTGGCCAAAAGTGTGGACACATTTTGAAAGTTTAATATTTTTCAACTTTGTGTGATTACAGAATATATTAATTGTATATCAAATTAAACAATTGTGTATCAAATTTAAAGTAATTTAATCTATATGTGGACCACTTTGTGCAGATCTCTGAAGCCGTCTATGAGACCTTTGGTCCCATATTATCTATATCCATGGACACAACATCATCATCATCAAAGTAATGTAATGTAGAATGAAAAATAAATACAGTATTACAATATCTGCATTGCGAACAAGTTATGCAACTAATAGTATGATCTGTCTTAGTTTTGCAAGTCATTGAACCACCAACTTGTATTGCAATTTCAGCATAAGAGAATCCATTGATTGTGCTTGTTTGTTCAACTAAAATGAGCAGATTTTTATTTGTAATATAGATACTTTAATTCTGTTTTTTTAATGAAATTCTACATTAAATTACCTTCAACTTAATATTTAAATGTTTGAATTTAAGCGAAATTTAATAGATGCAAGAACACGGGTAACAGTTGAAACACATGAAACTTTCAAAAAGTGTCCACACTTTTGGCCACCACTGTACTTACTCAGATTTACGTTGGTATTTGTCTGTTAGTCAGCCTTGTCTGTCCACCACTTTATAGTTATCTTTATTGTGAGAAATGAATTTTTACCAAAGTTATGAAAAAAAATACATTTATAAAGTAATTTTATTACGAAAGAAAACAAAATTATTTAAAGAATTTGTGGGTACTTAAAATTTTTATTATATCGTATACCTCATCTGGCCCTACACTCCTTGCCAACCTAAGTTGGGTAAATATAAATATTCCGTGTAAAAGATCCTTACGCGGATGTAAAGAGTTCCATAAATTATTTGTGAATACATCCAGAAAACATGTTTAAAACATTAATTTAATTTAAGGTCTAACAGATTTGATTGTTATTTGAGAAAATTTCGCAATTTTATCATAATGAAAAGTGTATTTTGGTTAAATTGTATTAAGATCTTTTTGTATGTAAATATTACCTTACAAGAGTTTCCAAGTAACTTACCAATCGCGCTTTTCCCCCTGCCGTTTTACTATTTGTTTTTACCCAAGTTAGGTTGGCGCGAACTGTATAAGGTTTTTATTGTTTGAAAAACAAAAATATTACAAAATAAACCTGCTAGACTTCAACAAACTACAAATAACAGAATATTGTTCAATTAAAAAAATAATTAAACTGAGAAAGACTGAGGTATAGAGTCCTTAAAAATTTTCTTAATAACAAACATTTAGTAAATCCTACAAAGGAAACAGATAATAAATAAAAATATATATTTATTACGTAAAATTTATTGGTTCATTTTCTTGTAATTGATAATTTTTTCAGAAATTGTTGCAGAAACTTGATATACAAGAACGCGGCTTATATTGCTATTAAAGTATGCGTACACATCTACTATAAAATTCTCTTAAGACTATTAAGTTAGTATTTTGTGCATGCATTAATTTTTAGCCCCAAAACTACACCGTTGGTTTTATAAAGGTGTTCATAGCAATATGATAAATATCATTGAGGATTAACATATTTTAAGGTTTAATTATAAATTACACAAAACTTACTTTATTTTACAAAATATAGGAACCCATATATTGAAAAGTCCTTCATTTTCACGAAATCAACACACAAGAGACAGAGAAATAACATCTCGGATTGCTTATAATTAGTAACGTAGACGAGAAAAGTTCTCTATTTTATTCATTTCCTTAATTATCTACATCTACACTTTACAGAGAAAGAAAAACGGTTGATCACAACTGTTTGACTCAAAATTGCTTTGTCACAAACTTTGAATTAACTCGGGTACATTTTTTGTCATGATATGTACAATTAATTTTCTCTATCGAATTTTGTATTTTTTAAAATAAATTAGGGTAGACTGACCAGTGAATGAACAGTTGGTAAATGTATTGAAAAAGTAAGGATTGAATATCCTTCCACTGGATGGATTGGCAACACTGACTTCCTCTCATCTAGTAGGAAGCTATCTGACATCTGATTGGTTGCCTTGGTCATCAATTAAAATCCAACTTGTTTATTGACTGAACATTTTTGTGTTCATTCACTGGTAAAAGTACTGTTCATTCACTTGGCTTTTGTACCACTTTTTATTTGGACCCCCAAAAGACCCAAAGCAATGCAATATAAAGTCACCTCCTTTTTTTGTAGAATTTACATATAATGACAGATGTGTTCACATTTTCATAGACCCACAAGCTATATTTTCTTAAAATGTATGAATTTTCTTAAAACAAATTGTGCTTAAGCGTTCATTCATTGGTTAGTCTACCCTATTTGCAATTTAAATAATTTCCGCTGCCGTCAGCCGAATACCCGGCCAAATTGTCGTAAATTAACATGTTGCATGATGTCCATAAAATTATGTTGTATTACGTAAACTATTTGTCCGTTATATTACGACCAATGACCGTAAGCTACTTTATTAATATATTTATAACAACATAATAATAAAAACAGGTTTTTTTTTTACATCTGCTATACAAAAAAATAAACATAGAACTCTAACAAAATACACCACAAAACAAAATAAATTTTAATATTAAACACTTTAGTAGAATATTTATAATTAGGCAGGAGGTTATTGATCACCTTGATAACAAGAGAATTAGTAAAATAAGTTAAATTAAAAAGAATTAGCTACATTTAAACATTTCATTCATTTTTCATTTTTTAAAGATAGATCGTCACTTAAATTCCCACATGTGCTATATCACTTTGCACAACGGATTTACTGTACGGTAACCCTTGGCGAACTTTCCAAAATCGAGCCAAAAGTCCGTATTCTGGCGACTTTTGATGCCACGCTCTCTGTACTGCGCTATTAAATAATGGTCAGATAGCGTTGCCAGAAAACGTCATCGTTGCGAAGTCGAAGAATTCGATTTATCAGTCGAAGTCAGACAGGTTGCCGCAAAAAAATATTTATCGCCAAAACCTAAAATTTCGCGCCAAGGGATACCATACAGTAAATCTGATCCGTTGTGCGAAATGAGATAGCACAAGTGGGAACTTAAGTGGCGAGATATTAGTTAAAAGCGGAATGCGGCAAGTGATACAAAAGGACCGAAGAAATTAAAAAGTGTTGGGTTTCCAGCTAGTGTTGCATTTTTACATAATTATCAAATAAGTAACATAATAAGCACGTAAGAAACAATATGAGTCCATAAAAAAGGTTATGGTATTATTAACTCAAATCTATTTCTTTGTCTAATAATGTTCTTATTTGTCTCTATTTAAAAGATGTTAGTGTTGCATATGTACATAATTATTACGTAATTAACATTCACGTAATAAACATAATTAAAACTTAAGAAACAATATGTTAAAAAAATAATAATGCTTTTCGCTCAAGTATATTTTTTGTTTAAATATGCCCTCAATTGTCTCTTTTTCAAAAGGTGTTAGGTTGTCCAGCTAGTGTTGATATCCCTTGTTGTTCGTTGGCCTCTTTCATCCAGTCTTCCATGTAGTAGTCCTCCAAGTCTCCTCCGTACTGCGCGGGCAGACAATGCTTGGGGAAGTAGTTCAGGAGGTCTTCAGGGCACGAATGTAAGAATAACTGGGAAAATTAATGAAAAAAAATGAGAACAATAAACATTTTGTTAAAATGCTACTTTAATTTTTTAGGGGTGCTCATCACCCCCATACCCCGTCCTAGTTCGATCGGGCTTGCTAATATGGTAAGTCTATGGGGAGAGAATGGTTTTTATTCCAAAAAAAGCAATGAAATTATAGAAATATTTTGATGCGGGTTTTTTTTTAACTCATAAAACTCCAATAAAATTGTGCTTTTAGATGTTATTTTTTAATGTTATTTACTTTTTTAATAGAAAAACATTTGATTAAAAAATATTAAATAACGTGTTTAAAAAAATAACCTTTAAAAGCACAATTTTATTGGAGTTTTATGAATTAAAAAAAAACGGCATCAAAACATTCCTATAATTTCATTGCTTTTTTGGGGGGGAATAAAAACTATTCTTTCCCCATAGACTTACCATTATTAGCAAGCCCGATCGAAGGAGGGCGGGAAATGGGAGTGATGAGCAGCCTTAAGTTTAGATAAAAATTACAACAATTCGCTGCCTTAGAATTTACTCTTTTTTCCAAACTACGCATAGGAATACGT
This sequence comes from Hylyphantes graminicola, assembly GCA_023701765.1. NCBI lineage: Eukaryota > Metazoa > Arthropoda > Arachnida > Araneae > Linyphiidae > Hylyphantes > Hylyphantes graminicola. The sequence goes on along the minus strand of CM043120.1, from coordinate 29,238,393 downwards.
AGGGGAGTATAGGAATGTATACACGTATTTTTGTTGTTCCAGCTTGACAAAAAAAACTCTTCAAAAGATCATCATCAACCATTCAAAGGGTTCTCTTTGTCTGGATAGCATCCAGATTCTGGAGAATCCCAAAAATTTTCAAATAAAACTTCTAAGCACACTTTTGTTGTTAAAAATCATAAGAATTGTCGTACAAACTCGCCTAATATCCTGCACCCAAAAGACGACCGATGTGTCACAAATTGTTTTTCTTAGAGTCTCTCTAAACCGGGAGATTTCTTGAAATGGAGAAGAAGACAGATTTCTTCCTAAGCTAACTTGGGTAAAAACATAGAGTAAAAGGACAGAGGGAAAAGCGCGATTAGTCCATTAGTTGGAAACTCTTTAAGATAATATATACATACAAAATGATCTGAATACAATTACACTTTTCATTCGGATAAATTTTGCCAAATTTTCTCAACTAATATTCAAATCTGTTAGACCTTAAACGAAATTAATGTTTTAAACATGTTTTATGGATGGATTCACAAATGATTTATGGAATCCTTAACATCCGCGGAAGGATCTTCTCCATAGCATATTTCTATTTACCCAACTTAGGTTGACAAGGAGTGTAGATATATTTTTACAGGTTAGGTGCCAAACAGCTAAAACCTGCAATCATGGAAAACCCTGATTAAGAAAGTATTGTAATCCTGGCTTAATAAAGTAGTTATCGTGAGACTATTTTATTTTAACCCTCGAATGCATACTGTTGCCATATGGCAACAAGTAACACAATCCGCTTTATTCTATTAAAGTAGAGCTCCCTTTCGACAAATCTGTGTTTTTCATCTATTTCATTCCATTTTGAAGTTTTAGTTACTAATAACCCTCATAGATGACAGTAATAAAAGTGTATTCAAAATTATAGAGTGAAGTTATTAACTGTCGTGAAATTATGTCTTTGGCAGTATTCTGAGTGTTATAATATTGGGGGGAGGGGGTACTAAATACAAATGAATTATTTTGTAAATATAAGTATAGTTCAAGAGGGTTATTTTGAAATATATTTAGTAGTTTTCTAGTCATTCTCATCAAAATTGGAACTTAGAAGTTGGTTTTTGCCAAATGGCAAAAATTTTAAAAATCTAAATTATTTCAATTCCAATGAAGTTATTTTTTTTTCAGTATTTTCCCATAATGTATAAGTAATAAAGATATTAATATATTTTTTTGGGATGAAAAAAAATCATGCATTACAAGGTTAAAATTAACACGCCATAGCACTTACACGCTTTCTTAGTTTTTCAGAGATGATAGGCTTAAACAAAGTCCACAATGCTCTCCAAACGAAAGATTCGTTTACGACATGAATTTCTTTATTTCGAGCGGGAGTACAGGTCTAAATAATAAGAGCAATTCAAGCATATTTAACAAAACAAGTAAATTATGCATAGCTATTAAAATAAAAATATATATCTTAGTATAAGGTTCTGTAAATGGGAGTACTAATCCAAAAGATATATAATCTCAGTAGCAATAAGAAGTTCTAAAAGAACTGAAAGTGTCTACATTACTGTTACTTAAATACTCACTAAAATCCTGATGGACATCACAGTCACTACCTACTTTTCCGGGTTTTTTTTTTAAATATTTCGAATAAAAGACGGCAAGTATTCTAAAAATGCATAATTGCAAAGGAAAGTAAATAACTATTCAACACAACATTACATCAATCAAAAGCATTCAATTACATATACATTCATTTCATAAATGGAACTAAACAATAATATGAATGAGCTTTTGTTTACCATTTAAAGAAACATCAATTTTTGTTCTGAAAGTTTGAGTACTATTTGAGTGAATCTACCAAAACATGATTTTCAGGTAGCAAAACAATTTTGGCCAACGTCGCATGAATATCGGCCGAACTTAGGGAATAATGGAGGAAATCGATCATTTTCTGCCAATTTCAACCAGATTTCGCCGACGAAAAATGCAATGCTTAGTTTTACTGCAATCTTTTAGTATTTTACAAGGGTAAAAGGCAAATACAATGTTTCGCAACATTTTGCAATCAAGAATTTTTAATTGTATTTTTTTTTCAAATAATATATTCAAACCAATACTGCAACCCGATATATTGCCCAGCGTCGGTAAAACGTAGTCCATTATGCATTTTGCGGTGGGTATGAACCGAGATTGGCCAATAAAGCAGTGCAACCTGAGTTCTTCCAATATCAAAAAGATAATATTATAAACAAAGAAAAGAATAAATAAAATATTTGTTTACTACGAATGCTTTATAGTAGGAAAACAATGCAGACGGCGGAACAAATTTAAAGTGCTCAAAATCTGATTCTTTGAAATCTACAATCATTTTGAAACCATTTATCTGAGTCAGGGGGTGGCGAAGAGACTGGTGATTCACAATCATACAGAGCCGAAAAACATCTTCGAAGGTGATCCCTTTTGGACTCCATTTACCTTTAAAAAAACAATGAATGCATTTGAAATAATCCATAATAATAAAAGAAAGAGTCTGTCTGTGGATCGCAAAAGACCTACTTAGACTGCTCTAAAAAAATCCGAAATTTTTAATATAGATTCCTTTTAATACCTATTAACACTAAAAAAACAATATGTGTTGATAAAAAATATTATATTTGACTCTAGTCAATTTTTTTGTCAAAATATGCTCTCAATTGTATCTTTTCAAAAGGTAATAAGTCTCACCTGAGGCTTAGTTTTTTCATATTTGATTGTGATTTTTAATTAATATAATTCGTTTAAAAAAACGTCATCCACGTGGGATTGCGGGACCATAACAGGGCTTGAAAATACACGGACCGGGCCGAAACGGGGGCTTGACGCCATCCTCTATTAGTTTGATTGATTGAGTTTGGTTGAGATATGCGCTCGCCTTAAGGCTGCTTCATCCTCGATTAGTGTTTGCTTTTGTGCGCATGCGCCAAAACGAATTTAATTTTGTTTTGATTTTGAGTGTATTTTCACAAGTAAGCATGCCTCTAAAAGGAAGCAATGCGAAGTTAACGGGTTCCCAGTAAGGCGGGACCATACTGCTAGTTAATAATAATAGAAACATATAACAATAATATTTAAAGATATTATTAACATACATCATAAATAATACCAACTGTATTCAAAAAGTGTAATTGTGCATCCATCCCTGCACCTCCAAGGCAATGGGGTGCAATATTGGTAGTCAGGGGACTTAGACATATCTTCTACACTCTTGAAAAAAATTTCATTTTGTTTTCTAAACTTGACGAAGGACTGGAGACGTTTAAAAGATCTCAGTACATCGTACTTGCTCTGTCTTAGGAACTGCCTTAGAAAGTCCTCTTCGAAATCAAGGTCTTTTAAGTTTTCATCCTCGGTATCTAAATGAAATAAAATGAAGGTTCATAGATTAAAAAAAAAAAGTAATTTGTAATGTAATCGATTCCGGCTGCCCATTTCTAGCCTCCTTTAGGAACTTTAACACAGCTAATTACTCTTCGTAATTTAGATCCCTGGTCAAGTGACGAAGCCGACACCTGAACGGGCACCCAACGGAACATCGAGTGACATCGTACGCTAACGCCGTCGGGACTTTCGACTCCACAGATTTAACGAACACGTGTATTGCAGTGTACTCGGGCACCCCGGTGAATTTTAGAGGATTTTTTCCCACCAGCACGAATACGTCTATAGTATTTCTAGGACAAGGGCAGAACCAATAAGAACCTTCCCTGGTGTGAGGTTCGTCGCTTACACCTCTCGGCCACCGGTGGGTCCAAAAGCTAATCCTTAGGGCAGGCGCATTAATTAACTAGAGGGGGGGGCCGGAGGATTTTGGAATGCATCGGTAAATAAAAAGGTTGACCCCCCCTTGGGACCTGAAATATAAAATATGACCCCCCCCCCCCAAAAAAAAAAAAAAAAATCATATAAGTAATAATATTTCCTAAAAATAAAATATCAAAAATGTTCTTTTTTTATTGAACAGTTTTCAAGCATCCATCATAAATTTTGATTTTTTTTAAGGAGAGATCATAGTTAAAAATCACCAAAAAATTGAATTTTTGAAACCAGTATTTTCTGATAGATGGAAGCCCTATCTATCGAATGAGACCAAGTTTGTATCGATTGGTTAATTATATGTATATTTCTTATAAAAAAATTAAAATTATAAAAATAAACACATGCGTCACGCCCTCCTTGAATTACTAATTGTATGCTTGTATTATTTATATATTACATTTCAAAATATTTGTTTTGTGTTGATATTTGAAAACTATTCACTGGCTCAATATAAAAAAAAATCCTGACGATTTATATGAAATTCAGTTAACAAGAAAGGTTTCGGTGGTCCCTTTGAGTTCGTGTTAAAGGTGTTCGATCGTATTTGTTATTGCGTTTTTCTCAAAACTATAATTTTCAACACATAGGTACACTTTTCTCCAAATCTATTAAATATTTCTTAATTTTTTTTGTGTGTTATAAAACCATTTTAGATCTATTTAAGTCACCATATTAAGTCTTACAAATTTAATTTATTTTTATTATTTTGCACTTTTCTTCGTTGAAAATCAGAATTTTTATGAATGTAGAAAAAAATGTTTTTAAAATAAAATTTAAAAATTATTTCAGGCAAAAAAAATAGGTGACCAATATCCATCTAACTGTTTACTTGCATTTGTAAAAAGTTTTATGTGCTTTCATTGTATATTTTTTGTACAAAGTGTACCGAAAAAATACTTGTATATGTATTTGAAAATTCGTAATTGTATGTTTAAAAAGATGTCTTTTTTCTTACAAAATAATTTTCAAAAATAAGATTCTTTGGTGCAAATATAATAATAAAAGTACAATTTATAATTTGCACAATATTGTTTATTGTACCATAATTTTTAAAAGATTTAAAGCCTTTCAAAATCATTACTAAGAATTGCTCATTTTTGCTGTCACTAACTATGATCTCCCTTTAAGTAAACTTACACCGTCAGACTCCGATAAATTGCTGGTTCTTCTAGAAAGCAATGTTTTTATCAAGAGGCTAAAATGCTGCATTCTAGATCTACTGCCACAAGAGGCAGAAACAACTTATTGGAACGCATGATGTAATGTATGTGTGGTTCACCAAGTCATGCTAAGTAATCAAAACTAGTTATAACAATAACAAATTTATTAAAGAACAAATAACAATAAACTTAACTTATAGAACTCGATGAACACATAAAATCATATTAGAAATTAACCGCGGCACAACAGAAGATACAGAAAGTAAATAACAAATAACCCAAATGGGGTGTGCGCGACAATGAATTTGCGCGTGCTGTTTTATACAAAATACAATGGTCACAGTCACAGGTAAAGATAAGTAGCTAAAGTTCCAGTTAAGGCGTTCGCCACAGCACTCCCCCCGGAGAAAAAGACAGTTCGCTAAGGAAGACATCAGAACCGAAAGCGGACTCTTCTTCCACGCTTCGTTATGTATATTCTTTGAGGAGGACTTGAAGCTGGTGAACTCTGTTCTCTCGCAGACGGTTGAACTCGTTGGGCCGAAGAAGGGGCTGGAGGGGCCAATGCTGCAGAGGTCGGAACAGATTCCTCCACTGGCAGGAAAGCTGGCTTGAGCCTATCAACGGAAACCCAACGCTCCTTATTGCTAATCTGCAAGAGAAAAATCTTAGGCCTGCGTTTTAACACTTTATATGGACCCTCATAGGGAGGCTGTAAAGACTTTCGGATTAAATCAATTCTTAGGAAAACATGGGAACAGGTATTGAGGGCTTTGGGTACATAAACAGTCTTCTGACAATGCCAAGCAGTTGGGTTAGGCTTAACGTTTTTAAAAGCCTTATGAAGCTGGACCATCAAGTCTGGTTGGGATAAAGAGATTTGTGGTTCCAAGAAAAAATGACCAGGTAATCTCAAGTTTTGTCCATAAACCAGGGAAGCTGAGGAATAATCCCAATCACCCCGAACTGCTGTTCTTAAACCCAATAGAATTAAAGGCAAACAATCAATCCAAGAGGCATTATTGTAGCACATTAGAGCTGCCTTAATTGTCCTATGTTGTCTTTCAATCAAACCATTAGATTTAGGGTTGTAGGCAGTAGTGCGAATTATTTCAGTGCCCAAGCACTGCATTAGACCCTTAAAAGTGGCAGATTCTAGTTGCCTACCCTGGTCGGTCGTGACTCGAGCAGGTGCACCAAAGCGTGCTACCCAATGAAAAAGGAATGCACTGGAGACCGATTCTGCAGTAATATCAACCAAAGGAATCACTTCGACCCACCTGGTAAAACGATCGATGACAGTGAGGCAATATCGAAAACCACGTGCCAAAGGTAAAGGACCGATTAGATCTAAGTTTACGTGAGAAAAGCGAGAATTCGGCATCTCAATAGTACTTAGAGGCGATACGGTGTGCCTGCCAACTTTAGCTTTTTGACAAGCTATGCAGGTGCGACACCAACTCACAATGTCCTTTCGCATAGACGGCCACACATAACTAGCACAGATTTGCTTTAGACTTGTACGTGCACTAGGGTGCGCCAAACCGTGAATAGAATTAAAAATTACTCGCCTGTGAGAAGCCGGAACGTAAAGCCGAGTATTTTCTTGCGAAATATCAAAGTACAGCTCTACTTCAGGATTAGGCAGTTTGACAAGTTTGAGATTTAAACTCGTTTCGGAAACGTTATCCAAAATATCTTTCAACTGGGAATCTCTCAACTGCTGCTCTGCAATTACATTATAGTCAATTTTTACAGGTAAAACAATTTCATCAATCCTTGACAATGCATCGGCTACCAGATTTTGAGAACCTTTAAGATAACGCAAGTCAGTGGTAAATTGCGAAATAAATTCTAATTGGCGTAAACGCCTTGGAGAACATTTTTCAAATTTCTGAGCGAATGCATGTGTCAAGGGTTTGTGATCGGTGATAACATGGAAATTTTTCCCTTCCAGCATATACCTAAAATGAATAATAGAAAGGTATATAGCTAACAACTCTTTATCAAAAGCACTATACTTTTTCTGAGCATTATTCAATTTAGTAGAATAAAATGACAAAGGCAGGTAACCATTTGGCGTTACTTTGTGCAGTGCACTACCCACAGCGACGTCACTAGCATCTGTGAAAAGAACTAATTCAGCATCAGGTTCCGGATGCGACAATTGAACAATGTTAGCAATGCTTTGTTTACATTTTGTAAAAGCGTCTACTAACAAATCAGTCCAAACAATATGTCTATTATCGTTCTTTTTACTACCAGATAATAAAGCATTGAGAGGAGCATGTAATTCTGCTGCTTTAGGAATAAATCTTCGGTAGAAATTTAGGCAACCTAAAAACCTTCTGAGATCTTTAATAGTGCGTGGCTGGGGGTAATTTACAATAGCACCAACCTTGTGAGGCAAAGGTTTAATACCTTTATCATTAACCAAATGGCCTAGAAAGGAAACTTCACTTTTACCAAAATCACATTTTGATACATTCATAGTTAAACCATATTTTTTAAACCTTTCAAAAACAATACGAATGTGATTTAAATGTTCAGTTAAGTCTTTACTTGCAATCAAAATATCATCAATATAAGCAAAAACAAAATCTAAGTCAAATAAAACTTCGTTAATAAATCTTTGAAAAGTTTGCGGTGCATTACAAAGTCCGTAAGGCAAAAATATAAACTCAAACAAACCAAACGGGGTAATGACAGCCGTTTTTTCTACATCATCTTTATAAACTGGAATTTGGTTAAAGGCTCTAACCAGATCAATTTTTGAGAAGATCTGAGAACCATGCAAATTTTGACTAAAGTCCTGTAAGTTAGGGAGTGGGTATTTATCCTTTTGAGTACATAGGTTCAAAGCTCTGTAGTCACCCGTGGGACGCCAATCTGAGTTATTTTTAGGAACCATATGCAAGGCACTCGCCCAAGGACTTTTAGAAGGACGGCAAATTCCACTTTTTAACATAAAGTCAAATTCTGCTTTAGCAGCTTTAAGTTTATCGGGACTCAATCTGCGAACCTTAGCAGAAACGGGAGGACCAAAAGTTTTAATATAATGGACAGTGTCATGCTTGATTTTTACATTTTCAACCCTAGGTTGGGTTATTTCAGGAAATTCCCGAATCAAGTCATCAAACACAGTAGTACCAACAATAGTTTTTACACTAGGTACCCGAGTTGGCAAAACCACACCACGATTACCACTGTTAGTAGTTGGATCGATCAATTTACGATTTTTGATGTCCACTAACAAGTGAAAGTGGTCCAAGAAATCCACACCCAAAATTGGTTTTGAAACGTTAGCGATTATAAATGTGAAATTAAAACTTCGACGCAAACCAAAATCCAAGGATAAAAATTTTGAACCAAAGGTTTTGATGGTTGTACCATTGGCTGCGTACAAAATGTTTTTTGAAGGCAATCTACAACCTTTAAAAGAAGCAGGTAACAGGCTTACATCGGAACCAGAGTCCACAAGAAATTGCAACTTGGTTTTACGGTCAGTAATGAAAAGACGGCGATTGTAAATTACGCCCTTATCGGCATTGATCACCGAATCCAATGCAGGGCTTTTCAGTTTAAATCAAACCCACATGGTTTAACACACCTATCAGCCTTGTCGGCATATTTCTTGTGATACCAACACAATTTAGGTGTAGTCTGGTCCGAATCAGCCTTTTCTTTAGTTTGCTGGACAACATTTTTACGATTGCCAAAACGACCTCTAGAAAAACTTCGCGCTCTGCTTAGTTGACGAACTTGGGACTTTAAAGCAATAATTTCGTCTTTTAAAGACTGGATTTCAGACTTTAATGAGACATCTTCAGTTTTTAAGTTAACTGTACTGCAGTTAAGAGAAGTACTAGTGACTTCAAAAACTCGATCAGCCAAACCAGCCAAGTCGTCTAAGCCGTCTTTGCTTACACTAAGTACTGTTTGAACAGAAGGCGGCAAAAGTGACAGCCACATTGACTTTAAGGCCTGATCGGTAAAATTTGTACCGGCTAATTCCCTCATTCGTCTAAGCAGAGCGGAAGGCTTAGAATCCCCTAAAGTTAAATCTTGCAAAAGAGTTTTAATGCGTTTGCTTTCAGACACAGAAAATTCCTCAATGAGACGATTTTTAACTGTAGTATAAGGATTATTTAAGTCCGGGTTAGCAATTAAATCTGCAATAGTTAGCATAACCTGTTCATCCAAAGCAGAGATCAAACAACAGAATTTAGTACTTTCCGTAGTTATATTGGACAATACAAAATTTGCTTCAATTTGAGCAAAATATAACCTGGGGTTAGACGTCCAAAAACTAGGCAAACGCAGTGCGATCCTGCCAACTTCACTGCCAGCGGCAGAGACCTCGTCAAGGCCAACATTTTCAGAGCCCTTAAGGTCGCTTGGATCAGGCATAGTAAAAACAATTTATATTACAAGTTACAAAATTTTTAGCACAATAGAATAAATACCACAAAAAATGTCTATTTACATAACAATGTTAATTAATAAACACAATAATACACACTTAATTTGCAGAGAGCAGTTGAAAAAGACAGTTGATTAAAATTTCGCTTACCGAAAACAGTTGAAAAGCTGTATATTTATATACTCACGACAGCAACCAAACGCCAGCTCGAATCACGACCAAGCAGGTTACAATGTGGCATGCGAATCGTAACAGCATTCAAAACTCGATATCGGGAAAACATGCAAAAGTACAAAAATACATGGTTAATTCAAAGCATTCGAAATAGACCGGGTCACCATTTTGTGGTTCACCAAGTCATGCTAAGTAATCAAAACTAGTTATAACAATAACAAATTTATTAAAGAACAAATAACAATAAACTTAACTTATAGAACTCGATGAACACATAAAATCATATTAGAAATTAACCGCGGCACAACAGAAGATACAGAAAGTAAATAACAAATAACCCAAATGGGGTGTGCGCGACAATGAATTTGCGCGTGCTGTTTTATACAAAATACAATGGTCACAGTCACAGGTAAAGATAAGTAGCTAAAGTTCCAGTTAAGGCGTTCGCCACATATGCAAGCTCTGTGCAAACAGCTTTTTAGATTGTGATGATTGATAACATTTATACAAAAAAAATGTTTAGTAATTAGTAACATACATCATGCATCATCATTATTGCATTGTGTTCTGAATATAATTTTTTTCGTAGCTTGGGTCTACATTTGTTAAGGTGTGAAAAATTAAAGATAACATAACTTTATTATACTAAAAACAGTAGTTTTGTTTATGGTGAAATTTTATTCGTAATGATTTTTTTTTAACAAAACATATTAATTTCCATTTGAAATGTTAAGATGATGTACTAAGTAAGTAAACTTGTTTAAGATTTTTTTTTTAGGAAATTGTTTATGTTCTCAAAAGTTGGGAAAAATTGTCGTTGGAAATAATCAGATTTTTTAAAACTGGGTTGACTGTCTTGCTGTAGGTTGAAAAAGAGAATCTTCAAATGAACTATTTGTCCACTTGATAAGTTAATCAATATTATGCAGCTCACAGTAATTAATTAAATATAATTTCGAAAAGTTTTACTTTATGCATTTGTTGTACAGGGTGTCCTAAAAGTTCCCGTACTCCAACTTAAAAAAAATATTATCAGTGTTTAAATTTTCATAAATTGAATTTTATCGTCTTCTTATTATTTCATCAAATATTTTGTTTTTATCGCTTGGTTTTTTTTCGTGCTCAAGTTGTTCTATAATAAAATTCCATGTCATTTTGTTCTTCATTGCAACAAGATTTTTCACGCATCCACGGATTGGGCTGCTAAGCTTATTTTGGATGTAAATCACATGAAAGATGTAAAGAATTTTAGTTCCATATCCAGATGGTGCTATACTGCTGTACCGAATAAAGATACTCTATATAAACTCGTTAAGAGATTTTATGAGACAGGTTCGGTGCAAGACAAACACAACACCATACAAGTAATGAAACCATGGATAAGCTTCAAGAGTTTTTTGGCGATATCGACTCATCTAAAAAAAATCTTTGGCCACAAAGAACAAAGTTTATGAAGATAATCCACAAACATTAGATGATCTGAAAAATGGCATAACTCAAAGGATACAAGAAGTCACTCCCAGCTTCTTGAAACGAGTTTCTTAAAATGCGCGCAAAAACCTTTAGCTTTACTTCGATGAAAGGGGCTGATATTTTGAACATTTAATATAAATGCAAGTTCCAAATTTTTTTCTACATTTTGTTAAAAGTGCTTTTCACCATTATCATAAAAACAATGTTATTAAGTTTGTTGGTTTGTGTGTAAAAAATTCCCGAATCGTCAGTACGGGAACTTTTAGGACACCCTGTATAACTAACTAAAACAGTTAAATTTGAAAAGCATCAATTTTACACATCTATAGTGTGATATGAGTTTTATATGCTTCCGTTAATATATATATTTTTTCTGAAGGTATTAAAACTTAATCAAAATAAATTCAGGGATTTTCAATGTACTTTTAAAAAGAAACACTGTTACAGTTACTTGAGTAAAAAAGTAATTCTGTTATAGTTACAGTTACTTTATATGAAAATTGAAAAGTAACGCGTTAGTTATTTTTACTATAAGTAATACGAATCAGCGTTACTTTTTGAAATTTCAAGTAGTAAGAAAAGTTTAAATTTAGCCATATCTTACCATTTTTCAAAGAAAACCACGATAAACGAAACACTGAAATTATAATTTACATTTTTTTATATTTAATTTTAATCCTTTGCCTTGATAATCATCCGATACAAGTCCACCAGTAAAGTCTCGGGTTATGACAGAAATAAGGGTAACTCAAAAATGAACGAGCGAAATGTTCCCTTCTTAGAAGTGGAATTTCAAAACTGGCATCAGACAGCTTTCAGAAAGTAATAGAAAAGTAACGAAAATTACTCCAATCCCTGATAATAATTCTAACCCCCCCCCCCCCCCCTGGTAAAAAAATTGGAATATTAACACCAGACCCCCCCTTTCAAGGATAAAATTTAATCATGACCCCCCCCCTATAATCCTCCGGCCCCCCCTCTAACTAAATAATGCACTTGCCCTTACCAGGAATCGACTTACAACTTTAGGGGCCCAGGGCATATGCAATTATGAAGGCCCCCAAACATACCTCTATAAAATATTCGTGTGCATTTTTCTATATTTCAATGTTTACCAAACAAAAAATAGCCGAAGCAATTTGCTTGGAAAGCATGCTTAATACCCCAACAATAATATTTTTTTATGAATTGATTAATTCTGAGTGTACCCAATTTCATAGTCAACTTTTGTTCATGATTTCTTAAAAAAAACTTCATATTAAAAATTTAAGTTTGTGGGCAGTTATACTGAGTATAAATGTCCATGAAGAAAATTTGGGGCGCTCTTAAAGTTGGGTGCCCTTGGCATGAGCCCCGTTTGGGCTCCTAAAAAGGAGCTAGAAATAGACAGCTTTAAACGATTAAATTACCCCAATGCCAACTTTTATGAACTTGTCAGTTCTTAGCCAAATTAGTAACTTTTTAAATGGAATACACAGCATTCTGATATGTACTGGATAGACTTTTCTCAATCTGAGAAATCTCAGTGACTATGAACCTCAAAAAGTGCAACCAATTTTTACTCGATTTGCACCATTTTATTTTGCCTCATTAAATTTTTGACCCATGATATTTGCACTTTTCATAAGTTGTTTTTAATATCTCAGTTAAAAAAATTTCTTTTAATTCTAACATATTTGAATCCAAACGTTTTTCATAAGAACATTTAAATGCTATTTAATTAATGAATTGTTGTAAATTAAATGTATTATTTATTGTAAGAAACTCACAAAAAAAATTTTTACTTACGGGGACGCATTACCCAAAAATTGGTCAAAATGTCGATTTTTCAGTTTTTACTTTTTATTATTTACAATATTCTTCGAAACATTTACTGAAAGTTTCATAATGATATCTTGTGTAGAAAAAAGTTATTAAATATTTGATGGGATTTTGTAGCAGATAGCAACGTGTAGATTGAGAAAGACTTTTATTTAACATCATTAGAACAATCAATTTAAGTTATGGAATTAATAATGAAGTTTAGGGCGATTTACTGGACCAACGGTCCCGCCATTAGGGATAGGTTACTAGCGTGGCTCTTCTTAGAGAGCAGGATTCAAAAAGAGTAAGTAAGACTGTTCGCTTCGAACGAAGCACAGTTCAGTTTGGCGGAGGGATACTTAGGAGAGTTCACTTCACAGTCAGGGGACAGGCAAGTTATTGGTGATACTCCATCAAACCCCCGCTCAACGATGAGTTGCCTGTCTGTTTATGTAAGTCCCATGAGTTGACAACAATACTTATGCTTGGGTGCACACAATGATTTGGTCAAAACATCAGCTGGCATGTCGTTCGTATTTAAGTAAACAACATTTATATCACCCTTTTCGTAAATTTCGCGCACAAAGTGATGACGGACGTCAATATGCTTTGTTCGTGCATGAAACACTGGGTTCCGCACTAGCTTTTGTGCAGACTGATTATCACTGAACACTATTGTCGGATCACAAACACATGAAGGGGATAATTCACTTAAAAATCTTCTTAGATGGACCACTTCTTTCGATGTTTCTGACAGTGCCATGTATTCAGCTTCAGTTGTTGACAAGGCCACTGTTCGCTGCTTTCTTGCTTCCCATGTAATGGCACCACCAGCGTACTTGCAGATGAATCCGGTGAAACTTCTTCTATCGGAAGTGCAGGAAGCAAAATTTGCGTCAGCATATGCAGTGAGGGGTTCACCCTTCTTTTTGAATTCGATGCCTTGATCCCTGGTGAGTTTCAGGTATCTGAGGATTCTCTTCGCTGCTTGCCAATGGAGCTTTCCAGGATTGTTGTTGAATTGGCTGAGGAAGTTGACACTGTGGGTGATGTCGGGTCTGGTAGCTACTGAGAGGTACATCAGTGATCCGATCAGGGACTGGTAAGGGATGTCTTTCATCTCAGATCTTTCAGCGTCGGTCTTTGGACTCATGTCAGCTGTTAATCTTTGATTTGGGTCCAATGGTGTTGACACTGTCTTCGCATCTTCCATGTTGAACTTTCTAAGCAGGTCATCAATGTATTTTGTCTGCGTCATCTTTAATTTTCCTTTGTCTTGTGAAAATTCAATTCCTAGGCAATAATGTAGACGTCCCAAATCTAGTTTGTCGCGAATGGAAAAGTAGCTGTTTTCTGAATCTGTGAAACACAACAAATCATCTACGAAAACACACACAATGATTTCTTGAGTGGCAGTATTTAATTTATAAATGCAAGGGTCTGATTGAAGAGCACCAAAACCAAGCGAGTTAAGCTTTTCATGTAATTTCTTGTACCACTGTCGACCTGATTGCTTTAGCCCATAAAGCGATCTATTCAACAGGCAAACTTTATTTGGTTCTTCAAAACCTTCAGGTAGCTCCATGTAAACGGTTTCATCAATGTCGCCGTTGATATATGCTGTTACAAAATCCAGTTGATATGCTTTCAGATTTTTTTCGACAGCATAGGAGATGACAGCACGAATTGAAGATAGCCGAGAGACCGGAGAAAAACTGTCTTCATAATCACCTGGCTTTTGATAACAGCCCTTGGCGACAAGTCGGGCCTTTAACTTGTCCACCGTGCCATCTTGTTTAAACTTTGTCTTCAATACCCATTTGGATGAGATTATTTTTTCATTCTTTGGTCTTTCTACGAGCTTCCAAGCTTCTTGTTGTTGAAGTGAGTGATATTCTTCCTCCATGGCTGCGATCCAGTCATCCTTTTGTTTACTTTGTACGGCTTCGGCGAAGCTGGGGGATGTCAACACGACTTCTCCGCTCCCGCTCGCTGGCGATGTAAACATGGCGCTATTGGCGGTCGCCAACTTGGCGTAGTGATACAGCTTCCTTGGTCGCCCTGGGTTCATCGTCCTCTCTTTCCGTGGGCGCCCGGCAACCCTTCGGAGCTTTTCTGCGCCATCCGGTTCCTCCTCTTCTCCTGAAGTGACGTCGTCGTCGCCAAGGGACTGCTCAGCTCTCATTGGTTGATGGTCGGCTGGCGGCGGGGACATGGTCTCAGGATTGGGTTCTCCGTGAGTGTCGGCTGCTGGATCTGGATCTTCGCTGGGGAAATCGTACCATTGCTCATCTTCTTCTAAAGTTGGATTCATTTCTTCAATGAACTTAGCATCTCGACTTACGATGACAGTTCTTGTTTTGGGATCGAAAAAACGATAGGCTTTCGCTTCGTCGGAGTATCCAATAATGATTGCTTCATGTGATCTTGGTTCGAATTTGGATTTTTTGGGTTTGTTTAACACAAATGCTTTTTGTCCGAAAATTTTGAAGTAAGATGCTGATTGCTTTCTGTCGAAGAATAGTTCGTATGGGGTCTTGTTTTCTGCTACGCCTTTGGTTGGACATCGATTTCTGATGTGTGCGCTGGTTCGAACTGCTTCGGCCCAAAAACTTGAATCAAGGTTTGCTTGGGAGAGTAGACATCTCGCTGTGGAGCAAAAAATCTTGTTCTTGACCTCTGCTACTCCGTTTTGTTGTGGACTGTAGGGAGCAGATTTTTCTCGGCGTATACCTTCTTGGCTTAAGAATTGGTCGAATTCTTTACCCACGTATTCTAGGCCGTTGTCTGTTCGTAAAACCTTGATCTTCTTACCCGTACGATTTTCATTGCAGGCTTTATACTTCAGAAATGCATCTTTTGCTTCATCTTTATTCTTTAGGAAGAATATTTCGGTGTACCTTGATTTGTCATCGATGAATGTCACAAAATATCGCGATCCGCCAAGTGAGGGAATCTTCATAGGACCACACAAGTCCGAATGTACAAGTTCGAGGATATCCTTTGCAACAAATTTAGACTTTTTCGGATAAGGGGTGGCACATTGCTTACTTTGAATGCAGATTTTGCAGTCCTTAATAGAGTCATTGTTGTTTTTGAAAGATAGTCCTTTGATCATATTTTGTGATCGTAACTTCTTCAGATCGTTCATGTTTAGGTGACCGAATTTTTGATGCCAGATTTCTAATTCGGTGACGACAGCTGCTCTTTCTTCGATTGGTTCGACAAAATATAGATTTCCTTTTCTTTCAGCTCGGAGCAATGTAGAATCATCTTCTGAAAGTACTTTAGCTTCGTGAGCGTCGAATACTACTATTCGGTTGTCACGGGTACACTTGGAAGTTGACAGCAGGTTTGTTTTGAGTTCAGGAACGCATAGGACATTTTCTAGCTTCAATGTCCTTGTACCATATTCTTCATCTGGAACAGTTATTCTGACGGATCCTTTACCCGTTATTTTAGCGGGTTTGTCGTCTGCTAACGTTATATAAGAGTCCACTTGTGATGTAAATTCGAAAAACATTGAGCTATCGAAAATCATGTGACTGGATGCCCCGCTGTCTAGGATAAATTTGTTACTTCGCCCGGAGCATACAGCGGCGACTGCTTCTTCTGGCGTGGAATTCTTTTTTTCTTGCTCCTTCGTTGCCATGGCGACGGCAGGTGTTGAGCTTTCCTTTTGATTGGGATAGTTCTTTTTATTCATTTCTCGCTGGCGTTTATAGCAGACGTCATATTTCTGACCCTTTTTCGAGCAATAAGAACACACGATGTTTTTATTTTGCTGTTTTTGATTCCAAGTGGATTTCGAATGCGAGTTGAATCTTTTTGAAGATAAATAGGCGTTCGGGATATCTTGTTGACTTTCCCCGCCACGTCGGGATTCCGATTCTTCTAAGATTTTGATTTTTAGTGCGTCGGGAGCTGGGAGAGTGTCTCTGGACTCGATCGCGCACCGGAAGTTTTCGAAACTGTCTGGAATGCTGTACAGCAAAAGTATAGAAAGTAGGTCGTCGACGATTGATATATCCATTTCTTGTAGTTTATCGCCCGTCACGAAGAAGCTGTTTATGTGGTCGGACATATTTTCTGACGAGGACATCTTCTTAAACAGAAGTTGTTTCAAGAGCGTCGCTTTCTTCGCAGGACCTTTCGATGAGTAAACATCTTTAAGTTTATCCCAGACTTCTTTAGAAGTGGCACTGCTTTATAGGACACAATTCGCTCGGGCACATGGACAGGATAATGTCGGCTCTGGCCTTTTGGTCGTCGGAAATCCATTTGGCGATCTTCTCGGCATCGGTTTCCGGTTTTGGTTCCGCTCCAGTAACAAAGTTCCAATGATCGTTTTTAACCAGGATGGCCTCGATTTGTAGTTTCCAAGTATCGTAATTGTCCTTTCCAAGTTTTTGGATGTTTGACTGATTCGATGACATCTTCTATTCGTTGAAGACAGGAAACGGGGGGAAAAGTTCGAGAAGCCGGCCTTTCGTTATACAAAGTCTCTAAGCCTCGTGTTAGGCCTCGTACGTCACCGCGCAGTGGTTAGGCTTGCTGGTCCCATTACCTTTGATGGGATTTTGTAGCAGATAGCAACGTGTAGATTGAGAAAGACTTTTATTTAACATCATTAGAACAATCAATTTAAGTTATGGAATTAATAATGAAGTTTAGGGCGATTTACTGGACCAACGGTCCCGCCATTAGGGATAGGTTACTAGCGTGGCTCTTCTTAGAGAGCAGGATTCAAAAAGAGTAAGTAAGACTGTTCGCTTCGAACGAAGCACAGTTCAGTTTGGCGGAGGGATACTTAGGAGAGTTCACTTCACAGTCAGGGGACAGGCAAGTTATTGGTGATACTCCATCAATATTTTCTGGAGTCATTCCTATAAATTTGAATACTTATTTCGTCTGCTTTCAACCTTTTTTTCTCTGTTTTACGTTTTTCAATTCTTGTGTTTAATAAATCCCTAAGGCTTTTTTGCTAATTAAGTTAGAATTTTGAAATTTTTTACCTGTGTTCTTACATATATTATGCACAAAATTGTGCATGGAATAAGGTCTTCTATGTATAGTCTTTTTTTTTTTAAATGTTGAAAAAATTCAATAAGTTGTTTTTGTTATGATTTTCACTGTAAATGCATATTACTTTTTAACTGTCGCTCACATTTTAAAATCCAGTTCTTGAACAAAAGTTAAAACAGTTCTTGAAAAAAAAACAGTTGTTGAACAAATAGTACTAAAAAGAAACTATAAAAGTTTGGTGAAGTTATTCTTAAAATTGAAGGAGAAGTAGGGTTTAAAAAAAGTTCAAAATTTTGACTTTTTTTGAATAAATGAAAAACTACTTATAAATATTCATTTTTATTGCTAGAAATTTTTTATTTAGAGTGAACATTATACAAAACCAATATAATTTACAAGTTTATGTTATTATTTCTAGAAATAATAATTTGGGTAATGTGTCCCCTTAATTTTTTTAATTTTTTTATATCACTAAACAAAGAAGAGACAGACAACTTACTTTTTACCATAACTTTTAGTTCTTCAATACAACGAGAACTATTTTCTGGTGTTTCTTTGAGTTCTCTTTCCGCTTTCTCTTGATATTCATCTGGTACGTAGTCGATTGTTAAAGGGTATGTTTTCTCGGAAGCCATGTTAGTTGGTAAATTCTATCTAAAAAGTAAAAATGTATTTGTGAAATTAAACCAATTTCCGGAGTTTTCAGTTAATGCTTACGACAGATTACAACTTAGGTTCCATTGGGTTTAATGTGAACTTCGGATGACCGTTTGAAATTTTCAATTAGTGTTAGTAATGACAGGACGTGAACCATTTTTAATGATTCAAACTAGAGCAGTCTAAATAGCTGCATGCTGTTTTATTCTATTTTTAAGTCTGCGCAAAGAATGTTTTCATTTGCTAGTAGATTTGTTTACAGTTCCCGCCACCCTTATTTGATACACTTTAGGGATGGAAAACCGAAACCGTTTTTTTTTTTTTTTTTGTCAATCGGTTTTGAGCGAAAAACCGGGTATTTTTATGAGGCCGGTCTAAACTGGAAATCGGTTTTCTGCGGGGAAAACCGTCTAAAAACCGCTTTTAGATTTTTTTTTAATTTTTT
Organism: Hylyphantes graminicola; assembly: GCA_023701765.1. Classification (NCBI taxonomy): domain Eukaryota; kingdom Metazoa; phylum Arthropoda; class Arachnida; order Araneae; family Linyphiidae; genus Hylyphantes; species Hylyphantes graminicola. Next base: position 29,219,381 of record CM043120.1, on the reverse strand, counting down.
TTTTCTTTTGAAAAAAAAAATTTAGTTTTGCACTTTGCGAACGGCATAGATAGCGAATGGGAGGAATTATTTTTATAATTATAATTATAATTTTAAATAATAAGAAAGTAACATCGGAATTTTAAGTAATAAGAAAGTAAAAATTAGGAACAAACCTAGAACTTAGTTTCCAGCAAAACACTTTAAACATTTAAAATTGTCTAAATTGGTTTTTTTATGCGAAAGTTAAGTTTAAATTTTTTTTTATTTTTTCAATTAATTAATAAAAAACAGAAAAACTTTTTTCAAAAAAATCCCGGAACACCGGATTTTTTCCATTGAAAAACTGGTTTCGTTGTAAACCGGTTTTTAAGGTTCGGTGAAACCGAAAAACCGGTTTTTGAAACAACGGTTTTTTTTTTCTGAAAACACGCCATCCCCACCATTTCTTATTCGGTTGGCGGCGAGTATAGTATTCATAACTTTTTTCGAGACACTACTCGAGACGAGACAAGACGTTGTGATAAACTCAAGGGACAAGGACACCAATGTAGCTTTTTTTTGTGTGATGAATTCAAGGACGCCAGAGTAGTTTTAGTGTATGAATAGTGCTGCTCTCTGGTTAAGGAAAAGCACAATATTAAATAAATTCAGAACCTTCATAAGTCTAATATTTTATTAACTCACAAATATTTTTGTTTGAGAGTTTAAAGTACTCCAAGCAGGGCCGGATTTAGATTTTATGCGCCCCTAGGCCCGTGTTTTTTTGTCGCCCCCTCTTCACACCATCGTAAAGGAGGGAGAAAAATTGACCTCAGAAAGGTCTTTGTGAAGATAATTTGTATTTTATTCGAATTCATTGTGAAGTAAAATTAATTAAATAAAATAATGAGAGAATCAACTGTTTCTAATTTTTGGTATAAGCTATAAATAAATGGGACAACGAGCTATTAAAATTAGTTTAAACCATTTAATACTCATTCTAAACTTACAGTTATACCTATACACCATTTTACTCAAGTTAAACTGATATTAATATACAAGACTTAAATTTTCTTCTAATGAATCATAAATTTATACGAAAATGTTTTTTAAGAAAAACAGACATTTATACGAAATTGGATTTAAAAAAAAAACACAACTAGTTCCGTTTTTGAACTCTAAAATGAACTCTTTTAAGTGCAACTAGATTAAAAAGAACGAGTAACAAAAAAAAATACGGAAAGCCACTTGATAAAAACATAGGACTTATAGGGTTTTTTTTTATAAGTGATGTGAGATAGTTTTTTCTTCAAAGTCAGTTTATAAGACCATACTTCTTGCTTTGTTTCGAGCGAATGTGTCTAAGGACACGCCCAGCGTCACCTATACGAAGAAGGCGAATGGGACTTTTACTTCATGCGACTGTGGAAAGTATGTAGATGTAGTCATGTATTGTAGTCTATAACATTTAATAGAAATTTTCTGACAAAAAAATGCTGAATAAATTTTGCTTCCCTCATCATGGTGCGCCCCTAGACCCGGGCCTATGGGCCTATTGGTAAATCCGTCCCTGAGTCTCCAAGTCAAGTTAACTTTTGTTTATTGCTAGAAAACGAATCAAATGAAGAAACAGAAAACTTGTAATCCAGATTAAACACGTACTATAAACATTTGGCAACATTTTTTCATACAATATATTAATTTTCTTTAAATACGTTTTTGAGATAACCTTAAAAAAAAGTTTATAAATAGTTTTTATAAGGTTCTTGAAACTCATAAAGGTGTTAAAACAAATTAAAACAAATTTTTAAAGAATTACAGTAACTATTAAAAATATTTAATTACTAAACATCGTTTATTAATAAGTTTGAAAAGCATATGAAGAATTGACTTTTTATCAGTAGAACCAACTGAAACTATACAAAACGGTAAATTCACAAATTTTTCTACCATAAGATATTTTTCGGTGCTTTTTTCCCCATCAAGTAAATAATTTTAAAATAAGTTTAAAAGAATATTTTACGTGTGATTATACTTTAATTGACATTTTTTTTTTACATTTTACTTCTCGTGTATTTATATTTAAAGCACGCCAGAAATTTTCAGTGCCTGTTCACATTTAAAACATTCATTGAAAAACCGGGGGGAGGGGGTAACACTTCGCGACAATTTAATTGCCCATAAATAAATCAATACATTTATATGTAATTACACATTCTAACGAAATTTTAATAACTATAAAACCTAAAAAGTTCTATAGCAGCAATAATTTGCCCTTGTGCAAGTTTCTTAAAAATATATTATGACGTCCAACAAATACTGCATCACCTTTGAAGCACCCTTTAAGTTTAAGCTGTAAAGTGCTTTTAGACAGACAAACAGCCTTGATTTTTAGCAATAACTTAAAAACCAAAAAAAGTTACTTTGCAGCTACATTTTGCTCGATTGCTCGAAACTTATTATGACTATGACAGGTTGGTTGGTTGGTTGACATATATTTTCAGGCTTGTGTGCTTGGTCGCAAGGACCCGCTTATAAACCATCGTCAAGTAGGACAACACAAGACGCACACATACGCAAATGACAGATGCTGCCATCTGTCGCCACCTCCACAATTTAGACATGTCCCTGAAGGGGAGGGAAATTTTCTCCAGGAACCAGTACCCATGATAAACTGCGCAATGACCGACCACAGGACTTTCAGACCCAACAGATTTAACGAGCACGTACTCCGCATATACTCGGTAGGTCTTCAGTGGCACCGGGTCTCGATCTCTCAACCTTCCGACCTCGAGACCGAGATCTTGACCACAAGGCTCCCTACAGCCCCTAGGACAGGTACTCGGAACTAATGAATGTACCAAATTTCAAGTCCATCTTCTTCAGTTTAATCAACCCAATTCAAATATTGACTTACAAATGTTCAAAACTACTTATTTTTTAAAACAACGCTCTCCAAAACGTGAAAAAATATCCATCTTATTTTGACCCCAGCGAAATAGTACTGTCATGACCTTATATTTCATATTATAGGACCTATAATATGACGATGTTTTTTTTGTACTAATTTTTTTAGTTGTATAGTTTTAGAACAATGGGTAATAAACAAAACTGTAAATTAATACTATTTTAATATATCTCTCCTTTATTATAAGCACGTCATAATAAACAAATATGTAACCATTAAATATTATCAGGAATTTAATTCAAAAAGCCTTTGGACACTTTTTGAAGAGTAAATATTATACGTTTATTTAAATATTTAGGTCTGGTGGTATGCCAAAATTTCTTTCAAGTGATACGCAGATGCAAAAGGGTTGAGAACCCTTGTTATAGGTGATTGAAGGCACAAACAACGCCATTTGGATATACGGTTTTATATTATTCGATTTAAAATAGTTATACTTATTTTTGCAAATGGTGGTAGCATAAACAACTTTTTAGAAAATAATTATTACTTACATTCTCTATATCACAGTAGGAAAGTTCCCTGGTACTTGATAAAAGCATAAATTTTCAGCGTATCACAAGAATAAAAAAATGGAGTGAAGTTCTTGTTATGGAAATATTACTGTTATCATATCTTTGAAAAAAGCGCTTATTTAGAATTTTATCATCAGCTTATTCAACTTTGGAATCCTTGTTGTTATCTGCATAAATTATCAATATTTTTCAAACAATATTCATCGTTTGGTATTCAAATTTTTTTCAACGATTTGAATTTTATTAATTTTGGGATGTAAGGTCAAATACGACGGTTGTTGGTTCGTTGGTTCGTGTCTCTGGTTAGAAGTACAGATATCCATGAGTGAGCATAACACAGCCGGCAATCTCCATGTTGTCGTCCAACTAGGATTTATATATTACATGCAGACCTATGCTATCTACACTGCTCAAAACAATTAGGGGAGCACTCTGCGTACTTTTGTTTACCCGTCCAGTTCCAACTACTTATTCTTTATTATAAAAATCTAAAATTTATGAAATAGATTCCTTATGCATCCAGATTGAAATGGCAAAAAACGGGAAAATAAAATCTTATTTTTTTAACTAAAATTTAAGGGGCAAAAAATTGGAATCATAACTTTTGAATAAATTATAACAATAATTTTTTCAAAATTTTAATTGTAAAGAAAGATAAAATCAAATTTTAGACTTCTAAGATTGCAAGCTTGTAGAATTTAGGGTCAATTTATCTCATAAAAGTTTTTGAGAGTGAATTTTATTTTACCATGTTTTTCATATTTTCATTCAATTAAAACAAACATTATTTATTTTTTCAAAATACATGATTCTTCCATCTAATGATAAATAAGTAAGAGTTCAATTTAGTGAGAAAGAAATTGGAAGCTGATGATACCAAATGGAATCATTGGCGGCGAAATGGTTTACTCCAGGAAGTTTTTAAGCAATTGTTCAGTTTACAATGAAGGAAATCGATAGCTAGTAAAAAAAATAGAATAACGATATTATTAACGAACGCAAACTATTTAGTTGTAGTAACAGATATTTGAAACTATTTTTCAGATATCTGTTAGCTTTCAGACATAATGTTACAATTAGTGGAGATACTATCATGTTAATCATTAATATTTAATGTTTAAATTTTACATTAGTGGTAAAAATTAAAATTTTTAAACCATTATCCTACATTATTATGTAATCTTGCAATGTAAAAATAAAAAGTTTATTATTTTTTAATTGATAATTTAAAATTGAACTTTTTTTTATTATTTTTGCTACGTCTGTTTTGGTTCTCAATTCTATTATCTTGAGCATTTTTTACCAAGTTCAAAAAGTATGATGTGAAACCATTTTTATTTTTTACAAATTACCGTTAAATCGTTTAAACAAATATCCAGCCAAGTGAATAATTCTTGAGGACAAAATGCGACTAAGATGCACTATCCACGGAAGCTGATGCTTTCTCAAACATGAGTGAGGACGGAAAATTTAACCTCACTGTTCCGAGTGCCGAAGATGAAGAAACCAGCTAGGGAACTATCGAAACCCTAAAAATGTTGCCAACGATGTACAAGAGGTTCCTAACAGGTTCAGTGATCAGCTGTCTTCATCTTCGGAACAACGACACTTGGAACAGTGACGTAAAACATTTTCCGTCCACGCGCACTTGTTTGAGAGAGCTTCTCTGATCTTGGAAATGGAGTAGTAGGTTGTGAAGTATTATGTACGAGAAATCTCAACGCAATCCCGTGACTCAGATAATAAGTATTAAAACAACATCTCGTGTATTAGAAAGACCTGAACTGTGGCTAATAACTTGCATAAACCACACCAAAATACTTGACAGCTTTCAAACGCCCTTAAGGTAGGCGAATACCCAAAATTCTAAAATTTTTACTATTACTTTAATCTTTTCCAAATTTGGCATAGCGATTTCAAATATAATGAAGAATGCTTTTTGGGCATTTTTTTATTTAAATATAATTGATTTATTTTAAAGGGTGTTTTTCAACTAAAAAAAAGGGGTTTACGCCAACACTACTAGCATAAAAAGTTTTACATTAATTTACCTGAAATTTTTCACAGATGCTATTTCAATATATATCTGTGCCATGAACCTCTAACATCTTGTGTAAGTATACAAGTTTTTTTAAAAAAATGTCCAAGTGTAAGTTAATCGGAAAAAAATCCTTTTTTGTGGTTAATTTATAACATTTTTCTTGATAACTTTTTTTCTTGTAATTTGTATGTAACTCTAGAGGTTCATTGCATGTATCAGTTCAAAACGAAGAATTTAACACATAATAAATGTTTATAGGATGAAAATTTAATGTGGTAGACTTGTTGGCGTAAACCTCTTTTTTTAGTAGAAAAACACTGTTTAAAATAAATAAATTATATTTAAATAAAAACAAAAGCCTAAATAGTATTATTTATTATATTTGAAATCACTATGCCAAATTTGGAAAAGATTAAAGCAATAGTAAAAATTTTAGAATTTTGGGAAATTTTGGGTATTCGCCTAGACGCCTACCTTAAGGTAATATAAATAAATTCCACTGTAAAGCATAACTGTAAAAAACAGCATATTTGTCTCCTATTAACAGCACGTTATGCTGCATTTGAATACAGTTCTGGCGCTGTACACACAATTTTACAGAAATTAGCAGTAATTTTTTGGTTTGGTATGCTCTTAGTTTGGTAGACGTCATGACCTTAAAGTCTGTGTTTGTCTTAGGCGTTACGTTTAAAAGCTCGGGTGCTGTATTCATACTTAAATACTTTTTACGGTGCATTAATTGTAGTCAAAACCTATTTTTCTAATTTCGTCAAGGTGCGATACAAGCAGAATTTTTTTGAAACCATGTTTCATGATACCAAATGTTTGAGTTCTGGTTCATTTCTTTCAATTGCATATGAAATCTTAATTTTATAAAGAAAGAGTATTGTATGCGTAATTGAACCGCAACGAATCCAAAATGGGAAAAGAAGAATAAACAGAAACATTTACATGCGCCCTTATTCTTTTACCGAAATGTTAGGTGATAAAAACTAAATATCGTTAAAAAAAAACTTTACGCACAAAAATGTGGTGAACAATTAATTGCTGTATACAATGTTTACAACTCGTTTTAATGTGATTGCAAAGAATAAGTCAGAGCGTTATTAGTAATGAACTCTTAGGCGTCGATATTGAAGCGGCTCCTCCCAATACCACCTAGATTAGAAGGCCGAAGAACTAATCAACACAACGTCACACTAGTGGACCAATTTCGATTTGTTGATCAATAACGTCTTATCTTAATATGACATCGCATTTTGATTCATCTTATCTTAAAAATGTATTCAAATACAAGATCTAGTCACGAATGATCATTGGTCAAAACCACAGAATAGGTCCACTAATATGACGTCTTTAGTTCCCCGGCCTTCTAATATAGGTGGTATTGCTCCTCCGCATTACTTTAGGGATTTAGGTTTGGTACGAAATACTTTTTAGCATTGGTGCTTTAACTCCCATGATACCTTTCACAGACAAAGAACTATTACGGCAAAGATTGTATGAAAAAATTATGAACAAATCTAACCTAAATTGGCATGGCAACGAAATTATTTTTGAAATATTGTACTTGGTTTTAGAACATATGTATAACATAACATATTCTCACGCAAAGTGCGATGTATTTCATGCTTGTATTTAATGGCAAGTGATACGTGTTTAAGCATAATATCTTAATGCTAATTTTATTCTTGAATATTTTTAGTCATTGATCGAGTTAGAGTTTTTGCTAATTGAAAAAGCCAAGCACGTTTTAAAAGACTGCAATTAACGAGAAGTTTTTAGCTTGAAAAGCTTGGGCATAAGTTACCTCAATCGACGGGTCTTTTTAATTAAGCTAATTTGAATATTTGTTTTGAAACAAAGATTGATTTGAAACAAAGATTAAAAAATAGCATTGCAACTATTACAGCATACAAACTGTAACGATAAATACTTACTAGACAAATTTTTCTCTAAAAACTATTTGAAACTCGTAAACTTTATTGCAAGAAAACTTTATTGTAATAAAATAAACAAATAAAAATCATTTTACTACATAAATATCAGTATAAGTATTCAGAACATGTTCCCCCTGCATTTCTAGTACTGAATCTTTTTTTCTGTGATACTATCCAATACTAATTATGTTGAGTAGAGTGAAAATAGCATTCACAAGTCTCGAAAGCAATGGTGTCTGAAGACCTACGCCAACATCATTTGGTCCTTCATCGGCTTTTTCAGCTGTTTCGGCTCCCGCTGCATTAGTTGTGGAAACAGATAGATCGACGCTTTTTAATTATGCTACTTTGAATATTTGATTTGAAACAAAGATCAGCATTGCAATTATTACAGCATACGAAATGCAACGATGAATACTTTCTAAACAAAATGATCTCTAAAAATTATTTGAAACTCGTAAACTTTATTGCAAGAAAACTTTATTGTAATAAAATAAACAAATAAAAATCATTTTACTACATAAATATCAGTATAAGTATTCAGAACATGTTCCCCCTGCATTTCCAGCACTGAATCTTTTTTTCGGCGATACTATCCAACACTAATTTTGTTGAGTAGAGCGAAAATAGCATTCACAAGTCTCGAAAGCAATGGTATCTGAATACCTACTCCAACATCATTCGGTCCTTCATCGGCTTTCTCAGCTGTTTCTTCAGCTGCATTAGCTATGTGAACGGATAGGATGAAGAGAGCCATGGCCATGATGGACAAAATGTTGGACACCTTCATCTAGAAGAAGAAATAAAAACTTTTATTTTTAAACTAGGGGCCAAAGCCCCCTGCTCGCTACCGCTCGCCAACCACCGGGAGTTGCCACGCAACTCCTATTTGTTTGCTCCATGCACAAACATGCAATACTAATATGAGGATACTGAAAATGCAGGAATGCTCATCTTTACAATCCGGCTAGTTTCCGTGGGACTGTTCCAGGGCATCACGTAGCTCTAGCGCTAAGCAACGATCTCTACCAAAGACACGGGGCGCAACCTGAAGCAGCCCCGGCACAAAACAAGCACACCACCACTTTTACTTTCAGCGTTTCTGACATTTCTGATTGGCTGAAGCCGCGTAAGTCCCGTGGCTTTCAAGCGTCCGACAATTACAATTTTATATTATATAGAGACATAATATCCTCACTTGCGTTACCACATGTGCTATCTAACTTCACAAATCGGTAGAAATTTACTGAACTGTTACCCCTGGCGATGTTTTCCAAAATCACGCCAAAAGTCGGCCGAAAAGCCAACCGAAATTATAGGATCGGTTAGGATGGGTTTGAATTATCGTCGCATTAGAGCTGCACGAGCCGAAAGGAGCCAGAGAGCCGAAAAACGTGTTTGTTCATTTAACACCGACTGTTCGAGAAACGTCATCGTTGCGAAGTCAAAGAATTCGAATCATCAGTCGAAGTCAGACGGTTACCACAAAAACATTTATCGCCAAATCCGAAAAAATCACGCCAAGGGTTACTGTACAGAAAATCTGATCCTTTCACAACAATTAGACAGCACATGTGGGAACTTAAGTGACGATATATTGGCTGCCATGTGGCCCTAGGGTCCTTATAAGTGGTATCGAATCCTTATAAGTGGTGCTTTTAAGTGCCGTTTCAGGGCATCGCGAATTTTCGTTGTAAACTGAAGTCCAAGTTTTAGGAAGAATTTATGTTACCTTTATTGACTTAAGTGTTCTAAAGCCGAACATGTCAATCAAAATTTTCTTCGATGAAAAGTGAAACAGGTTTTTCTGGAGAAGGCTCTTTTTAGAACCGCAGTAAATAATGAGTTAAATAAAAATAATAACCAAATTTAAAGTAGTATTTTATCAAGATCATCTCAAGGAAGAGCAAAATTCATTGTTTAGGAAAGCATTTTATAAAAAATAAATGATAAAAACATCAACTTTATCAAAAACGTCTGTTTTAGATAAATTGTTTAAGGTTCATAATTTCAGGGGTTGAAATACTTAAAATCATCAGAAATTTGAGTCCAATAACTGTAGATTAAACAAGAAATACTAAAAAAAATGTTTTGTTGTGTTCTTTAAATAATCACAAAGTATAGTACATTCTTAACACTTACTGTCACCCTGAACTGCTTTTATACAAGATTTATACACCTATAGGGGTAACAATTGCCGCGCTCGAATCTCACAATTTAGTTGTAATTTAAACTTTCAAGAACTAAAATTAAATTTTTCATTAAGGGGTCATAGGAGTCTTAAAAATGTGCAAATAAGGTACTTCAAAGTATAGTTTGATCTTTCATGTAATTTTTTAACTACTCAATATATAAGTATAATTTTTTTATATGTAATTCTATAAGATTTGTTTATTATAAAACAAATTTTAAAATTTATGAAACTTTTGCCAAAACTAAAATAAATGATATTAAACATAAAACTATTTGAACACATTGGGATTAGGCTTGCGAGGCAAATTTTGAGGTCAAAATTGAAAAAATGACCAAGAAAATGACTTGAATTGTACAAATATGTACAAACAAAGACTTATACCTAAATTCTCAGCTCAATTTTAATAAGAAATTATTTAAAAAAGTTTAAAATCAAAATTTAAATTTTTTTATTAATTTTTTTAGAAAAAGTTCTTAAAATAATTTCTAATCAAAATTCAGCTGAGAATTTAGGTACAGTCCTGCACAAAAGTTTAGGCACAGAAGCAATTCTTGAAAAAAGCGTCAATGTTATTATTTTTCAGTAGATTTTTTTTGAATATATATTCTTAAGGCAGCATGAAAAATAATAGGGTAAAATCTTTTGGCAAAAAATATAAATAAATTTGACTTCCATCAACAAATTAAAAATGTCCATACTTTCCTTGCCACAAAAGTATAGACACAAGTTTCCTTTTTATGCAAATTCTATACAGGAAGTGATTGAGGGAGGGGTTTTAAGTTGCTTTAAAAGGTTGAAGGTAATTTTCAATGCTTAGAACCATTCTGAAGTCAACTGAATTTTAGTATGAAGAGATTTTAAGGATATGAACATTCAAATTCAGAGGTAAATCTGTTTCGGATATTTCTACTAAATTTAAGCGTTCGAAACGAGGTATTTATAGAGTGCCAGCACGTGGCGATCAACATTCACCAAGATCGCGGTCTGGAAGACCTCCAATCACCAGAAAACGAGAGGACAGACAAATAAGAAAATTGGCTTCAGACAAACATTGCTCTTCAAATCAAATTAAAATCCCAATTGTGGCTTAATTTTTACCAAACACTATCAGGAGGTGAATCAATGAATCTGATTACTTGATAAAATCCAAACTTATAGCGCATCCTAGTTTGCTATCGCATCATAAAGATGCAAAACTGCAATGGAATCAACAACACATGTCTTACAGCTATCCATTGCAGTCTTGGTTAGGTTAGGATTGAATTATCGTCGCACTAGAGCTACACGAGGGCTATTGGTGACGGGCGTCGTATTTTAGAACCACAGTCAAGTGACGAGCCGACACCTGAATAGGCACGCAACGCAACAATTGCAGTCTTGCATCTTTATGATGAGATAGCAAACTAGGTTGCGCTATAAGTTTGGATTTTATCAAGTAACCAGATTCATTGATTCACCTCCTGATAGTTTTTGGTAAAAATTAAGCCACAATTGGGATTTTAATTTGATTTGAAGAGCAATTTTTGTCTGAAGCCAATTTTCTTATTTGTCCGTCCTCTCGTTTTCTGGTGATTGGAGGTCTTCCAGACCGCGATCTTGGTGAATTTTGATCGCCACGTGCTGGCACTCTATAAATACCTCGTTTCGAACGCTTAAATTTAGTAGAAATATCCGAAACAGATTTACCTCTGAATTTGAATGTCCATATCCTTAAAATCTCTTCATACTAAAATTCAGTTGACTTCAGAATGGTTCTAAGCATTGAAAATTACCTTCAACCTTTTAAAGCAACTTAAAACCCCTCCCGCAATCACTTCCTGTAAAGAATTTGCAACAAACGGAAACTTGTGTCTATACTTTTGTGGCAAGGAAAGTATGGACATTTTTAATTTGTCGATGGAAGTCAAATTTATTTATATTTTTTGTGAAAAATTTTTACCCTATTATTTTTCATGCTGTCTAAAGAATATATATTCAAAAAAAATCTACTGAAAAATAATAACATTGACGCTTTTTTCAAGAATTGCTTCTGTGCCTAAACTTTTGTGCAGGACTGTATAAGTCTTTGTTTGTACATTTTTGTACAATATAAAGTCATTTTCTTGCTCATGTCTTCAATTTTGACCTCAAAATTTGCCGCGCAATCCTAATCACAATGTGCTCAAACAGTTTTATGTTTGTTATTATTTATTTTAGTTTTGGCTTTGTTTTTTTGTTTTAGTTTTGACTATTTATTTAAGTTTCATAAATTTTAAAATTTGTTTTATATTAAATTAATCTTGTAGAATTACTTATAAAAAATTATACTTATATATTGAGTAGTTAAAAAATTACATGAAAGATCAAACTATGCTTTGTGGTACCTTCTTTGTACATTTTTAAGACTCCTATGACCCCTTAATTTTCCTTCGCAAATTAATATTCGACATCGTTTCTTAATTTTTTTTCAGTTCGAGGAATAATTTCGGCGGCATTTTTCGTGGTTCGAAAATATCGCTAACGAATTGAATCACTCAACCTGATTATTCTTAAATATATAAAAACGAAAAATTTGAAAAATCCGATATTTTCGAAATATATTTCATTTTAACAAAACACGCAAAGCAACTTCAATTTCTTTTTTTAAAAAATTTAATGCTTTGCCGCATTTTTAGTAAATAAGTAATGAGCAACTTAAGAATCACACTGTGCTCCATTTTATGACGTAATTTCAAATTTATTTATCTTACAAAAATGAAGTTTCCTTCAAATATTAATTTTAAATAAATAAAGTTTTCGTGGTAGTATTGATGTAGTTACAGTAATTTCAAAATTAAATTTCAATATTTATTAAATGGATAGTTCGCCCGTAAATGGTTAAATAGTCACAAACCTTATAACCTACAAAAAAAATTAAATGTTAATTTTTTGAACAGCATATAACGTAATGATGTATCCTTACAAAAAGTATTCATCTTAGTAAAACGTTTCAGCATACTTACGTTTACGGTTTTGTAACACATAGTGAATAAGATAAAGTTACAGATTCCCTTTTATAGTTAGGTCGATATGACAAAAAATAGCTTTTACAGTGACACTGCCTGTCTGTCAAAACAATTATATTTTACAGACTTCATTTTCGTTAAATTTGAGATATGTATATTTAAATTGATGAGTCGTTACCAATAGGAATTGAAGTTTTTAAAAAACAAAAATTTAAATGTTGTCATAATATCTAGTTATCTTTCAAAAATCAAGAGTGAATCGACACATTCGCAAAATTTTTGTCCTTGATTCAAGAGACATTTACATTATCAATATTTTAAAGATATTATCACTCATCAGTACAGGATATTTCAAATACAACTATTCATGTCTATGAATTTTACTCTTTCTGTTTGATAGGGATATACTTGATAGAGCATTCTATAGGCGATTTGAATTTAAAAAATTCTCTTTCAAAATACACCCTAACGGTGTTCGAAAAAGAAGGCTAAATAAAGATCTCGAAAGTAACTGTTATTTTAATTTAAATAATTATAGTTATTTTTTAATTATATTAGATGAGGTTTTTACAAATTGATACAGTATAATCAATAAGATAGCCATTTTCTAAGGAACTCTTTCAGTTCCATTGATAATAAGTGAAGCATTAAACTCAAGAATTTTATTCTAATTTTTCTGGGGGGGTATCACAAGCTACATTTAAAGCGAACCTCGCTGTTGCAAAACATAGATATTAAGATCTCGCGGTTTAACGTAGTCAACGATAATACCAAAGAAAATCTTAAGGCTGAAATGAATTTTAAAGAAACTGAATGTCTACCGTTTAAGTAGAATTATAAAAGTGACTTTTCAATAAGCTTGAAAGTTTTGTTCTAAAAAGTCCAACGTCCATTCATTTCCTCAAAAAGCAGAACCTCCCCCTTCGAAAAGCTAGTGAAGAATCATTTTAACTTATTAATAACTAATTAATAAGAAAATGACTTGTATACATAAAAAAATATAATATAGTGTCATTATAAAAATTTGCAAAAGTTATACTGTGAAAAATATCATATTTCTACAGCAGTTGTTATCATTGTAACTATTTATGGTGTCATCTAATTAAAATATAATTTGTTAAATTCAGAATGTGTTGGGAATATCTCTATCTTTAAATTGATTTGTTAAAGTAGGATAATAGTCTTTCAATGCCACGATAAGCTGAAATGCATAGACATAAAGCGTTGTTTGCTGACACACAATGACTGCACTGAACCATAATCTTCACTAGAACAGAAGAAAATAGCGCTTTCAAATTTGAGTTGATCTATGCTTTACTATTACTTTGCAATTGATTGGCTTTACTTTGCTATGCTATGCTTTGCTTTGTTTTGCTATGCTAAAATGGATTTGCAAGTGCTTTGCAGACCTATTTCAAATATGACGACCCCATGCATTCAATTCTAAAATTCTAAACCCACTCAGTTTAAAACAAAATTACTTCTGATTCGTTAAATGTAGTAAATTTCACCAAGATAGTTGGCATCATATTTCCAAGATAGTTGATTATTATATTGGACTTGGTTTTCTAGAAGGGAGAAGTTCGTTCCCGTCTTTTAACATTTAACTTGATTTTAAAACTAGGGGAAAAAATTATGATTCAACAGATTTTATTCAAAACGGCAACGTAGCAGAATTTACACTTGAAATTGTGGTATTGGTACTGATTTTTTTATTATTCAAATCTTAATTTAAAATAGCAGAATAGCAGAGTGCTTATTCACCACATGATGATTTAAACAAGGATTATCTTATTGTTTCGGCATGTCATTTATTTGTGTACTTTTATGCTATATCATGTTGTTATTGTACAGATTAATTGCTATTAATATATAATACAATAAAATAATTTAAGTTCGTTAACATATTTTTTAAAGAAATTAAACTTAATTACAGTTTGTATTATATACACTGTTTCTAAGGTTTAATTTCTCTTTAATAAATATTTTCTTTGAAATAATACTTAAATTATTTCATAATTTCTAAACCTAGTTTTTTAATGGAAAAGCCAAAAAAAATAAAGATTTCGTTATCAATAAAATAATTTGGGACGATTGTTAAACCGCCCTCAGACATAGGCCCACGGCTTACTATAAAATTAATTTAAATGATCCTTTACGCTTTATTTATACAAAAGCGTAAAGGATCATTTCTCCCTAAAAAATTTAAGAAGGTGATTATCATATTGGATAGATATGATAATGCTCCCCCAGAAATTTAAGAAGTTGATTATCATATTGGACTTAAGTTCGTATACCAGCTACTACATTCCGCCTTCTAACATCTAACTTTATTCGAGAAAAATTGCACTAAATGATGCAAAGTCAAACTTTAAAGTATCGAGACTGATATATAGTGGTTTTTCAAATTATCGGCATTGTACTCTATCTTTCGCGCTAATTATATTTTATAGTCCCTAATTCTCAGAACGCTTTGTAGCATCAATAAATAAAATTTTATTCACCTTATTTTGGAAATAGTATATGCACATAGAAATATTTCTTCAATATAGTAAAGGATCTCAATCAGTGCGAAAAGTTCTCATTGAGAATTAATTTAAGAAGAGTCTCTCGCTGTATCAATCACAAACATGTTTCCTGCATGCGTTTCACGTGATTTGAAGGATGATATAATCTTTTTAAAATCATAAGGAAGGTATATAGAAGAAGGGGCGCAGTAATACCTCTATCACAAAGGAAAAATACGTAACTAACATCAGGAAGATAATCTGTTCAATTGGATGAATTGGAATAACGTCGTATTACAGCTACATGAATGCCTTCGTTGACGAATTTAGTTAATTAGAACCATGGTCAAGTGACGATTCCCAGCTAGAATGAAGTCTTCCAAGGCTGTTTCTGTCAGTGACCGTTTTTCAGTGACCTTGTAGCTTTTTAAATATAAACTTTTTTCATCTAAGCTTATATTTACCAAAACGAAACCCAAATATTTTTTTTTATATATAATTTTATTTAGATTTAAAATTTACAAATAAAAGTAAATGGAAACCACAGGATTTTTCAATCAATTATACATAATTTTAATTACGTGGGAAATAAATCATAATTAATTCGAAACAAATATAACTGTCTCCAAAATAATCTCATCGCGATAAATAATACAATCAGTCACTTGACACATAAATTGATCCCGATTATCTACGACCTGTTTCTCATCTCACGATGAATCGAAAACTTTTATCGATATTTCTTGTCGTTAATTCTCCTTTCGTCGACAAACTAAAAACCAACGATTCTGAAATCCTTTTTTTTTCGAAAGTGAGAGTTGAGTTATATTTTAAAAAGTCCGGGAGATATATAAATATTTTACCAGACATATTAGCAAAAGTATGTGTAATTTATTATAATGTGTTCTTTTTAATACATAAAATCTGAAATAATTTTAAAATTATCTATAAACAGGGCCGTCATACTGGTACAGGAGGGCGGTCTTAAAAACAAAGAAATACGCCGATTCCTCTGCAAATTTATTGGAAACCTTTACAGACTCGAAGTTAATTACTTGAAAAAACCTCGTTTAGCAAGAATTAACTTTCCATTTCAATACTTTTCAATAGAAAGGTACTACCTAAAAACGACCTTAAGAATTGAAATTTAAGTTTGTTTTCTATTAAATTAAACCTAGGTTCAATACATTGATTTCTTTATGAAAACAACAGAATAAGTCAAATCTTTTATAGCAATTAAACCCTGTTGTACTGTTGCACAGCGTATTTACTAATATCCCCTTAAATCTTCCAATCGCAATGATTCCATTTGAAATAATCAAACTCCTGACTTTTTTCTCACTAAGTTAAACTCGCACATTTTTCTATGCATCGAGATTTTAAAAAAAACATGTATTTTGAAGAAATAATACCGTTTGTTGTAGTTAAAATTTAAAAAACATGATAAATATAAAATTCACTGTTAAAAAAATTAGAAAATAAATTGTCCCTAAATTCTTCATGTTGCATTTTTAAATGTTTAAAATTTTAATTTACTATTTTGTCCAAATAAAGTCCATTTAACTTTCAATACATATTAGAACATTTCACAAATTTTAATTTTTTAAAAAATAAACAATAAGAATTTGGGATTGAAAGGATTAACTGACTACATCACTTAAATCGATTAAAGCTTATTAAATAATAAAAAATGTCAATGAAAACTTTTTCTGAAGACTAAAAAGGATGTCTTTAACACCTTTGATTGTACTAAGTTCCTATGCAATAAAACCCGGATTTCCAATCAATGTATCTTTGAAGTTGCGTATTAGTTAAAATGCAATAAAGATCGTAATCTAAGAATTCGTATATTTCAAGCCTAAACCAATCATGACGTTGCACTAGTTCATTGTTAAGAATCAGGGGAGGTGATGCATAAAATTGAACTTATGAAATGATCCTTAACGATTAACGAAAGCACGTTTTAAATGTCTAGAAATGATTTTTTTGCCGTGTATAACCTTGAATTATTTCTACATGATATTTTAAGTAATCATTTAAAGCTGTGAATGGAACTTATACATAAGTTAAAATACAGTAATTTAAAGTTTTTTAACTTGATATTTGAAGAGTCCAGGAGGAGAGAGAGAGGGAGAAAGAGAGAGAGTGAGAGAGGAAGAGAAAAAGGTTGGGAGAAAGAAAGAGAGAGAGATAGGTTGGGGAGAGTGAGAGAGAGAAGGAGAGATAGGAGGAGGGAGTGAGGGAGGTTGGAAGAGAGGGAGAGAGAAAGAGAGAGAAAGGGGGACAGAAAGAGATAGGGAGAGAGATAGATGGGAGGAGTGAGATAGAGAGAGGTGGGAGAGTGAGAGAGAGAAGGAGAGATAGGGGGAAGGAGGGAGTAAGCGAGGGGGGAAGAGAGGGAGAGAGAAAGGGGGCCAGAAAGAGATAGGGAGAGAAATAGGTGGGAGGAGTGAGATAGAGAGAGAGGTCGGGAGAGTGAGAAGGAGAAAGAGAGAGAGGGATAGAGAGACCCTTGATTGCACAGTAATCTTCCCGTAATCAGATCTGCTAGGCGACGTTGACGTCATGACACGATTTCACTCTTGCTTCTTCATCTCTCACGGTACAAGCATGGAACTCGTGTCTGGCGGGAATCAGGGTTGCCGCGGAAGAAGTACCAAGTAAGAAACCGGTTTCCTTTCACCAGTTTAGACAATGACCCGCTACAGTCACCAAAGATTTCTGATGCAGACAGATCCCTGTGCAATAAAGGTTTTTTTTCTCCTTTATACTCTTCATTTCTTTCATTGATCAGAAGTGGTCATGATTATCTTGCCAGATTGTTGTCAAAACTTTTGTAATGAAAAATAAAGTTTTATTCCGACAATAACAAAAAGTTGTATTGTAATTTATAACTTACAGACATTGAAAAGACAGTTATTGAACCACAAAATAACACAGAATAGTTTTTTTTTTTTAAGTTGTTTCATCTATCGTAGTGCATCAATGTACAAAGAACAACTTTTCAGTTGTTTGCGCCTTCTCCCTACCACCATATACCTAACTTGCATATTTACACATTGAACAAACAGCAATGGATTTAACGCGCATCGCTGCATTGTTAAGGAGTTTTTGTTACTAATTGCATAGTTTTTTAAGAAACATTCTTATTTCATACATTCCATACTATAACTATGGGACAATATTAGAAATCAATTATTGTCCACGTTTATTCACTTATCCCCGTAGACTGTTTGCAAAGTTCCTTGCTGCAAATTTCCGGTGGAAAAATAAGTATTTTTAATTTGATTTTTAAAACACAAGCACTTTTAAATAGCTCAGATCAGTAATGCATCATAGTTTTTGTGAACATAAAGAAGCCAACGTGGTTTCCAGTTCGACATGTCAAAGCGTCCACCATTCGTGTCCGCCTCATAAGCCAAAGATCGTTGTTCGAGTCCCGGGTGAGTCGTCAGATTTTTTGGATGGAAAAATCCTTGGCACGCATGTCATATGATTATGTGGCTTGTAAAGAGATCCCTGGAGTATATACATTTGGCTTGGGGTTCTATCGAGCAAAATTAAATCTCGAAGTACTTTAACATTCACACAGAGCTCAGATTCCTTTTAATCTGAGCGTCAAAATTGGTAACGAGAGTCGCCTAGTCCTTAAAGACCGGCGCGGCTGTCAGATTGTGTTGATTTAAATTATATGAGACTAAATTTCGAGTTTATCGAAAAAAAAATGCGTTAAACAGCATCAATACCAGCAACTCCTTAAAAACAAAGAATCTTTTATACAAATAACGAATGGTACTAGTCAGCTGATTCGGTATCGATATTTTTGAAGAGCTTGAACATTTTCTTTTATACCCATACATGATCGTGATCGCTCGGTCGGAAAGGGCTTGGTGGTGCCATACCATAATAATAAATAAAATTAGCTCACAGTTCTGGAGAATATGCCGAGACGGCAAAAGCTTACCTGCCAATATTGCAACCCCATTGACGAAAAAAAATGCGTGAAATAAAAAAAATATCATAAATTAGTCAGATCGGTAACGTTTACAAAAAAAAATTATATCGAAATTTGATTTCTTTACTGATATTTCGTAAATATGTATTAAGACGTTATAACATAACTTTGAACTATTTTAGTATTTTTAATGCACGATTTATATTATAATTTAATTTCTTCGTTAGATCTCAACGCTCTCACACTTATAAATTGCCACTTTTCATATTATTACCCCTTAACAATTAAATGCTAACAAATCATCAATTTTTTTTTGCTCAAGTAGCCCTAACCTTCAACTTCATTTTAAATCTAGAAAAAAAATTCTGATTCAAGATGCTGTATTTAAAAGGCAACGTAGCATAATTTACACTTAAAATTATGTGTTGGTACGGATTTTTTTCATACTTTTTTCGTATAATTTAAAATAGGACTAAGCATTTTATTATTTTGTCATGTCATTTATTTGTTTTCTTTTACGCTACGTCATTCGATTACTGTGCATTCAATTGTTATTTTATGATACAACCCATTTGTATTTACTAATGAAATAAGGTCTGGATGGCGGTATTGACGTCATTGGTGACGGTATTGAACTCATTAAATGACGGTCTGAAATTTCATTAAAAAAATATTGAACTTAATGTTTTCTTCATTTTAAAAGCTGATTATTTTGTGGAAAACAAAAAAGTATGCATTTTATTAACGATAAAATAAGTTGCTGAATAACGATTAGTTTATTTGCCATGCCTTTAATTGAACTAGGATAAAGATTATGCTTTATGCATAGTTTTAACCTCCTTTTATTGGCATTTAATTAGTTTCAGATTATTTTCAAAAAATACGATTTTAGCATTAACATTTTTCATCACAAATTAGTTAAGATAATTGTTATAATATTTCTTAAAAAACACTCTACTTAAGGGACATGTCTAAATTGTGGACGGGGCGCGCGATAGATGACAGCATTGTCACGTGTGTGAGTGAGTGTGTGTGTTGGGTCTGTCTTACTTGATAAAGGTTTATAAACGGGTTTCTGACCAAGCACACAAGCCTGAAAATATCTGTCTAAAAACCAACAAAATAAGTGCAACCAACTTACTAGTTTTCAAATAAATCATCAAAACAGCTCGAAAAGAACTCTTTTCAATGGGTGCTTAAATAAATAAACAGGCAAGTTTTCTGTTGGCCCGACCGTTTCCGTTGGGAATAACGTGCATGCTTTCCAAGCAAATTACTTCTGTTATTTTTTGGGAATCACTGAAATATAGAAAAATACACACGAATATTTTATAGAGGTATTTTTGGGGGCCCCAAATTTACATGTACATATGACCCCTAAAGTTGTAAGTCGATCATGGAATTCATCATTTAGCGAGTTTAAATTTATTTTTAAAATTTCTTATTTTTTGAACTTTTATTAATGGGGCTTTTTAAAGAAAATAAAATTGCGAGTGCCCCAAATAAGTTTTTATGCTTTCAATGTGCCGTACAATACTGCCCCGTGTAGGACATATGGAAAAGCTTTATCCAAAGAAACAAAAACAAAAAACTACTAAAAGAGACATTGCTGTGTTAAAACAACTTAAAATGATATAAACAGTGAACTGTAAAATTTAGAAGTATAAACAATAAAACAAATTGCAGTCAGTAGTCAGTGAATATGATGTGATTGTGCTTTCAATAAATAAAAATAATTAATCAATCATTTATTTAAAACGAACCAATATCACATAAGTATAAGCTTTTTATTTTTCATATTATTGAGGGATTGTTTTTGTATTCATTTCAACAAACTTTTTCTTTGCTTCAAAATGAGTTTTACACCTGTTCAAAATGAAATACTTATTTGCAATGATAAAACTATTGACCAATTAAAGCAATATGCTGAGTTTCTGACTTTATTTTTGAAGGAAACATCATTTTTTACTGAATCCTACATTTTGGTAAGTTTAGCCGAATTTTAATTACTTTTTAGTTACAAAATCAAATAAGTACTAAATTTAATAAAGTAAAGCTTTATTAATATGTACAGTTTTCTGGGTGATTAAAAAGTTTTGTTACAAATTAAATCATTATTAATATACATAAAAAATTATTAATTATTTTCTTTTGTTATAGGATTACTTTGTTAAGGAACTGTGGACAAAACTTCCTGTTGGTTGGCTAGAAGTTGTTTCAAACCTTGAAGTCCATGATTTAGAAGCATTCCTAAATCCTGAAAATAGTATTAGGTATGTATAAGCATCTATGCATTCTTTTTTTCCCCCTCTCCCATTAAAAGCTTATCTGAGAGCACTTACTGCAAAATACATAATTCTCTATTCCCAGTTTTGGAAGCAACTGTGTGATATAGGAGTGACTTATATTACATTGCCAGGAAAACACATGAATTTGGAAAAAAAAACCTCTAGGTCAACTTCCATATAATTTGAAAAATATCAACTGTACATTTAATTTTTACTTCACCAATGAAAGAACATATTATCCAACACCAAATACACCTTAGCAGTACTTGAAATCAAGTTTATGGCTGTATCTTATGAAGTTTTGTGCTCTTCTGTAGTTTGCTAGGGGGAAAAAAAGCTAATGTCCCTTGTAGTCTACAACATATTACAATCAACCTTAATAGCTCCCAAGGTAAAATAATATGAATTCAATCTGATTCTCTTTGTTCGCCAAATGTAATATACTGGGTAGTAGTGATGTTGGATATTTGGTAAGTAAGTTCCTTAAGGGGAAATGGGCGAACTGGACAGCGGGTCTCCAAACTCAAGTGCCTCAATGTTAATCCAATGGGGAAAAAACTATTTTCACTGCCACATTTCTCCGGCTGTATTGAATATTTTTGCAAGCGGATTTTTTATGTGATAAATGTAGCTGACTTACAGGTCCCGACAATCCCACTTTTTGAAATTAGTACGAATATTTTTTTTAATATTCAATAAATTGTTTTACACAAAATATTCAAAGCAATTTTAAAAAGTGGGATTATAGAGACCTGTAAGTCAGCTACATTTATCACATAAAAAAATCTGCTTGCAAAAATATTCAGTACAGCCGGAGAAATGTGGCAGCGAAAATAGTTTTTTCCCATTGGATTAACATTGAGACACTTGAGTTTGGAGACCCCGTTCAAATGCGACCATTCCTCCTTAACACTTATAACCTTAATATTAATTTAAACAAACTTAAATTACCTTTCAATTTCAACAAAAAGTTATATAAAAATATGAATATTTTTTTTAAATAAGGAAAATGGTTTTTAATAATTATTATTTTAGATATCGAGAACCATGGCCTTTGAGTTTACTAGCCTTCCGGTCCAGTGCTTTCGCCTTAACAGCATCACGCAAATCGATTACATCTCCTGAAGTAATCAAAAGATTTCTCAATGAAAACTTTTTTGAAGATGAAGAGGATGGCAAAAGCACCATTGTTTGTGAGTATAAAATTTCAGCAAGGTGGTAATTAAATTACGTGTTATACAGGGTGGTTATAAAGTAACGCTCCCTATACGGAGTGGTCTGTAGCTTTAATGAATAATCAAAATGCAAAAAAACTTAATAATCAAGAAGGGGGAGAAAGAATGGCATTATAAAAAACGAACTCGTCACTTGACCAGGGTTCTAAATTACGAGGCGTAATAGGATGTGTTGGCAGAAATTGGCCATAATTGGGCACACCTCGTATTTAGAACCCTGGTCAAGAGAGGAGTCTCTGTTTTAGGATTCCATTCTTTTCCGAAAAAAAGAAACTCGTCTCTTCACCAGTGTTCGAAATTACAAGGCGTAATTAGCTGTGTTGGCCTTAATTGACTACGCCTCGTATTTAGAACCCTGGTCAAGAGACGAGTTTGTTTTTTCTGATGATTCTTTTTTATGATTCTTTTTCATGATTCTAAGTTTTTTATGATTCCATTCTTTTTCCCCCTTCTTGATTAGTAAGTGTCTCAATTTTTGTTGCATTTCGATTTTTCATTCAAGCTACAGACCGCTGCAAATAGGGTGCGTTATTTTATAACCACCCTGTATATCATAGAATATTTTTAAGAACATTTGTAATTTATTTCATGGCGACTTTTTTTTATTTAGTGTATTGTGTTAATTTTTTTCTGTATGGCTATTAACCTTCTAATAACAATATTCCCTTTACAATTAACTTTGTCAAACTATAAAATATATCTTTGATGTGCCAATACAAAAATTGTCGACCAACAACAGGTCAGAGGCCCAGCAAGGTTGGTCCATAGTAACCTGTTTGTAAAGCAAAAATCTGCCAATTTGAATATTTTGCAAAGTTTCATTAAATATGTTGTAGTTAATGCAAAAAAAATATGTTATTAATGTTACAAATTAATATGCTTTGTCATTTTTTTATTTAATTACATTTTAGTTTTTTTATGTATGCGATTAATATATTATTCTGTTTGAAATATTAGACAATTTCATAAAATGTTAGTAAAATATTTTACAAAATGTGTTTATTGCATGTATGCTCTGTGTATAACTGTGAAAAGTTAAAGGAGAATAACCTCATGGATCTGATCTGATCCAGATCAGAGAGATAAGAAAGAAGAAGAATATTTCTGTATTGTGTGCTCGTGTATTGCTCTGTGTATAACTCTCTTGCTTCAAATTATCATTTTTATTTCAGCCGAAAAAACGAAGTGGAGTTTTTCTACCAATGAATTTGAAGAAAAATCTGGACAGCATAAAAATATTCCTGAATTTTGTCGAAGGCATGTGAAGCCCAAAAAGCAACATGAAATATTTAGAATGGCTCAGGTGATTTCCTCAGATTTTTAATAACTTTGCAATTCATTTTTTTTTAAATTGCTAAACCATTTTAAAACATTTTTACAGCCAATGCCCTGGCTCAGGTGATGGCCTCATATTTTTAATAACTTTGCAATTCATTTTTTTAAAAGAAATTCCTTAACCATTTCAAAGCATTTTTACAGCTTTCATCAATCAAAATCATTGGTGCACTTTTTTTGTCCTCATATCTTTTTAAACATTTTTTTTTCATCCAACCGAAAAAAGGTCTATCCAGAATGCAAGCCTTGAAAGTATTTTCCTATCCCATCCCCGCATGTGTTTTTCTTCAAAACGTTGCGAGTGTGTTTTTTACCCACCCTACTTGAGTTTGAACTGTTCAGATTGATAACCTCACAACAGAACCTCAAACTGGTTAGGTTTAGAAAGCAATGCTCCCCCCATTTTCTAGAAAACCAAGCGAAAAAATGGGGGGAGAAAGTCTTTTTAAGGCTCGCATAGTAAATAGACAGACTATAGTAAAAATAAAAAAAATGATTTTCACCGTTGATTTTATGGAAATAATCAGTACCCTGAAGTTTAAATTCTGATGAATAGTTTTTTTAAAACAATTCTTCCTATGCCGATAATGGTGGTGTCCCAAAATGTTGGTTCGAATTTTATTTGCATTCGACGGCTTCTCCTATTAGAATTTGCAATTGTCTAAAATTGCTAAGAACGAAACTGATCCTATGTCTTGGATGTGGACTTCTGAAAATGTGACTTTTGGAACTAGATATGCTTCAATTGAAATTTTAAACCTTTGATTTACCAAATGCTGATCCTGTGGGCATTGAATCCTTGTGTCAGACTTAATTTTTTACCTTTAAGTCTAATGTCATGAGTAAATAATGAATTTCTTTTTTTAATTAAAAAATTCATACTTTATTTTCATGCCTCATAATTTTACCGACATGATTAAGCATTTAAAAAAGAATTTGATTAGTTAAAATGATTTTTACTCTGAGAAATGATAGTTTTTAAGTGAAAACCTTGAGCAAATTTTTATGTCAGAGGAGAAGCTATGATATTGCTTCATTTTTAGTCACAGACCAATCAAAGTTTAGGCTCAGTGGCTTAGTGGTAGTGCTTCGCAATTGCCACGCCCAGGATCGAATCCCTGATTGGGCAAGGCTGACCCATCCTTTCATCCCCTGAGTGGGTCAATAAAATCGGTACCAAGCATGCTTGGGTGCTAAACACTGAGGGTTTTGTGTGAGTCTGACCACCTTAACAGGACATATGCCTGGCATCCCAGTGCCCTAAGTCACGAAAGCTGAAATGGGCCAAGGCCTCAATGGGCTGTTGCGCCGAGGAGTTTAGTAATCAAAGTTTAACATTGATTTTAATTACCATATGGTGCAAAAAAATATTCATTTTAAAATCTACTATATTTTATTTCTTTTGTTACAGTTATCAGACATTGTGTTTAAACATTTTGGCTTAGACTTTGCTATTGACATGGGTTCAGGGCAAGGTCATCTGTCAAGACTTCTGGCACTGTGCTACAATGTTAAAATGGCAACAATTGAAGCAAATCAAGGTCATGTCACTGGAGCTTTTCAATTTGATCAACAGGTTGGTTAAACTATTGATTTTTAGCTAACTACTTTTATGGAGGTTTTTATTTATTGATGAACCAATTACAACTATGTAATTTTTTATCTATAGTTTAAGGATTATTTATCATGTTTTCTTGTAATAAAGTAATTAATAGTTAATATAATAAAATTGCCCACTGAGACAATATTTTTGTTAAAAAAACAAAACCACAAATATGCATTATTCTAGAGATGTTAGTTACAAAAATGACCAATTGTTCACTCTCAAACTATTATCTTCAATGTCATGACTATAGGCATGTACCATAAGCATGTTCAGTTTAAGTTATATTTGACGTTATTAACCCTTTCAGATCCAGTGATATCAGTTGGCATCATCATGTTTTGATCATAATTTTTTTAAAAAATAATAATAGGGCTGACATCTATTGGGATTAACAAAAAAATATTTTTAATAGAAAAAGTTTAAAGAAATGAATTATATGCTTTTAGGTATCATAAATAACTATAGACAATCAGAAAAAAAATTCTAAAATGATTATGCCAAATTGTCATTGAGACTCAAAGGGTTAACAAAAAGATTTAATTCTTAATTTTATTGTGAATAAATAATTATATTCGTTTCTGGATGCATAATTGCAGCAGTTAAACAAAATATCTTAATATTTTTTTTTTGTGATAGGCATTAACTGCTCTGGAACATTCCAAAAAGAAAGCAGATATGTTGCAGAATTCTCTTACTACCAACAGCACAACATTGCCACATCATGTAGAAGGATCCGTTACTGTAACATCATCAGATTCATATTTAGAAAAGGTGATTTTATTGATTTGTACCCTCTATAAATTATATAGATTTAGTTGCTGAAAAAGAACCATTAAACCACCTCAATGTTTTAGGTACTTAAAGATACATGGAATGAAACTTTTGATGAAAAAAAGGTACTTTGTATTTACTTTATTTAATGATGATTCTATATATTAGTTCTTTAATTTAATTTTAAACATTTTTAATAATTAATCTAGAGTGTTTAGAAAATATACATGCTGCATTGGTAAACATACATTTGAAATAGTATTTGTTTATTGATACAGTTGTTATATACAATTAACACAAAATATAGAAGTGTAATATTTGCTACTTTGTATCTTAATTAAATACATGATTAAATATATTATGCTTAATTATGTCAACTTGTAAACAGGTGCTCTTAAACCTAATTTAAGCATCATATTTGCCATTTATAAATATTTTTCTTATTTTGTAAGTATAATAACTAATAACACTTTTGTTAAAATGCTTCGTGCAGGAAAGATTTGCTCTAATGGGTCTTCATGCTTGTGGCAACCTTACCGAAACAATTTTGAAAACTTTTGTCAAACAAAAACATTGTGAAGTGCTACTCTCAATTGGATGTTGTTACATGAAACTGGAATCAAATAAGTAAAATGTTTAATTTATTACATAAATAGGATTTTTAAAAAAATTTAAAAAAATAATTTCAAAAAATAGTTAATATAATGCAAAACCAAACAAGCACTTTTATATTGTTACAATATTTACTTGAATTTAACTCTACTAGTACAGTTTTATGATATAAAATCAAATAATCAGGACAGATGTTTTTTATTAACAACTGTAAAAAGTGCCAGACAGTAATTATGTTGATGAAACTTGTTTTAAAAAAAAATAGCTTATGAGAAATATGTCTCACAAGTGATTGTAGAATACATTTTTGAAATTATAAGAGGGAAAAGAAAGGGGATTATTTAAAAAATAATTTTACGTCTTGAAATAAATAAAAAATTATAATAATACATCAATATTTTCGGTATATGTCAATAGTTTCAAAATTGGAAATTGAAATTATTGTAATATGATTAAACTTAATTCAAATGTAGCTGTGGTTTTGACTTCTTTTAAAAGTATGTCGTTGTTACATGGCTAAGCAAATAAGCTGTTAAGGACAACTCGGCAGAATCAAGACATTAATCTTTATTTAATTCTTATTTAAAATCTTTTTTTAACAGTGTTCAAGGTTTTTTTATGACACTTGTCTTACATTTGCACTAAGGCTATAATTATCCCAACTATAACCGACACAATAGATGCTTATTTTAAATATTAACAATTTTAAATATTCTTTTTATAAATTGTTACATTGTTTAGTTAAAATATTATAACCATTGTATTTTACCTTTCTATGCAACAGTGATGGTGAGGGTTATCCACTCAGCTGCTTTGTGAAGTCCCTCCCTCATCATGTGTTAAGTTACGAGGCGAAAGAGTTGGCTTGCCACGCCATTGAAATGTATATTCAGAGGATCCATGGTAGGAATGAATAGGTCTGGTGATGTTTTAGTTACAAAAGGACCCGGATAAGCTGATTAAAATTAAACTTTTCTTAAACGTTTCGCTTAATATGTTTGGAATTTAAAAAAGTGCGGTTGAAAATGTATTTGATTCATACTGATTTTGGTATTATTGTAAAACATTTTTTTAAAGAAATAGGATTTAGAAACAATTTATTTTCATGATAGGTTGTCAAAATAATATTTTGGTGTTACAAAACAACAAATTTAGTTTTAAAAAATTACATTGATTAATGACAGCAGCATTAAAATTTTGTATAAAATATGTTAGAATAGTTTATTATGCATTGCTCACTGATTCTAATAGTTATTACTAATCTATGAATCTATGGATTTTCGACTTATGTTTTAAGTTTGTAGATTTAAAAAATAAAGTGTGCTGATCGTTAGTTAACTATTTTTTTCCCATGATTTGCAAGAAAATTTGTAAAGTGAAAATATGCTTATTGCTTAGGTGTATCTAAATAAAAATATATTGTATGGCAAATGATGATTATGCCGATGGGCAATTTATGAAGGACAAATAAGTTACATGAAAAACGAATTTTAAAACTTTAAGTTGATGTTTTAGTTTTTATTCAATAACTAAGGTGTTAATGGTGTTCACAAATGGGTCTTTAATCGGTTATTTTTCTATAGTAAAAGCACCAGCTTTGAAGATTCACTGTTACAGAGCTACACTGGAAAAGTGTATAATCCACCATGATCCCAGTTTAAAGCATCTTGGATTGCGAGGCGTCAAACATGCAGAAACCATGGAGTTTCATGAGTGAGTCTCTCTTCAAAAACTTGCTGCCCAACAAAAACTAACTTATCCTTAATAGTCACAGAACCATTTAGTTTCATGAGTATTTGGTTAGAGATATTTCATTTTTTTTTATTATTTAACTCAATGGTTAGTTTTATGTAAATATGAAATGTTACAAACAGTAAAAGGTTACTTAAGATATAGTTTTTATAAACATTTATTCTTTTTGGCAGATACTTTTAAATATAATCAAGTACAATCATTATACTCAAGTTATCAAGAATTTTTAAACTTTAGAAATGGCATTAAAATGAGATTCAGTAAAATATTCCCTTCTAGTACAATTTATTATTAGAGTATTGTTTGTGTTCTAAAAATATTAAAATAGTTCGTAAATTTAATTTAAGTTTAAAAATGCATGTTCTAAATCTCTCTAGCTGATCACATTTTAAAAGGTAAAATACTTTATTTATAACCCAAATTAGTCATAAATTGTCTTGTGTAATTGTCTAATATTTAAAAAATTAATTTTAGATATGCAGAAAGAGCTCTTTCTAGAGCAACCATATCCATTCCCAAGGAATATTTATTGTCCAAAGAAGTAAAATCCTGTGTGGAAAGATGGAAGGAAGTTTTAGTTTTCTACTCCTTGAGGTTAATTGTTGCCCCAGTTGTGGAGAGTTTGATTTTAGTGGATCGGTTAATTTATTTATATGAACAAGGTAAGAATTTTTACTTTTTAAAATCTATTTTATTTGTGAAGTATTTGAATTAAAATAAATTATTTATAATATTATTGAAAAATGTTTTAATTTTTTCGATTAAGGTAGTGTTATATTTTGCATTTATTGACCATGTTGTTAAAGTAAAACTTAATAACATGAATTCATTCAACCATTTTGTTTTAAAAACATTATTACCTAAGTTTATTTAAAAAATTGCATATAGTCTAAGTTTATAAAAATTAGCAGCATTGATTTTGATAAAATCATCTTGTTGGTAGTCCCTGGATTATTCTGAGCTTTTTAATAAAAAAAAACCTATTTGATCTGGTTCAACTAAAGTCCCACTTAGAAAGTTACCTGAGGACTATTGCATGTAGGCTTTGTAATTTGGAATCTTAGTCAAGGGACAATTAATAAAAGAAGAGAATGTTCAAATCTGTTAAACCTTTTTCGTACATAAAAACCTGTATATATCTATGCTTTTCTGCATTCCTGTATAAATTTATTTTCGATTTTTTTTAATTAGGTTGTCCAGCATGCGTTGCACCAATATTTGACCCAACTTTGTCTCCTAGAAATCAGATTTTAATATCAGCCAAATGTAATAAAAATAAATAATTTTATATAGTTTGTTTTTAATTTGGTGTTTTTATAGTGACATAAATCTGCACTATAGTGGAAAACAGGAGTATATGCAATGTTATAACATTGTTTATTATTATTACTTATTTGGAGGGTGCAGTTACTAAACTCACACTTTCCAAACTATGACTAAGATATAAGGGCCAACCTGTTTATTGGCCACTTCTTCCATTTAAATTTACTATGGTCATAAGTCACCATTAAACGAACCAAACAACCCGATTGGTTATATTGTGAAAAATGCTAGTTTTGCAACAAAATATTTGTATTTCTTTTATGGTATAAAATTGCATCTACCAAATCAGTATTTTGTTTGTCAAAATTTTTGTTGAATTATCTAACTATAATTTCATTTAAAACTCAAATTTGTTTTAAAAATATTGTAATTCATCATATAACTAAATGAAGAAAACAAATTTTTTTTAATGTATTTGTCATGTGAGGGCATCTTAAATCATTTAAACTTAAGGTAGGCGAATACCCAAAATTCTAAAAATTTTACTATTACTTTAATCTTTTCCAAATTTGGCATAGTGATTTCAAATATAATGAGCAATGCTTTTTAGGCAATTTTTTTAATTTAAATATAATTGATTTATTTAAAACAGTGTTTTTACCTAAAAAAAGGGGGTTGCGCCAACACTTATAGTATAAAAAATTTTACATTAATTTACCTGAAATTTTTTACAGGTGCTATTTCAATATATATCTGTGCCATGAACCTCTAACATCCGGTGTAAATATATGTTTATTTTTTTTTAAATGTCCAAGTGTAAGTTAATCGAAAAAAATCCTTTTTTTGTGTGGTTATTTTATAACATTTTTCTTAATAACTTCTTTTCTTGTAGTTTGTATGCAACTCTAGAGGGTCATTGCATGCATCAGTTCAAAATGAAGAATTTAGCACATAATTAATGTTTATAGGATGAAAATTCAATGTGGTAGACTTGTTAGCGTAAACCTCCTTTTTTAGTAGAAAAACACAGTTTAAAATAAATAAATTTTATTTAAATTTTAAAAAATGCCTAAATAGTATTATTCATTATATTTGAAATCGGTATGCCAAATTTGGAAAAGATTAAAGCAATAGTCAAAATTTTAGAATTTTGGGTATTCGCCTACCTTAATAAAAACATTGTTACTGAACCAAAATTTGAATGCAGTTTGTGTTCTGAAATATTTGTAATGAATGAATATTTTTAAGTCGTTTTAGGAAATTTTAAAAATAACAAAATATTACAGGTGTATGACTGATTTTGACAGCCACCGTATAAAAATGAAATGATTTTTAAAAATTATGTATTACTGGAATAACTGAAATTTTTACTCAAAATTTAAAAAAAAATCCGATTGATACAATAAAATTAATCTTAGAATAAAATAGTGTTAATTTTTATAAAAGAAAGTTATTAATTTCAAATCAATTGTTTATTGAACATAACTTATCAGAATTTTTATTGATTTATATCAATACAATCAAACAATAAATAAGGATTTATTTAACATGATCACAGTTGGATTTACAAACTAGTGTTAATTATGAAACATAAAGTGTACTTATTATGTAATCTATGAACATCTTATATGAATACAGTATTATGAGGTGATTTTCTTAAATTGCTAAATTTTTTGTCCCTATTCAATATTTTTCATGAAAATATTCTTTAAATGTCTTTTTTTTTTTAAATTTCTAACTATCACAGAGAATAAAAATATGCATAAATATCGCATTATTATAATAACACTGTACTTAAAATGTACATAGTGAATTATAAGGTACTGCTCCATGCACCAAACTCAAACATAAATGTAATGTATTTACTATTCCCTTAATGGTGTATATAAGTAAAGGGGGACATAAATTACGAAATGGGACCAAACATGCAAAATCTAACAGTTTGAGAAAATTACCTTTCATTATTTTTATCAATTACATTGAATAAAATAATCAATTGAAAAAGAGAAATGTATAATTTTTCAATATACTTCATTTTTAAACTAAGTTAATAAACATTCATTTTAGGGAGAAAAAAACAATGTGGAAGGTAACTTTACATTTAACATGTAAGTTCACATCATATTTGAAATAGGAAAAATTTTACTAACCTATAGTAGAATAATGACTAGTTTTTTTTAACATTAATATTTAATATTCAGTATAAATAATTATACATTAAAAAAAGAATAATCTCAGTACTAAACATGAATTTTTAAAAAGTTTAAATTTATACAAAATAAGCAATAATTATCAAAAAAACTTTTAAGCAGCAATAAAATCTTGATAAGGAAAATGTCTACTAAACAATTACAGTTTTATTACCACCAATTTCTAGTTTGTAGAAAAAAAAAACTGATGGCAGGAATTTCAAGAAATTTGCCCAGAGATTCAGTTTCAAAATGTCCCAAAATATGTGCTTGAATATTTCCAAAGCATTTGCACTATTAGTGGCACATTAAATTGCAGATATGTGAATAAAAAACTTTTTTTTACATTATAAAAAGTTGTGTTACATTTTATATGTGTGTAAAAGCTAATTTAAGGGAAAAATATTTCGAATTTTTTTATACATTGAATCATTTTAAGAACACAAATGCCCTGTAATTTTTATTTAAAAAAATGATTCAAAAACTTTTAAAATTTATCAAATATACAACTTTAAATTCAGATCATAGGTATAAAATTCAAGAAATATTTTTAACTTTTATAGAAAAAGACCTAATTTTTTTCAAATACACAATTTTGAAAGTTCTTATTTGTCTTGAAAACAAACCTATATGAACCTTTTAAAATAATTTTGTTGGAATTTTTAAACTAGTAACTATCAAAAAGCAGAAAAATAAAGTTAGGCGTAGTTAAGGAAAGGAAAAACTTATTGAACATTTTTATATTGTGGACAAAGTAACTTCTTAAGATACGTAATTTTGAATTGTGATCTATATTTTTACAGACTTGAGATAAAAGTTCTTAGCCAAACCAATGGTTCCCCATACAGTCCCTTGTCCACTCTTCTTGGCATATCCAACACCAGTGAAATCCACATTGGGATCGAGTGCATACCATATGCATGCAACCACCTGTAAAAATATTTTCTTAAAACTAAAATTTTTATTATTTTTAAATTGAGATTCAAGTTTGCAGTTATTTTAAATCATATATTAGTTTTAATACTATTGGGATTTTTGAATGTTAATGGTTTTTTTTTTTTCAAGGCAAGATGGTCCAAAACGTGTTTTTACTTTTTGTTAACTGTGTACAGCCTAATATCAATTAAGATATTAATCATGCACGAAAATATGCGTTTTAGGGTCTGTAACCAGTCTTCAAAGGCAAATTTCATGTTTCAAAGTATTTTTTAGAAAATCTCAAATATTAGAAAAAAAACATGGTAAAATAATTTCTAACATGAGCGCACTATTTTGATTAAACAAATATAACCCAAATAACAAATATAACACTAAATTGTATAAACAAAATAACTATTTATAAATATGAAACGTACCATCTCTTTCTGTAGGTGTTCTACACTTGGGACATGGCTTTGTGGTAACTTTGATAACCTTTTTGCTATCCTCATCCCATTTTGAAGTTGAAGCTCTTTCATCACTAATGGCGTAACTTATCTGAAATTTTTTTAAAAAAAATTCTTAACAAATTAAATATCATTTCTTATAATAGAAACAGACTTTTAGGTCACAGCTACTATCTAATTTAACACATTACTATTTTTTAAAAATGGCTCTGTCTCCTCACGACAAAGCAAATAAAAATTGTAAGGATTATTCCATTGACAAAGTACAATTTCAGAATGTTGTACATGACAAGGGAAATTTTTCTATAGCTTCTACAGTTTTTAAAGCAGATGAATTACACCTAACTGTAATTTTTGCCAAATTTATAACACCAAATTTATTGTAGTTTACAAACTTTTGTCAAATTGATATGGAAAAAACCACTCTGCAGTTGTATAAATTTTAGAAAATGTAGTCAGCTTTAAGGCCTTATCACACGAGAGCTCGTTCGTTCAGCGACGTCCGTACGCAATATCAAAAACCGGTTATTCGAGCAGCTTTTGTTGGCTGAGTTTTTTCGAGTTGGCCCAAAAACATCCGCTACTCTTGTGCTGCTCCAATCTGAAAGAAGTTCAGTCATGACGTCATGGCCGAGCCTCCTCCTTGTACCTCCTCCTCCAATACCGCGATAATACTGTTTTTAAGTTTGTGATGTCACGCATGACACAGCCTTTCTCTTGTGTGACGTTTTGCTGAACCAAAAGTTGTTTGACGAGCGACGTTCTTACTGTCTGATAAGGGCTTTAGTTCCACACCTGACAGTTCCAATGATACTCTATTTTGTGTAAATATTTGAGTGATTACAAACAACAAGTTTCATACCTTTCCGATTTTAGTACCTTTTAAATTTAATAAGCAAAAGTTCCAAGCTTAAACCAGTAGCTTAAAACATTTCTACATTTAATATGTCAAAATCATTGCTGAATAATGATATTAAAGTAATTTCATTTATCAGACAAATTTATTTCAAAGTGCTATAGATACTATTAATTATGTATAAAAAATATATATAAATTTATATATACTGGGCAAATATAAAGCAAAATATATAGGTACCCCATTTGTTCCTTCAGATACTTCAGGAGTCTCACAAGGCCCAACATGATAACCTTGCATACAGTTCCTACAAAATACAAACTAATACAGGTGTAAAATATGCTTTTAATTTTCATTCAATAAAAAATTATACTTTCTTATATGAGTAAACACTGCATACAATTTTGTTAAAACACTCGTTTAACTTTTTTGTTCACTTTTTCAAGTATGTGTTAACTAATTTTTGCATTGTAAAAGCTATTTCCCAAGAAGAAAGCAAAGCCTCTGAAATAAATTTATCCTCCTTTAACAAAGTTTTAACTTTATACACCTGTTGAATAAAAAAAAACTATGCATGGAGCTACATATTCCTTAAATATTAAAATTCTTTAAGGATGATTCTTAAAGAGAATTTGAAAGTTTTTCTTCTAATAGATTATCACAATTGAAGAACTTAATGGAGGAAAGTGATCATTCGGCAAAAAAGGTGCAAACACAAAAATGAGCTTTAAGGTTTTTAGTTTATATACTTGGATCCGCTAAAATAAGGTACTTGCAAACTGTAAAAAAACTTATTTCAAAATTTATAAAAACTCTTCAATTATTTGTGACTTTTCTGGATTCAATCATAAAGAAAAGAACAATCAAGCCGTAGTGAAATTTTCTAGGTTTTATTACGTAATTATGTACCAATTCAAATAAGTAGTTTACTTACTCCACACCCTCCTCCCCCTATCTGGCTGCATGTGATCTTTTTGCATTCTGGGTCTGGCAACAAACCTGCCCCACACCCTGGCTGGGGACAGAGCACCCCACCTGCTTGCAAAAGGCACTCCTCAGCTCCGAAACGTTGGTACCTGGAATACTGGAAAAAACAATCCACATTATACATTGCATGAATACTACTTATCTGCATGAATACATATCATTGTATGAATACTAATCTGTTGCATGAATACATACAATTGTCTAAGTACTAATCCATTGCATGAATACATACCATTGTATGAATACTAATCCGTTGCATGAATACATACCATTGTATAAATAATAATCCTTTGATGAATAATAATCTAATAAATGAGTACAAAGCTAATTTCTTTTTCTAAAAAATTGTTTGCAGTTTAAAAAAGGATACTGAATGTGTTCAATCCTTATCCATTTCCTATGTTAAGAAAAAAGTTATCATTTCACCCTGAATCTCATTTTATATTTTATAAACTGGCATTTTTTTGTGCAAGGAGGATTCAAATTTTTCTTTGGATATTACTTTATACTATTTTTTAAATTTCATAATGCAAAATTTCTTAAAAATTTAACTTGCCAATTAAAAAAAAATCGTTCAAGAAAATGAAAATAAATAGCTTATGATCTGGACCTAAAATGGAACCAGATGAACAAAATACAGGAACTGGCAAAAAGTAAAAATATGTTCCGAAGAAATGTCTATATTAAGAAAACCTTTCCATAGACTTTATATGGGAAATAAAAAAAAATAGCTTGAGATTTTTAGCTCCACTTTAATGAAATTAACACTTTACAGACACCAATATGGTATAAATAAATTCTTACGAAGAAGTCAACTGTCAGCTTTGTTTCACTTACTATACGTTAAATATATGGGGCACTTTTTTTCACAAATGTGAATCAGGAAAATTCCAGGATAGCAGCATGCACTTTTTTATTTTTTTTACCGACAGATTATTTTTAAACTTTATTTAAGAGAATCAAATGAAAATGTGCATAATAATATTCCTAAGAAACTTCCTGGATTTTGATCCGAAAAAACATTAATTGATAAACCAGAAAATTAATGTTAGTGTGCCTGAAAAACTGTTTCATAATTTAAACATGGAAAATGAAACAAGTACAGATACAACATAAAAAATTTGCGTTTAGTTTAAAAACCGTCTTTGTCTTAAACTTAGAGAATCTGCGGGTAAGTTTTGTATAATTAAAATGAGTACCTGATCTTCCCCAAGAATTTTAAAATGATGAGGTTCTTTAATTAAAGAATCAGGACATCCAGCTAAAATTGAGTATCACAATTATTACTATGCTTAAACATATGACACTAATTTCAATCTTACCAAATAAAATTTTCAGTTATTGAAAAAGTTAGATTTTTTTTAAATATGCATTTATGGTCTTAAATATATTTAAAAATCTAATAATATTTTCACCATTGTCATTTATCTCCTAGATTTTTTTTAAATATTTTAACAGCAACTTATACTTCAGTAAGAATTCATTCTTTGTTATTTATAAATAATTATCTTACAAAATACATTTTAATGAATTTTTATATAAATATAGACTAGTATGTGAGTATTGATTACTAATTTAATATCTCTAACATTATATTCAAAAATCAATAGATTTGTTTCAAAATTAAAGTAAGAATTTAATTGAGTAATTACCTGGACATTCAATAGAGTAACCAATGATTTCATCTTGAATAAATCTTCTTTCATTAAGACGAGTCGTACAGTACATTTGAAAACAATCCAAACAAATTACATGCCCATCTTTGCAAGGGAACACCAACACTGTTGCACTACATACAAGTACAAGAATATGTAGGTAAAGTAGGAAAAATTACAAATTAGAGTGTTCCAAAAAAAATTGAATTTTGTCACGGACACCCAGCTAATACTCTTAACATTATACTGTTCTTTGGTGCAACAGCCCATTACTTTGCCAAGGCCTGCCCTGCCCATTTCAGCTTTCGTGACCTAGGGTTCTAGGGTGCTTGGCATATGTCCCGGTAAGGTGGTCAGCCTCACGCGGAACCCACAGTTTTTAATTCCCTAGCATGTTTAGTAACCCATTTTATCAACCCACTCAAAAGATGAAAGGATGGGTCAACCTCGCCCTATCAGGGAATCGATCCCCGGCGTGGCAATGTGAAGCACTACTACTAAGCCACCGGGCCTCAACATAAACATTATAATGCTACTAAAAACATGCTGGAAATTATTTGGAAAGTTTTTATATTAACAGACAGCTAGAACTGTTTGAAAAACATATTTAAAAATTATTCATAGATAATTTTGAATACAATGCAAAAACATGCCCAGTATATATAAATCATTGTAACAAGCATACCTTTCTCCAGTACAAGCTATGCATGGCACATTCTTGAAATTATTTTTGATCAAATACAAAGGCACTGCTCTTTCGTTTGGAGAAGAAACATGGCTGGCACACTTGAAGAAAAACTCTGCATCTGATCCATCACAGTTATCAGCCTGGCAGGAACCACTGATGCGATTTGCTACTAAAACATCCTCCCAACAAGATGGATCCTGTTTTGTAAAATTAAGAAATACAGTGAAACCTCTAAGAGCGACCATCCTCCCGTTACCTAATAAATTGGTCGTAAATGGAGGTTGGTCGCTTCCAGAGTACAAAAAGTCAATTAGGTAGAAAGTAGAAGTTTTTGTTCATTTTTACGTTGAGATTGGAAATGTAAAATTTTTTTTCTCTCTTTCGGGAAGCGCAAGAGGAGTGATAATTAGAGGGTGATTTTTTGCAGAAGCGCCATCTGTTGGGGAAAACGTAAGTTGAAGGGATTATTGTTGTACTTACGAGGGAAATACAGTGAAACCTCTAAGAGCGACCATCCTCCCGTTACCTAATAAATTGGTCGTAAATGGAGGTTGGTCGCTTCCAGAGTACAAAAAATCAATTAGGTAGAAAGTTGAAAGATCATTTTACAATGTATGATCCATTAAAAAATTACAAAAATCTATTTATCGTTACGTTTATTTATTAATTCTCAAATAATGTACACAAAATTATACTTACTGTCTTTTAAACAAACTGTAGTATGTAAAAAAAATACAATACTAACTTATTTTAACAAACTAGTGTGAGCTAATTAAACCTTTTTAAAGTAGGAAGAAATTTCTGACTGTTTCACTTTTTTTCGATTTTTCCCAAATTACTAATTTTTCTCTATTTTTTTAATTGGAAAAAGACATGTTATAAAAAGATACTTTTTCATTAAATGGGATTTGAAATCGGTCGTTTGTGGAGTGAAATATGGTCTCTCCCAGAAGGGGTTTTGACATTGAACACATAGGGAGGAAAATCGGTGCCTTGAAAAATTGGTCGTAAGTAGAGGTGGTCGTTTAATGGAGGTGGTCGGTCATGGAGTTTTTACTGTACTTTAGAAATTGTGCAAGAATAATTTTTAAAAAGTTTTCAGTGGGTATATTTTGAATCTCTTTTAAGATGCTAAAAATTTTCTAAAACGAATCCTGTGGAAATATCCACATTAAAAATAAAAATTACTATAACAATAGATTCACATATTATGCAAATTATAGTTTACAACAAATAAGGTTTTAACAGATCATAGGTTTTAGCAGTTCTACAAATATTAATAATGTACAGGTTATATAGCATATGAATTATACAAAACAACCTATGGATTTTAACATATTACAGATTGTATAAAAATTTATGCCCAATTAATTTGACTCAAAAAGCAAGATGGTTAAGTACAGCTAACTTACAAAATAAGGTAAAAATAAAGTGAAAATGTAAAGAGTATCTTATAACATAATTAAATAAAAATAAAATTAAACTTTACCAACTGAAATAATGCTTTTATGATCAGAAAAAAAAAGCTTTGAAACAATAAAAGATTTTAATTTCAAGACAACTTAAAATACAGGAAAAAATGGTGGTTAGTTGAGATTTTAATAGCAATAACTGGCCACCTCACAGTGTGATTGCTGTATTATTATGCTAAAACAAATAGATCTAGTCGATAATGAAAAAAAATCAATTTTTAAAAATTTGGGCAATTAATTTAAAAACTAAGGCCGCAAAAAATTATATACATATTTACAATTATTTAATTACTGAAATCCCTAAATAGTGACATGTAACAGATTGTACATATATATCAAGAAAGATTTTTTTAAAAAAAAAAGTTAATATCTCACTTGGTGAACTAAGAGAGTAGCTTCTTTGCAAGTAGAACATTGGACCCTTAACTTGCCAGGGCACAATGAGACGCATGGATCATTGCAATAAACAAAAAAGTGGCTTTTCTTTAAATTTGGCCTTGCATCTAAAAATATTGAAGATACAGATTGTTAAAAAGACAACTTAAACTGTTTAGGTAATCAGATTTATTAATTTTAACAGACAGTTAATGTACACTGTTTATACAAATGAGGATTCTATAGAATATTTTTTATTAGTTTATACAGTTGGGTCCGGCTTATCTGAAAGGTACGGGATCAAAATTGAGCAGCAAAAATAACTAATTAAGTGCTGCATATTTTGATAAATAAATCCAACTTTGTAAGTATGTATTTATTTTTTGTGTATTTATTTATGCGTATACATTTCATATTTTAGCAACAACAAAAAAATCCGAGCCTTTTGGTTAACCTGAATTTCGGATAACCAGGATAACGGGACTCTACTGTATTTTCACATTTTGTACGACCAAGGACTGTTTAAAACTAAAGCTGACATTTAAGATAAATAGTTAATATACATCAATATGCAAGCATATTAGTTGTTTGACAAAGATATTTTTCTTAATTTGCATTTTTAATTATTTGTAGGATCTTTTTCATAAATCCAATCAACAAAATTAATAACTTGCCATTTTCTTCGTCACAATCATTTGAACAAAAAGGAATCTGATTGAGAGGGCATTTAGCTTCCACAGTAACATTTAATAGGTTCTTCTTCAGTGGGATTGCATGGATGATGCTTTGTTCACCAACATCACAGTCCTAAAAATTATGATTACAAAAATTAAAGGAAAACATCTAGAGTCATTGACAAATATGGATTTGCTTATTTTACATCAAGGTAGCCAGGACCAGATTTCTAAATAGGCTATAGCCGATAAATTATAGCGGTATTCAACATAAAAATTATTATAAAGATACTAATACATTTTTAAGAAAGAAAACAAATAGTTTACATTAATGTGTTAATGGATAACAGATATATAGTACTAATATTTAGTAGAAAACATGGCCGCTTTGAGAGCAATTGCACCCTCTCCCTCCGGATTTGGAAGTTTAAAGAAAAAATAGTAGAACAGTTTAAAAAATCACCCAATATTTCGTTTTTGATTAAGAGTTTAAAGGTACATGCATAGATGATTCTGATATATAGACAGAAAAAAATAGTTACAAAAACTATACTTGAAATATCATACAACTGAAGTGAGGGAAGAAAAAACACCATTTAGAAGCTGAACAAAAAAAAGCAAAAAATAAAAAGGCTGAATAATGTGACACTGCAAATCAATCGTAGCCTACAGGCAGCAAATCTTTAAACCCAACCCTGAAGGTAGAACATTTACTCTAAAATTAATGGCTACATGGAAATCAAAGACACTTAACCTTCTTTACTACAGTAAGAATCTTAAAGGACAAAGAAAATATCCGGTCAAGAAAGGAATGAATGACACGCATGAGAGAGATAACATAAATTATCATTTTTAAAATATGATGTTTTTAAATAGAACTGAAGAAAAACTACTTCTAAAAATTAGTTGTCAACCCTACATATTTTTTCGTCTCTACACACGTTCGTCACATATGTTGAAAAAAGGAAGAAAATATACCTTTTTCATAAATAAGGCTTTATTTTCGTTGCCTCTTTGCAACAGCCTGAAATTGAGCTCCTAAGAATTCTTTTTCACGTGAATAAATGCATATGGATAAAAATAATCGCATTAATTCCTGCAGGCTTCATAATTAAAGCTTTAGTTTATTCTTATTTCTTTCACATACCTTTTTATACTACACACAAATTGTAACAAACTATTTAAACTAAACAAAACAAATTGCTATAGTTTATGCAAGTTGTGATAGACTTCCAAAAAATAATAAAAGCTAGACAAAAAGTATTTTTACGGTTTTCTTGGAAAAGTTATTAAGAATACAAACCTGCAGCTTAATCTTGTCGTGTAACTCTTTACCAGCAAATATAATTCGTATATCTTCCGTTTTCATGCAAAGTTTAGAAGCAACAGCTTGTTTTAAATCTAAGACAGTCCAATCGGTTTCTAAGTAAACTGGAACGACTGTGTCGGTCCCGCACTTCACGAAGATTTTAAGTTTACCACTTTCCATGTCAACAGGGTTCGTTCCAGTAAAAAAATGTATGATCATACGAAGAAAATCTACAATGACATCATAAATAAACATTAGGACCTAATGTTAAAAAGATTAAATTTTTTTAAAAAATCTGCAAGTTATATTATCATATGCATTTTTATTTTGTAACTAATGCAAAGAACTTTCGAAACCATAACCAATAAAAAGCAACCCTTCTTTGTTTGAGTTGACATTTTGACTTTGAGACCTATGTTCAACATCATATATTAATTATAGCACAGCCAAGTAACATTTAGCTCATTTAGCAAGTTTGCCAGAAAAACTTTTTAGCTTTTATAGATTTTTTTTATTTTTGAAGTCAAAAGACGAACCAAAGTATTTTCAAGTGGTATATAAGACATTTAAAAAGTTATTATTAGTTGTAAATATGATATTTAGTTTAAAAACACTCGTTTTTGTCTATATGATACTGATTAACAATATCGATACAAAATGAGAACGTTATCGCAATCTTTTCAAAATTTATCAAGTTTCAGAAAGTTGTTTTTGTTATGTTTCATCATAAAAGAGGTTAAAATACAGAATATTTTTTTACTATGAATAATTTTTGGTGTTTATCTCAAAAAACAATGGTAATCTTGATTTCGTTTTAAACGTTTGAAATGCCTGTAAATTATAAAAAAGAAATAATGGCTGAATGTGTAAATCACTGCGGCATAGGTAAGTGTTTGTTTACTTTCCCAATGTGACAAGTTTGTTTATGTTTTAAACATTTCTAATGAAACAATTTTAATGATTTATTTTTTATTTAATATTAATGTGATCACAACAAATTATATATTAACTATTATTTTTAAGTTTGATTTTGTACTTGGATATGATGTTTTCCCTTTGTGTACCGAATTCGTTTTACGCATGATTTGATTCACAAAGCAAAACTATGACAAATCGAAATTGTAACAATTGACTCGAAGTATATTCTTTGTTCAAAAGTAAATCATTTATCTTTATATGTTATGAAAAAAAGTTCTGGGAACATAGAAAAATTTCACTTAATATTGTTACAAGTGTTTTTGCTGCAAACTATTATCCTTATCCCATTATCCCTATTATTATAACCTTGAAAAGAAAATCTTTACATTTCCAAATAATTATCCCCAAAAAACTCATTTTTTTTAATTAGTGCTTTATTTTTTCAAAACTTGTTTTCTGTTTTTCCACTTTCGAAAGATAATATATACTTGTAAATTTACTTACTGCATATATTCTTCCAAATCAGTGTTTATTGAAAAAAATATTTCAATAAGAAAAATTCATTTTAACTAAACCTAATTGATTAATTATAAATGTTAGTTAAAAAGAAACTGATAAATAGGATTATGTTGCTAATTAGGGATTCCAATGCATCAAAGGGTAAATTTCAAGAATTCGGTGCAGCTTGGCGCTTGTCGAAAAACAACAAATTCTTGGCGAAATTCGCGAGCTTTATCATTGCCAGATTCCTTTACGCCGATGCAACCCTAGTTTCTTTCACTGATCTCTAAGGTTAATGGATCGCGGAAAGCTACGGGAGAGTTGGAAGTCATTTTTTTCTCCCAGGTCAAACCCAAACATCCAGTCTAGTTGGAATTAATGTCGCAATAGAGCTGAGCAAATCCTGAGAAGTGGTGAAAACCAAACCAATTTTTTTTATTTTTTAATATGCACATGTCTTACATCAAATTAAAGTATGGAATCTCTACTTCCATATTCTAACAAAATAAATAAATTATATTAAGAAATGGTACTACTTATGGCCATATCTGTGATGCTTGTTCTCAACATTTATAAATTATCATGTTAGATACATATCTGGCAATATGTTTTTCTCCAAGTGATGCAATCCAAAATGGCTAACTTGATGTTCTAAGTTAATAGGAACATAAATGGTGTATTTTTTATCAAAAGAATTGCAAAGCCTCAAGTTTCAAGGTAAATAATATTCATTTTAGTAAAACTAATTAACATGTCACAACCGTAACAAAAAGTAACCTTTCAATTAGAATAAAACATATTCTGTACTCAGTATTGTTTTGTAACATGTGTAATACAATCAAAAGTAATAGTGGCCATGTGTGCAAACATAATATAAACAAAACTGATAATTTTTCCAGTTATTACTATTTATAATTAGGGTTACGGTTGTGACACAAAAA
Source organism: Hylyphantes graminicola (assembly GCA_023701765.1). Classification (NCBI taxonomy): domain Eukaryota; kingdom Metazoa; phylum Arthropoda; class Arachnida; order Araneae; family Linyphiidae; genus Hylyphantes; species Hylyphantes graminicola. Next base: position 29,175,504 of record CM043120.1, on the reverse strand, counting down.
TGTTTCGGTTGTGACACAAAATGTTTCGGTTGTGACATGTTATTTTTGTTGCTGTTGTTTACACAATATAACTACGCTACTAAAGTGTATTGTGTATTAAAGTGTATTATATTAATTTTTAAAGCTAAAATAATTGCGTTATCTAGTGGTTATAAATTATATTTTAAGAATAAATTTAAACAAGTTTATTTTTAAATTGGTTTAATTTCTTAATTCAACAGTATACTTAGTAAAATTAAACACATGTTATTACAGTTTACTAATTAAAATATCTTATAAATTACAGAATTTGCATTTTAAGCATGGCAAGCTCTGCAGAAAGAGTCCGACGTTATCGAGAACGTTTGAAGGAAGATCCAGAAAAATATGCTGCATATCTAATTCAGGAGAAAGAAAGAAGCCAGTGTAGAAGAGTCAAGGAAAAACATGCTATGACAACAAATTCATCAAAAGTCCATAAAGCAATCAAACTTAAACGTCTCCGACAAAATGAGAGACAACGAAAGTGTCGAGAGAAGAAAAAACTTAAGAAAGACTTACCTATAAGTCATCAAAGTCCAGGTTCTTGTGCTGTCAGTCCCATTGGAAGCTACCGTGTTTCAGCAACATTTAAGAAAGCCCTAGTACGAGTTCGTAAAAACTTACCTGAAAGTCCAAGAAAAAAAGAAGCCATTGTGCGTTACCTTGCAACCAATTTGAACATCTGTTCAGAATTAGTTCCAGCAGAGCCAAAAAATTCAGAAAAATCCCCAACAGATCATCTGCTTGTATCAGAATTTTACGAAAGAGACGACATCAGTCGTCAAGCGCCAGGGAAGCGAGATTATATATCCATTTTAGATAAAAATGGAAAGAGAGTTCATATGCAACGCCGGCATATGTTTACAACCATAGATGAAGCTCGTGCTATTTTCTGCGAAGAGTATCCAGAAACAAATGTTAGCAGAACCAAGTTTTTCGAGTTGCGGCCTAGACATGTCTTGCCTTCATCAAAGATGCCTCACAATGTGTGTGTCTGTAAATATCACGCAAACATGGATTTCATGTTGAAAGCAGTGCCAAACCTAAAGATCAAAGCTGCAGAATTACGTGATTTGTCTGTCTGCAGTCAATATAATGAAGACTGCATGCTAAGTAACTGTGGTGCCTGTGAAGATAAAGTAGGTGAAGTTTTGCTTGGTGCTCTAGATGAAGATGAACGTGCTGTTGAAGTATTTTGGAAAGCTTGGAAAAAAGTTGAAGGAAGGGATAAAATTGTAGATGGAAATAATGAGGGTGATGATGTGGCTACTTTAGTGTCAGAAATTACAGATGCATTTCCCAAATACCTGGCACATTCATACACTCAAAAATTACAAGATCAATATTTTCAACAGAGCCGTGAGAAAATAGGAGATGATGAGGCTATAATACAATTGGACTTTGCGGAGAACTATGCTGTACTTACTCAGGATGAAATACAAGCTGCCCATTGGTCAAATGATCAAATTACACTCTTTACTACTGTTGTATGGATGGCATCCAAAAAGTGTCAGTCTTACATAATTGCTTCAGATGATATGGTTCATGGCAAATATGCTGTTTGGACCTTCTTAAAAGTAATTACTGAATCCCTGAAATCCCAGTACCCAGATATTCAGAAAGTTCATATATTTTCAGATGGTTCATCAGCCCAGTTCAAGAACAAGTATAACTTGATGAACTTGTCATATTTTAAAAGCGATTTTGGTTTAGACTGTATTTGGTCATTCTTTGCCACATCCCATGGAAAGGGAGCTGTTGATGGCATCGGCGGTAAGGTTAAGCGAGCAGTTGCTACAGCAGTCTTAACAAGAAAGTGGACAGTTCGTAATGCTGAAGAGTTTGTAGTTTGTGCTCGCTCTGTGACAAAGGCAATATCTGTCCTTTTCATTCCACAATCTGATATTGAAAATTGTGTGAACAGTTTGGATGAAAGGTGGGAAAGTGTAAATGCCATTCCAAACACACATTCCATACACCATGTTGTCCCTGTACCAGGAAAGCATGGTGTTTTGAAAGTCGGATCAACCTTTAGTAGCACGCTAACAGAGATCACCCTTAAGGAATCTGAACAGGACAAACAGGAAAAAGTTCAATGTGAAGACGAAGACATGATGACTACTGATCAAGAAATTATGACTATTGAAGAGTGTATGGAAAAATACGTAGTTGTGGAATACAAATCCAAGTCAGTGGACAATAAGTTGGTAGACTTGATCAAACCCTTGTATTATCTTGGGTACTGTAATTCCGTGCAAGATGGTAAAATTTGCATTCAGTACTTAAGAAAAAAAGATGGGAAGTTGCCTTATTATGTTTTTCCAGCTAATGATGATTTTGACACTGATGTTGGAATCGAACAGATTAGATGCTCGTTGCCTAACCCGAAAGAAATTCGTGGAAAATTGTATTTCAAGAATAACAAGTTTCTTAATTTAGTGCTTCCATAACATTTTAATTTACTATATCATTAATCATTGAAGTATGGATTTAGCTATATACGTTGTATGTAATAAAAATAATGCCAATTCATTTTGTTTTTATCTTGCTTGAAAGTTTCTTGCTTTTGGTTTGCATAAACTGTACGATAAATGCTGAATTTCTATTAATTTCTGTACAATGTCACACCCGTAACACCCTGTCACAACCGTAACAAATTTTTAATATATTTTTTTCTAAGGGACCAACAGGGAAAATTTAAAAAATTCAACTCTAAATAGTTAACTCTATATCTGTTGTAACAATTATATTTTTTTCATTTTGGTATTTTTCTTAAAGGGGCACAAAACGTGAAATGATCATCGAGCGGAAAAAAAATTGTCACCAATTGTGTCACAACCGTAACAACAATAAATTAATTTTTTGGTAATAAGTAAAATATTAAATGTCAATAAGTGAATGTTCCATATTGTACCTATAGATGAATGCTAACCCCAAAAAATGTTTGTTACTGTTTTCATATGACAAAGTAGACTTTAATCACCTGACAAAGGTGACCTGTGTCACAACCGTAACCAGGATTCGCTCAGCTGCACGATTGGCAATCCACTTTGGTTTGAATTAACGCCGTACTAAAGCTACACAAGTGGCTATCCCGTACGCAGTTTAGTTTCGTGAATTTTCGTCGCTTTAGAGCTACACGAGTGGCAATCCTGTACGCACCCTTTTGGGGCCCCGGGCAATTTTTTTTTCTCTAAAAAAACATCAGTATCCTACATCGGGCAGTATTGTAGGGCCCATTGAAAGCCTAAACACCCTTTTGGGGCCCCGGGCAATTTTTTTTCTCTAAAAAAACATCAGTATCCTACATCGGGCGGTATTGTAGGGCCCATTGAAAGCCTAAATACCCGTTTGGGGCCCCGGGCAATTTTTTTTCTCCAAAAAAACATCAGTAATGAACATCGGGCAGTACTGTAGGGCCCATTCACCTATTCATCCATTGTTCGACTCCTTTCCTCGCTAGGAGAGGGGTTTCTTTATTGTGCTCAAACAAAAGCAAACAGGTTCTACTCACTCAAACAGAAATTTTGAAGCAAATACAAGAATTGCTTCTGGTAGGAAATTTTTTTCTGAAATGTCTAACAAATATTCGGTCGCAATATCGAGGAACTTCTTGTTTTTCGGTCGCAAAAACGAGGGGTTTTTAACACTATTCCTATGGTAAAATGATTGGGACTTTCCTAAGCGGTCTTTATAACGAAGGGGTCGCAAAAACGAGGTTCTACTGTATTATGCAAGAAACATCAAATTTTAAAAATTGATGCTTGACGATAAATTTGATATTCCTCTGATTCAAATTATTTTTTATATTTGAATCATTTTTTTAATTTTAAATTAGTTTTTTAACTGATTTTTTTTGTAAATTAAATTATTTTTTAATAAATTTTTTTTCTATTAATAATTTATATATTTAAAAATTTGATGTTTCTTGTATAACATCAACTCTAAAACATGCATAACCTGTCTCAATCCCTGCAGGAAATGAAGATTTAAGGCCAGGTATCATGCCCCCCGGTCCAATGTTCGCAGACATGATCCTTCGCGGAATGCAAGACCTCAAGTGCGTTGACATAAACTCTCTGCCGTCCCAGAATGACGAAAACACTCTAAATGTCTCCCACATTCCCAGAGACACCGAAGACATTGTAAGCCTGCCGTCCTTCGACAATCTTTCCAACGAATCGGGCGACTCAATAAAAAAAGAACTTTCCAACGATGACTCGAATGATTGCAAGAGTGTTATGGGTGATAAGAGAACTTTAGAAGTGGCCGCTGCAAACGCCTCTTTAGTGCCTTCAATGGAGAATACTCTCTATTTTTTACCTGTGAATTATAACAAGAGGAATCCATGGCGAAGGATCAGTGGTTTCCATGCCAATGGACATGTAAGTAGGACACATTCTGTTTTTTTTTTATTCATAAATACCTTTGTCTTAAATGTAACACAATTTGTATATGTGTATTATTTTATTATTTCGCAATTATTTATCATAACACATGATTCTCAAACCTTACTAAACAGGCTTTTACGCCCTTCCAGTGATGGACAGTCCGTTAAAGGTTTTTTTTAATATTTGATTAAGTATTTTTTCTTGATCACAACTTTGCTGCTCATTAGGCTTATAGTATTTCCTGTTGGTAGTATTATTTATTTGTTGCTGATTTGTGTGTCGTTAAGTCCAGCAATGAAAACCCAAAAATCCGATAAACATTCCTGTCCAACTTCTTTACAACTTGATCGGTATGGCAACCCTTCTTCAACTTTCCATGATCGCCAAACGTAGCCAATGATTAGACTGTCCCCTATTTCATACTTACTTACTTTTACCTCTTTCACTCCAACATGGAGCATAGGGGCTCCGTCATGGTCCACCATCTCGCCCTGTTGGCTGCAATAGTTTTAATCTCTCCCCATGACTTGTTGAGTTCTTGCCCCCAGTGGTACCGTCATACCGTCCCCTATTTCATGGCTGTACCTTAAAATAAAACTTATCATTCTCTGTGCAGGAGCTCCGAAGTGCCACTTACCCAGCCCGTTCCAGCGTGAAAAAACTTCGTTTTGCCCAGGCCAAGAAGCCTCTCAACTACCTCTACTCGTACTTCTCTGTGGAAATCTTGGACTGTGATGAAAAGAGCAGTATTACCATAGGTGTTAGTAGAAAAGTAAGCATATTATCAGGCAGTATTTTGTTTGTTTGGTTGCTTTCAGGTGTCTGTTTCTAGCCTCAGAGAGCAGATCAATACTACTGGATGTTAGTGATAAGTATAATAGCTTGTTGCGTTTTATACCTTGTATACCTAGATTGTGAGCCTCGAAAGCATTTTCCTCCCCCTTCCTTGCATGTGGTTTTCTTCGAAACGGTGTGAACATGCTTTTCCCCACCCTACTTGGGTTTGAACAGTTCTGATTGTTAATCTCACAATAGAACCTCAAACGCGTTAGGTTTAGAAAAGCGATGCTTCCCCCGTTTCCTAGAAAACCAGGTGAAGAAATGGACGAAGTAAGTCTCTTTGAGTCTTACATAGTAAACAGACAGACTATAATCCCCAACAACCCTTGATAGGCAAGGAAAGGAATATGATGGAAAGTTTCTAAGAGGGTGCACAATGTGTTAATATCATTAATACTTATGTTATCTAGGGCTGCCATCTATTTCCCACTCTGCAATTTGGGTAGTGGTATAAGGGAGAGCCATTTTCTCTAAATAGCCTGCACTTAACTTTTTAGGACTATCTAAATGACTTTGGATCCCTTGAATTTTCTTATAGCATTTATTCTTTTGAAAGCTCCAATAATAAAACATGTCTTAAATTAACTGACATACAAAAGTTTATCTTATCAGTGAATTCAATATTTGAATTTATTCTTAAAACATCAAACAGTTTTAAATAATTTTTTAATGTACTGTAAGATGCTTCTTTTCTACTTAATTTTATATATCTCATTTGGGTTATTTTTTTCTTAGCATTGTTACTTTTAGAGTTAGAATTATTTAGTTAAAGATATTTAAATATTTTTCTATTTCTTACTCAGGACTATCCAAGCAAAATTGCTCCCGGTAACTCTGCTGGTTCCTTAGGATATTGTTCAGGTATGTTTTCAAATTATGTAAATTTAAAATTATTGTAAATTGTTAATGTTGATGATTTACTGTCCATAATTTTAAGTAAAAAAATGTTATTCTGAAAGTTTCATTTTGTTGGTCAATAACATGCTTATTTAAATTTTGTGTCAATATTCTGTATGTTTTCACTGCCAGTTAAACTAATTTAAATTTCCAGATTCCGGTTCCATTTTCTTTCGTGATATAGTCCAGTTAGACGGGCCAGAATTCTCCAAAGGTATTGTTACTCTGAAATTGAAGATGTTTTTCTTTGTATTATTTATCATATCATACATAGAACCTTTTAAGTCAAGTTAAAAAATAATGTTGTAATAACTAAATTCAATTTGTAGTTTGCCTTCAAGTATTGTCATAGCATTGCACATCGTGAACTTATAGTAAAAGCTGAAATATTTCATGTTGAAAAAATTCTTGTCTAATCACCTTAAAATTTAAGCTTATAACGAGTGAATGCTTAAAATGTTTTTGGTTTTAAATAATATAATTTTTGGCCAATAAAATGTGATAACATTTATTTAGTTTACTTTGAGTAACAAAAATTCAAAACAACTGATAAAAGTGCTTATTATGATTACTAGCAAATTTATACCCGTACTTCGCACGGATTAAATAAATATCAAATCGATCCAAGTATGTGTACCATATAACCTGTTATAAAATCATAAACTTAAGTTATTCTCTTCCCACTCGTTATCAAGTAAAAAATCTAAATTCATTGCCCTAATATTCTAAAATAAAAAATATGCTGTAAAATGTACTCATAAATGTCATCACAATTCCCTCATAAATACATAAAACCTTTTAACTCTTTTGGCTCGTTTTGGTAAATAATTTGGCGAGAAAATAGATATAGCTACAAACACACACATTATACAGCTCTAACACAACGACCTTAGCATATCCAACCAGCTTATAAATTATTTTAAAAAAACATTTTGCCCATTTGGCGAGTTTTAATAAATAATTTGGCGAGATTGGCAACATATTTGGCGAAACAATAAAGACATAATACCCTTATATGCAGCTCTAGTGCGATGGCTTTATTAACAATCATAGTTCAGTAATAGCTTAACAAACATTTTGCTCATTTGGCGAGTTTTAATCAATGAATTGGCGAGATTGGCAACGTATTTGGCGAAACAATAAAGACATAAAACCCTAATATGCAGCTCGTGCGATGACCTTTATTAACCATCATTGTTCAGTAACAGCTTAACAAACCATTTGCCCATTTGGCGAGTTTTTATTATAATTTGGCGGGATTAGCAACGTATTTGGCGAGAAAATAAAGACCTAACGGCAGCTGTAGAACTTATAGGTAAACTACACATTTATTGCCTGAACATGCATATTTGTAATCAACAGAACCATCATTGACGAAATCATCAACTAAACCCATAAGAAATCCAGGAATCAAGACTTGTCGGAAATACGTCACTTGAAACATATCAATTATTTTCAAATAATGAATTTAGTTTCTGAAAGTAATGGCAACACAATAAAATAAACATTTTCAATTTTATTTATTTTCGTTGAAAGTTTTATTTAATTGTTTCTTCAGATGGCATCAGAAAAGTAAAGAAAACGTCGGATTTGAGCCAAAGTGGTGTAGTTTTCCCAGAAAATTCGAATTTTCTCTAAAAATAGAACGCTTTGAGCTCTGAAAGTTCTTATTTTGTAACTCAAGTAGGAACTACGCATTTGTGCCAAGTTACGAGTCAAACAATCTAGTTTGTGAGTTTCGGAGAGACATACACACACACACATACATACATACAAAACTTCATTTTTATTATTATAGATTAAAAATACAGAATTTGTAGTTTTGTGGGGTGCAATGATAAGTAATTCCCTCCAAGCAAATCTTTGCATTTGTCCAAAGTTCAGGCAGGAAAAAATTATCTCTTCATCTTCGCCCTTCTTTAAAAAAGAAAAACTCTCAACTGGGATGCGTCGATTATACATCATTATTTGTTTCTCAAGTAGTGTTCGAAAATTTCACCTACAATCAAATGCTAGAAGAGCCTACTTTAAATTTTTCTAAGTACATATACTGCTTAAAGTGTTAAGGGGGGGAATGGGCTTGCTGGATCGCGAGTCTCCAAAGCAAAGTGCATCAGTGTTAATCCAATTGAGAAAAATCTATTTTCTCTGCCACATTTCTCCGAGTGTATTGAAAATTTTTACAAACGTATTTTTTATGTGATAAATGCAGCTGACTTACAGGGCCCGACAATCCCACTTTTTCAAATTGGTTCCACAGTTCTTTAAAATTTTGAATAAATTATTTTACAAAAATATTCAAAACAATTTTAAAAAGTGGGATTATAGAGACCTGTAAGTTATCTACATTTATTATTTCAAAAAAACATTCATAAAAAAATTCAGTACAGCAGGAGGAATGTGGCAGAGAAAATAGTTTTTTCCACTTGATTACCATTGAAGCACTTGAGTTTGGAGACCCCTGGATCAACGCCCCCATTCCCCCTTAAGCGAGTTCATGTCAACAAAGTTCCACTGTGTCATAAACATAAACTATTTCAGGAGATGTTATTGGCTGTGGTATAATCTATCCCTCCCACTACAAACGCTATGCTGACTTGTCAACTGACGATAACAGCGACGGTATGACCGATGTTGTTTTGACGTCCCTCCTCAATACGAAATCCATGGATTTTGTCTGCAATGTTTTGAATCTCAATGCCCAAAAGATAGAAACACCAAACCAGGAGGATTTTGACAGTGCCTGTAGCGAACTGCTCTTAGAATCGAAGATGAAAAGTGAAGAATCTGATTACTACAATGAGAACTTTGTTGAAAGCAGGATGCAAGTGGAGGTAAGTTCTTTTTTTGTGAGTTTTAAATAGTTTAAAATAAATTTATTATATCAATTCATTTATTCATTTTTTTAGTTTTCTTTTGTAAAACATTAAATAGTATTGAAGACTAGCCATAATATTTTGTGTTTTGTCAGAAATATATTTATTCTGGGAGTCATTTAGATGCTATAAATCAAGCTTTACATAGAATTCTATGGATAAACAAATGCAAGTTCTAAGAATATTTGTAGGAAATATTTTTACTTGACAACAAGGAAAAGCAGGAAATGGTCCTTAGTAATATATAGTAGGGGTTTGCATGGCAATTTTTGGGGGGGGGGGATGTTGAGGAGCACCCCCCACACTTCTAGCATTGTTTCTCATACCCAAATTTCAAGTTAATTAACAAATTAACCAATTTTTTAAAAAAAGGCAGACAAATTAGTTTGTTGAAACTTCCTAGATACTAATTCATTTCTATTTAAATATGTTTTCCGAAAACTATAAGTAGGAGCCCTAAACTTTTATTTATATTTCTCCATTATTTTAAATGCAATAACTTAAAATACTTGTATTTCAGGTTTATTTCACCTATAACATGCAGGTTATTGGGAAAGTACTGACGCACATACCTATTGGTGGCTTCTACCCTACTATGCATGTATTTTCCTCCAGTGCTATACGGGTCAACGTAGACCTTAATCCACCCACGTCTTAACACTGTTACAATTATTACACTTTTCTGTATATAATAACTATAATTTGATAATTGGATTGTTAAACTTAACTATTTTGGTTAGCACATTTTAGATATTTGGTTAAACTTCCTGTGTATATTTTTTTTCTGCTTACTATTTAACTTATATTATTAAACTGAGTATATTTTGTTATGTATTGTTCTGGTTCCTAGATCACTTGGTTTTTAGAAATATTCTACTCTATATAATACTCGACTACTTGAATGAAATTTTTTATCGTATGATTATTTAAAAAGCATGAAGTTGTATTTGCATGGATTAAAAAAGAGTAAAAAGGTAAGATCTGGGCTAAGTTTTTTTTTTTTTAGTTCAAGCAATTTTAGCAATAATGTTTTTTGCTTGTTATAAATTATTATGTGTGATAATGTTTAACTGCCTGTTGTGAACACTTTTATATAAGGAATGCATTAAAATATTCTGTTAAGCTTCACTAAATTAAAATTTTGATACAATGCATGTATGAAATTGTTAAAAGTGATAATTTTGTTGTACAAAAGTTTACTTTTTGTATCATGTATTGGGCTAAAATTTGCAAAACTGATCTGCTAGTTTCAAAATATGGAAAAAGCCCAATAATTAAGGAATTACTTTTTTAATGGAAAGTACAAAGAAAATAGTTTTCATTTAATTTCTATATTTTGTATAGCCAGTGACAGATCCCGGTACATTTTACAATTTATTATTTTACCAAAAATATTTTATTGTACATAATCCCAAAGACTATGTTTAGATATTTTCACAGTTATATTATCCTGCACAAGAAATGCATGAAAATAGTTGTCATTATTGTTGAGTAATTTGCCGAAACTCGTATACTTTGAATTTATTTTTAAATGGAATAAAACGTGCCCTTTAACAAAAAAGGCTATTTTATAGCATATTGAAATATACAGACCCATTTTCCAATTCAGTGCACCCGTAACTTAAATTTTATTCATTTATATTTGAGTTCCTACTTTCTGGAATTCGCTAGCATTCTTGCTTGAAATTTAATTTCTTAATTATTTCTTATTTAAACTGTATACAATATGAAAGAGGAGCTTAGAAATGTGATAATTCAACCTAAACCTATTTCATCCATAATATCAAAGTGTTCAGATATTTTTTAATGATCACTTGGATATATGCTTCAATAAACAGCAAAAAAACAATGCACACATGGGTTTGATTGTAGTTGTAAAAGTAAACTGGTAATGACCATGTTTAGCTTGGACATGAAATTTTTAACATAAAAGGTGGAAGGTATTGTAATAGTTCAGTCCGTCCGTCACACACTTTCATAGTACAAACCACAAATCCCTCAAAAAGAGTGTGATTATGTCAAACTGAAACAAAACAAAATCAAAATAGGCCAACCAGATTTCACCAAAAAATTATAATTTGAAGTTTATTTAAAATCTTGAAAAAAAGTTAAGCCATTTAAATTGCAAGTTATTTTCATGTTGATTCAATATTTCCACCGCTGCCGCCTTGTCCGAAGCACATGAAACTTTATTTTTCTTCTATCATTATGAAAATCGATAGTTATTGTTTATTTTCTGTTACTTTGAAAGATAGCTGTTCTGAAGAAATGAATTTGCTGCAAAGTGAACAATGAGTCGATGATAGATAGTTTGCTTTGGTTGTTTGTATTGAAATTGTACTAGAAGTTGCAATAATCGTAATTCAAACAGCATAATTTTAAGTTGGTTTAAGTCAATTTTATAATGTAAAACAGAAGATAGCAATAGGTAAAAATTCTGTTTGAACATTTCCAGCTGTCTCTTTCTAGCCTCTGAGAGGTGTTTTAACGCAGTTACTGACACCTTGTAATGTTTTACTATAGTCGAGTGAGGAGGTCAGCACCAGGGTTCAAAATTCGGGGTGTCTAGTCGCAAGATGCTACCAAATTCTAAAACTTTGCAACTTCAAAATGAATTAAGTCACAGTTATCGTGACTGGTTTTCAAAGTCACTATCAACTTTTTTAAGTGGTTTCCATCGATCTTGCTAAAAATAATCATATTGAAATAGCAAATCCCCAACTATCTCTATATTTGCCAACATTCTCTATACTGTGATCCTTAAATCTCTAAACTCAGGTGATGCAATAAAATGCAATAATCTGACGACTGTAAAATCTAGACACCCCTGTGATCGTCAATTGGGATTCCTAAAATTAAGGAACTCCATCTCTCCTGAAATTGCTAAACTCTGGTGCACTACTACAGCAATCTTAAGAGTTTGAGAACTACATGAAACTAGCATTTTATCCATTAATATTTTTCTCAAAAATGCTCCCAGAAAATGTGCTTTTGCTCCAAGTTTTTTTAGTTAGTTGCTTATTTCTAACACTACTGGTTGCCACGCAACAGAACTTCATGCGACATCCTACGTTATCCCTGTCAGGACTTAGGACTCTACAGATTTAATGAGCAAATTTGCAAAAGTGAAAACGGGAAACTCCCACAAACAGTTGATTTTCTTTTTATTGTTGATATAAATCCATTTATAGGATGGCCTAGCATTTCTCAAACTCAGAAGTTTTAGCCACCATGTAGATGCCGTTAATTACTCGGCCATGAGGCCCTGAAAAACAAATTTTTATCGAATAATTTGTTACACATGCAACTATGCTCTTATTTTAACTATGACAATCTCATATTTGAAGGCCTTGTTATAGAAACTATTTTTATTTCGCCCGGACTTTGCTTTCTCAAGCAATATAAATAAAGCCAGACAATCTTAGAAACTACGTAAAACATACAAACGAATAAAATAGTATCTAGCATACAGTTTTCACAGCTTTAAATAAACACTTACATTCTCTCTCATTGATAACATGGTAGTGTTTTTACTGTCATCTACTTATATTTAATTGTTGATTGTTGCCACTAAAATTAATGTATTAAAATTTATTGATTTTAATTCTTGAATGAGAATGTGTTTTTTTATGAAACTGAAAGTAACATTTTTTTACGTGGAAGCCCGACAAGCAATTTTAGTGGATATGCATAAAATTGTATATAATCTCTAGATATTATTACCCAAATTTAGTTTTTGGAATTTTAATAGTTTATGTATCAGTCTTGTAAGTTCTTTTAAAGGCCAAGCAATATAATACCATACATTTGGTTGCTTTGGCCCATATATTAAACTATATTATTATTTTTTTAATTTACTCATTTTCTTTTAATAAGTCAATGCTCAATACATTGACGTTTCTGACCAAAAGTTAATTTTGGAGTATTTAGTGAGGACTTATTAATTAAAATGGGTCAAAATCACTCGTAAGGAAAAATTTCCCCAGTTGGCTGTTTACTTTATGTATGTGTCAATGTTGAAAATTATTAGCCATCCTAAATAATCAGTCCTACAAAATGAGTTAGGTTTATTAGTTGACTTGGGTACAGAGAAATATTTACTTTGCTTCAAATCCTGTTTGCATGTAATGTATAATATAAAATTTACTTTTTTTCAGATTCAATTTGAATTATTCAAAATACTGCTATACATTTGCTTAAATATGAAATTTTAAGAATCTTGTTACCTATTGGTCAAGCTATTGACAGTTCTCAATAGCATTAATTTAATATGTTATAATATTTTTACTAGTGAACATTGTACATAGATATCTTGCAAACATGGACAGTTGAATCATTATGCTAGAACCAACGATATTTTTGGCATATTTGGAAATGTGTATTTTTGTAAGTGCATTTTTATTGTGAAATATTTTGCTTAACCATGTATGCAACGCATTGGAAGCTTGCAATTTTGTTAAACAATCCACTGTTTTTGAAAAGATACTGCCTGCATGTGATAAAGTATTTTGCACAAGAAATTGACGAAGTTTATGAGGATAGTTCTTGGATATATAAGAATATCCTTGTATGTTGTGGTGAATGTTTAACAATTCTATATTTAAGGGTTGCCACCAATGTAAAGAAGTTTATAACCTATAGGTAAAATACAGGGAATGGAGTAACATATTAACTGTAACAGTTACTTTTTTCAGGTAATGCCACATTATAAGGTCTTTATATTTTTCATAAAGTAACTTTAACTTAGTTACTTTTAGTGGTAACGAGGTAGCGAAAAGTTTCATTACTTTTCCAATACTTCTCGCGCCATTCTTAGCTGATATTTTAGGCACAATTTGGCGTTTGGCTTAAATTTTATTATTTAATGTTTATTTTTAATCAGTACTGAATTTTTGTTTTTAGCTTTTTCATATTTTCCCTACTTGTTTAGTCTTGATTCTCTTTAAGAAACATTTGGATGGCTAAATTTAAATTTTCGTGTAACTTGAAATTTCTAAAAGTAACCGGTTTGTTATGTTTTGTATTAAGTATCTGTAACAAATTACTTTTCATATTCTGCAGCTGTAACAGAGTTACTTTTTAAAAGTAATTTTCCAATCTCTGGTAAAATGGATAGTACATAGCAGAATTGAAGGAAGGATAAATGCCAAAATGTTAATTAGTTACTTAAGTGTCGCTAGCACCCATGCATAAATTACGAAAAAACCAAGTGCCAAATTATTAATTTTGGCACTTGGTTTCTGCAAAAATATGGTTCCACCAAATAGATTAATCCTAGTAGCTACAATGGCTTAGTGGTGAAGTGTTTCACCAAATTTTTGGTATTTGGTTAAACTATTTCTCAGGTTTTAGTTCCAAACCTGAAAATATGGTGCGACATTTCGCCACACAGGTCTTGCATCTACTAGAAACCATTATTAGGGTAAGACCAAGCGTAAAATTTTTTACCAGTGTCAAAAGGATGTGTGTTCAGATCGTATATGTATGCTATTAAAATGATTGTAGCAATTAATTTTATAGTTTGTATGAAATGGCATTTTGCTTTGGGATTTGAAGGAAACTCAAAAATAATTGTTAGACACTTACATTTCAATGAAGGAGCTTTATAAATATTAAATTTCAAAAATAGCTTAAGATTCTTGTTTTTCTAATTTAAATTAAAATAGTTTGAAATTAAAGATTTTCATAGCTTTTATCAATTGGCAACCCTGTAATATATTTACTTTTATTAATGAATTTCACTAATCTGGCTTTATAGTATTTGTATCCTAAATCTTTACTTACTTAAAGTTGATGTTAAATCTGAATGTTGAATATTTAAAATTAAGCTTTTTATAAGTTTAAACTCATTGCTGGGTATATAACATCTTTTGTTACATTTTTAATGTGTAAATTTTTTGGACAGTTATTATAAATAAACTACTCTCAATACATATTGTGTTTCTATTGTTCTAAGAAATTAATGTCTAATTTCCAATGTTACCTTTTGATCTTTATTTTTGGGAAAAAAACTTACGTTATCGTAAATTTTGGCTACTATTAAGCCCCGTTTAGTAAACAACTAAACCAATTAAACTGTATGCACACTAAGTACTTCTTCTCCCCACTTATCAGATTCCTGAACTGTCGTAAAATATAAAGTTTTCAATGTAGTTATGAATGAAAAAAGTTTCGAATTTTTCCTAGTAGAAATTATAAAAACAGAATGCTTCATTGGTAAATAACTCAAAACCGCAAATAGCAATTACACCGGTCAACAGTGAAAATGCGAATGAGATGAAAGTACCCAATTCTGGATGATTTCGACGTGCTAACCACGAATATCAACTTAAAAAATGAAAGTTAGCTCTTGTTTTTGAGTTACGGTCGCTTTTCATTGCATAGGATACAGCGCAATGCAGACGCGCACCAAACGCAAAATTATTTAAAGTCAATTTTGTTTACAGAAAGCCTTCGAATTTGAGGCTTATACAGATTTTACTTTATAGTATCAACCTGGGAGTGGGAGGAAATGATAACTTTCAAGGTTTTTGCAACCATATTAGCAGCTAAATAACCCTTCTAAGCAACTTAAATGTTCTCATCCCAAGAGGTGCAGAATAAAAAGCAATAAATTCCTTGTATTTCGCACTTGGTTGTTTTAGAAGCTGTAGAACAGGGGTTCCCAACAAATTTTTATCGCGGACCCCTTATCAAGCCGTTATTGTGACAAGGACCCCTAATCCTAAAATCAAAAATTGAGCCAAATTAAGAATTTTTATATTTTATACATTTGTTACAGTTACAACAGAGTGATCCGTCAGTAAACAGTTTTATTTTTCAGTTATTAATTAAACTAGTTATATCTGTCGTTTGGTACCATTATTTTTGAAATATTCGGTTCCAAACTTGATTAGTTAGTGACTTTTTTTCTATCCTTGACGCCCAGATCTGACACTAATCTTATCCCCAACTTTGAACATGTCTAAAGTTTTTCCTTGTAAATGCAAGTTTAACACATTAAAGTGTTGAAACACATGAGCTAAGTACGCAACAGAGTAAAGCCAAGAGAAGTTAGTGAGAAAATTTTGAGTGATAATTTTGGGATAGACTCTACTCATGCAGGAAGCGTCGAAAAAATTCTGTTATCATACGAAATATATTTCATAGATTTTTTTTATACTAATATCATCTTGCGGACCCCTCTGGCATAGCTCGCGGACCCCTGGGGGTCCGCGGACCACCTGTTGGGAACCACTGCTGTAGAATATCAAAAATTAGTGTTAGTAATAAATCTATAAATGTTATGCCTTGTAAATGCATGAATAGAACTAATAACTTCTGTTATATTTGCGGCAAAGTGCAATTTTTTGAAAACAAAATGGGTCATCACTGCAAAAGTAAAGAAAGCTTATCATTTGTATTTTGGTTTCAAGATGGGAGACCAGGAATAATTTCTGGGCTCCTCAGTTATGTAGTTAAACTTGTGTAGCAAATTTGTCCCTTTGACTTCATCTGGGACAACAGATAGTGCCGTATGCTATATAAAATTTAATGGAGGAAAAACAACGGAATGTAATTTTCTGATTAAAAGGGAACAAACAAATCAGATAAATGACTTATTTCTGCATCATCTCATCAGTTAAATTAGGTGTTATTTAGAAAAAGATAAATGTTAAATAGCCAAACATTCCTTCAACTCTGTTTCCGGTCCAAGACGACACTATTTACTAAAAAGTTTCCAATATTTTTTATAGTTTTAACAAGGATAATAGCCATGCGTCTGCTAAATATGCTATAGCTTCTAAAGACAACCATGAAGAAATGTGAAGAATTTATTGCTTTTTTTTTTCTGAACCTTTTAAAGTGAAAACAATTATGTTGCGTAGTGGGGTGTTAAGCTGCGAATGCGTGCAAAAATTCTTGTAAATTATCATTTCTTACCAACCCCATGTTTATAATAATAAATAAATCCTGTATGAGAAAAAAAATTAGGAGGGTTTCTGTAAACAAGATTGACTTTAATAAATTTTGTGTTTGGTGGCGCCCATGCATTTCGCCGCATCCTATGCAATGAAGAAAACGACCGTAACTCAAAAACAAGAGCTAACTTTTCATTTTTAAGGTGATATTCGAGCTTAGCACGTTGAAATCTTTCGGAATTGGGTACTTTCATCTGATTCGCAGAAAATTTTTCAAATTTTGTTGTCCAGTGTTATCAATAACTGATGTTTTACTTTAACAGTGTTATTATTATTATTTTTGTATTTTTCCATTAATAGACCTGTCAATTTTCCGATAATACTGAATTTTTTAACCGTTTTCCGAATTTATCGGGGCAAATTTTTCAATTCGAAGGGGGGGGGGGGGGTTGTAGGAGGTTCGAAATAGGAATGCAAAAGTACTTTTTAAATTGAAGTATTTAAATATGTTTTGGATGTGCAATGGGATTTAAATTTCGCCTTTGGAATATACGCATCGCCGGGGAAACGGCCGCATTTGGTTTTATAGTAAGACTAGAAGGAAGTTTCCTTTCTACATTTTATCTATTGCAACATATGTTTTAATTATACAATGAATTTTTTACTTGCTTCGTCAAGCTTTATTACTGCTTATTTTTTAACTAAGGGTTCCCTCGATGGTCCAGAATCGAGTTTTAAAATATTGGTAACCATAATTTGCATTAAAAAAATCGACAAAAGCTTAATTTCGCCCTTTTTGCCGGTTCACCCAACGGCCCCAGCTTCAATCAATCTACACCCATTCTCTTCATAATGATTCTGCTCCAGATACCGCCTTGCGCAAAGGAGATCTGCATAGACGTCCTACCCCTATAATACTAATCCGTCATTGACATAGCCACGGCTTTTCTGACCTTGCTGCCATTACAATCACCGCTCGTGGTAAGGGATGTTAAAGGAATGAATATCGGGTATTTTTACCGGTTCTGTTCGAGCACAAGGCTTTGGTTTCCAAACGTAAAAACCGTTACCGATCGTCACATTCACATTACGTGATAGAAACTCTAAAGTACAGCGATAACGTACATTTCTAGACCAGCTTGTAAATCGTGACGGACACTACGATTACGATGTTAAGGATGCCTAATTTTTACAAAATAGTGGCAAGTTGGCTAAAGCTCTCTTTCTCCGTCCTTTGCAATTTAGGACCTCCTAGGACAAAAGTAATGCTTTGCGTTTGCCAGTTAAAGCTCCTAATGAACGCAGGTTAATATTTCGCCATAGCTTCGTCTGCATTATTAGAGCCAAGATCTGGTGTCCCCATAGATCAAAGAGGCACCCCATAGGCAAAGAGGATCTTTACCATAACCAGTAGTATTGAAATGCTAATTGCGTTAGTATTTATTATTTGTGTAGATCGTTTATGGGTAACGATCGATATAAATAAGTGCTAATGTAATAACGTGCTTATTAATAAACTACTTTTAGTGGCAATGATCTGACCAGTTACTCACCCATTACCTTGACGGCAAACTTGATAACCAGACACTCTAGCAACTATACCACCACCATATATTTAGTTTTGAACGAGAGCCTATTCATATAAAGGCTGTTATTATTTGAAAATTTTTTAATTAAATTATTGATCTATAAACAATTTGATCTAACAAAAAAAGATTTAATTGCACCAATAAAATGGTATCGATTGGTGGTGTTGGGCATCGAGCCCAGAGCCTTCCGCAGAGCGAACGCTCTACCACTGAGCTACACCCCCGCACACGGTAGCACGCAAAGAAGCTAAAAGACAATTTTATTTTCTTGGATGTGCACTCTTAAAACAAAAGAGTGAATTCCACTCCAGTTGAAGAAGTGCATTTTCGACACTGGAAAGGAGTGAATATTATCTCAGACTGAGTTAAAATCACTCGTTTGGAGTGATCCTGTCGGGGGTTTAACACACAAAGGATCCACTCCAAAAGGAGAAGTGCATTTTCCAGGCTGGAGGAGTGAAAATCAATCAGACTGAGTTAAAATCGCTCGTTCGTTTTAAGATGTGCTCTGCATCATACACTTTCGCCTTTGAAATAAGCATTTCAAACAAAATTTGAAGTATATCTACCGTTTAAGAAAAAATGGAAAATTTAGGTTCTTCGGGATTTCTCACAAAATCAATTAGCATTTCTTCCTCGGCAAGCGTAAAACAACTCTCGAATTCCGTCATTTCCTCAAACTTTTAATTTTTGGCAAGCATACCACGCAACAGACAACAGCAAAAAACGTTGTCATCAGGATTTAAACAACGCATTCAACAGCAACTCAATCTGGCGGTCGTGTTGAGTTGTCCGGCAACGCTCCCGAGGAAACCACTCTAGCGTAATCAATGTCAGTAGTTTGTATGACTTCACTCACCGCACTTGTCCGACCGCTTAAATCTGTTGAAGGACTCCGAGGAAACCGAGGCTTTACAAGTAGAGAGAATTGCTAGTAGTTTTGAACGTAACGTTACAGGTTAATTTTTTGTCATTTAACTCTAGTGCCTGTTCATGTACATATGTTCTTTGATTAAATTGTTTATCAAGATTTCAATTTCTTGCCAATAATTTTCATTATTAAGCAATTTAAAATACAAATGACTTTTCCACTTGCACGGAAATTATTTTAATGTAAAAATAAATTTGCAATCTATTTACTCAAAGCGTTAATTGGTTTGTTTTTGTACAAAATAAACGAAAATAGCTTTAAACTCCTCTTTAGAAATCGTGTCTTTTTCTACGCGTATGCGAGCCGAACAAATTGGCCTGTGTGTATGATGGGTCTGTTCTAAGGATTAACAATGAATGGCCACTTCCTCTATGCCACTTTGGGTGACAACTGCAAAAGATAATGGTCGGAGCTTGACACGCTTACGGTGAGTTTTGACATTTTTTTTTTATATGTATGGGTTCAGGGTAAAATTGAAAGCTGCCTACGATATCGCCCTTAACAGTTGCGTTGATTTGCCTACTCATGAGTCGACTCGTCACTTGACTGTGGTTCTAAGCCCTTGTGTAGCTCTAGTGCGACAATGATTCTAACCTACCTAACTACCAGGGTATCCAAGTCACTTGACAGGGGTACTTAACAGCAAACATTTAACAGAAAATCAAATTAATTTGCAAATAATTTAATACAGTAGATGGAGGTACTGGGGATCGAACCCAGGGCCTTTCACATGCAAAACGAACGCTCTACCACTGAGCTACAACCCCGTGCACAAGGGAGTAGGAATTAAGAATCATGAAGTCATCTGCACGAACTCTTTTACTAACTTTTTCCAAAACCAGGTGTCGCTGTGTTTTTAAACTATAAAAAACTTTTTATCGCCTACTAGACGCGATTGCAATCCTTCAGCTAGCTTTTTTATCGCCAATGAAATTTGAGGCCCCCCTCTACGAATAATTGCTTTTCCCTTGGGCAGTTTCAAGTGATGACCCATCTTTGACTAAGGGGCTGGATTTACAACCCCACTCACCCCCTTAGAGATAAGGACAACTTTGAACGGTTGGTTTTCTCGGATTCTGAAACTCAAGCTTCCTATAATAGCTTTTGGCACAGCGTTTTGTAGAACTAAAGAAATTCTAAAAAGTGAAATTAGTTTTTGAAACCATATTACGTGATTAAAAGTTAATCTTTTGTAATGATTGCCCAAAAGAAGACATTTTTTATGGCACAAAAAAATCGTTTCTGAAAATTAATTTTTAAATGTTTTAAAACACAATTTCAAAAATTAAAACTAATTGACTACTCAATGAAGTTGGTTTATTTTTAAGTTTTGCGGTACGTGTTCATTTGCGATTTATTCAGCGGTTTAAAAAAATGTTTAAGAAAAAAAAAACGTTTTTGGCTTAATTTATTATTTAAATTAACGAAAATGAAATATAATGTAATGACATTATTGAAGTGGTGTCGAAAATCCGAATTTTGCTTTTGGATGGTGCTCAATCCCCCCAAAAATGTGTTTTTTCTTCGAAAAATGAAGGTTCGTCTGTTAAGGTTATTAGTATAAGGTTATAGTTCTATAAAATACTTTACAGTTCTTTCAACCACAATGCAGTTCTTCTGTTGTACAAATACATATGGAAAGTCTGTAGTGGTGACAGACGATTCCTGCAATTACAATATGATGCATAGAATGTATGCTTTCTTCAAGAAAATGTGTTAGAGAAAGCTTTAAAAATTTGATATTGGGGTATATTCTAAAATTAGGTATTATTGCCTGACATGCAAATCTAATACAAAGTAGTTTGGAAATTAAGTTATGACACTCACTTCTCATTTCGAAAGGAGTAATGAACTTGATTTTCTAATTCTTCAGCTATCAAGCAATGTAGATTATATAGAGATAAAAGAATTGAGGATTTTTTCACTCATCTGAACTTTCAGATGAAGAAATATAACGTCGAAAAATGTGGCGATGTAAAATAGTTAAAAAGTATCACGCTTTTAATTTTCTTCAAATAAATAACACCTAGGTAACAATAGATAACAGTAAAAGATTTCCTTATGATAGTTATGATTTTCAATAAAAATATGACGATTTTATTTTATTTCAGTTATGTGATTCTTGAAAGGATTTCTTTCGGAGAGTTTTGGGCATCAGATAATATTTATTGAGGCGTGATACGACGGAGACAATATTTCTTGACAAAATTTTATTTATCATCATAAATTATAGTAAAATTGCTTAAGATGTGCTTAAAATCCAATATTTACTTTTGGCCATCTTATGCGACTTTGCACAAGGCGAAAATAGGGTTCATACACCGTATTTGCACAAAAAAAAAGTAAAAACAATGGCACTTTTGTAATGTACCTTGTTCAAATATCCATTTATGACTTTACTGCTCGAAAATGGCTTTTCACGAACTACATTGATTACAATTCATAAGATAGTACCCTCCT
Source organism: Hylyphantes graminicola (assembly GCA_023701765.1). Taxonomy (NCBI): domain Eukaryota; kingdom Metazoa; phylum Arthropoda; class Arachnida; order Araneae; family Linyphiidae; genus Hylyphantes; species Hylyphantes graminicola. Next base: position 29,153,598 of record CM043120.1, on the reverse strand, counting down.
CTCACTTGGAAGGGAAGAGAGCTAAACTTGCAATTGGTTTTGAAATTGTATAATTCTTTGTAAAGCATTGTTTGTTAAATATTTTTTAAAAGCAAATCATAAAGAAATGTAATTATTTGTCACATTTAAGTTTCGTTAGAGTGCTTCCTAAGAAATATTTTATCTCAGCATAATATAATAGCATCGTATATACAGGGTTCCTGCCAAAATGGACGCCACAAATTCATGACTTTTCACATGATATTTCATTACTAAGTTAACAGTTTTTCATGACTCTATAAATCTCATCTCAAATAAAAAAAAATTCAAATTAGCACAACTCGAAAGTTGGCAACATAAACACAGTAAACAATTTATAGTGTTTGTGTGAAAAATTTTCATATTTTAAGTGCAAGTGCGCGTATCTATTTTAGATATAAATTATAGCACCATAAAATGATTTCAAAATGTGTTAGATTAATAAAGTTAATTATGGTATGGTACATATATATTCCAGCTCGTGTGCTTGTTCAGAGAACCGCTTATGCTTTCGTCAAGTGGGACAGACACAGAAAGAATTTTTACAGTCACAAAGAAATGAATAATTCATATACAATTCGAATAACACATAGACAATTTACAACATTTATTGACGGTCACAAGCATCCATGCCTGACCGGGATTCGAACCCGACCACAGACGCTCCAAAGGCTAGAGTCATAACGATTGAGCCACCGGAGCGGCTAATAAAGTCAAAAAATCTTTTTCGTTAATGTGAAATTATTGCAGAAGTAATGCTTTACATGTATTAAATTTTTCTTTGATTAATTATTCCAGGGATTTCTTTGTTCCCTAATAAGTGTGCCTCATAGGTGCAATTGCATTCCTTCTTCTAATAAGGGTTGCGCTTGCATTAAAAAAAAACACCAGTTAACCAAAATTACAAAAAAGCCAACCGGCAAAACAATTGGCATAATTTTTTTTTATATATAATAGGTTCAAATTCAGGCTATATCTCTTAAATACTCTCTACCACCGGAATTTTCATTGAATTTATAATCACCGATTTTGGTTCTAATATTCTAAGACGCGACTAAATATGCATCGATTTTCATGACATTCGGTTTTTTCTTTGCACAAACTCATGACAAATTTACCCAATGTCCAAATTTAGGATTTTTCATGACTTCTCATATGCGCAGAAACCCTGTATATAGCAAAATAAGCAATAACATATATTTTTTTCGAACTCGTATAAATATTATAAAATATATTCGTAAATCAAAAATCGATCTGACTCAATTCTACCCTATACACAAGAAAAACCATTCAAAATACCCTAAACACCAAAGTTACTTCTTCAACGTAAAATTTTGATAGCAGATCCCTATTTTGTTCAAAACAGCAGGGGGGGGGGGGGTTACAGAGCAGTAGAGCGTGTCACTGGTTCAATTGTGAAGGTTGACATCGAACTCCTCCCTATACGTGGACAGTATAGATGTTCCTTGCACTTTCTCCTGGCCATTTCGCACATGTGACAATTCTATGCATTCCATTCATCTATTCAAAGGTCCCCCCTACAGATGTTAGCAGATAAGACACTAATTGACTTGGCAACACATTGGCAGCTTAACGCCAAATGTGGGGTTGCCATAATTCACTATCCCAAAAGTAGCTATTACTTTTGTTAAATTTTTTAAAAATACAAATATTTAAATTAAAAATTTTATTTCGTAATGAACTGAAAAATAAGAATTTCGATTGTGTTCAAAATATATAATTATTGCAGTATCTTCATTTTTAACTGAGATACATCCACTTTACACCGAAGACATCGTATTCTTCATTGATTTCCAAAGTTTAAAAAATTATTAAAAATACTAAATATGTGATTTTCAAAAAAAAATTTCGCAACAACTATTTCGCTTCTTTTGTTCTTTAAAATGGTGCCAGAAACTAGTGGCCTTTATTAAAATTGTGGCGGCAATTAGTCGGAGAAGATTCTCCATAGGAATAACATTACGATTTTCAAGGGGTGAAATTCGGCTTCATGACTCTTAAGTGAAAGCTCATAGCGCTTTTCTTATATATTCTTTTTATCATTTAATTTCACCTTTAAACCATGCATTTCAAACAAAATAGAAAGTTTATCTGTAGTTGACATACCTTATTAGTATAAAACAGTTTAACATTTAGCAGCAAATCAAATTAATTTGCACATAATTTAAAACAGTAGATGGAGGTACTGGGGATCGAACCCAGGGCCTTTCATATGCAAAGCGAACGCACTACCACTGAGCTACACCCCCGTATACACAAGGGTGTAGGAATTAAGTGAAAGCTCATAGCGCTTTTCTTATGTATTCTTTTTATCATTTAATTTCACCTTTAAACTATGCATTTAAAACAAAATAGTAAGTTTATCTATAGTTGACATACCTTTTGAGTATAAAACAGTTTAACATTTAACAGCATATCAAATTGATTTGCACATAATTTAAAACAGTAGATGGAGGTACTGGGGATCGAACCCAGGGCCTTTCACATGCAAAGCGAACGCTCTACCACTGAGCTACAACCCCGTGCACAAGAAATATGAAAGAAGTGAAAGCTCATAGCGCTTTTCTTATACATTCTTTTCATCATTTAATTTCACCTTTAAACTATGCATTTCCAACAATATAGAAAGTTTATCTAGTGTTGACATACCTTATTATTAGTATTATACAGTTTAACATTTAACAAAAAATCAAATTAATTTGCACATAATTTAAAACAGTAGATGGAGGTACTGGGGATCGAACCCAGGGCCTTTCACATGCAAAGCGAACGCTCTACCACTGAGCTACACCCCCGTACACAAGAAAGTAGGAAAGAAGTGAAAGCTCATAGCACTTTTCTTATATATTCTTTTCATCATTTAATTTCACCTTTAAACTATGCATTTCCAACAAAATAGAAATTTTATGTATAGTTGACATACCTTTTGAGTATAAAACAGTTTAACATTTAACAGCATATCAAATTAATTTGCACATAATTTAAAACAGTAGATGGAGGCACTGGGGATCGAACCCAGGGCCTTTCACATGCAAAGCGAACGCTCTACCACTGAGCTACACCCCCGTACACAAGAAAGTAGGAAAGAAGTGAAAGCTCATAGCACTTTTCTTATATATTCTTTTCATCATTTAATTTCACCTTTAAACTATGCATTTCCAACAAAATAGAAATTTTATGTATAGTTGACATACCTTTTGAGTATAAAACAGTTTAACATTTAACAGCATATCAAATTAATTTGCACATAATTTAAAACAGTAGATGGAGGCACTGGGGATCGAACCCAGGGCCTTTCACATGCAAAGCGAACGCTCTACCACTGAGCTACACCCCCGTACACAAGAAAGTAGGAAAGAAGTGAAAGCTCATAGCGCTTTTCTTATACATTCTTTTCATCATTTAATTTCACCTTTAAACTATGCATTTCCAACAAAATAGAAAGTTTATCTATAGTTGACATACCTTATTAGTATAAAACAGTTTAACATTTAACAGCAAATCAAATTATTTTGCACATAATTTAAAACAGTAGATGGAGGTACTGGGGATCGAACCCACGGCCTTTCACATGCAAAGCGAACGCTCTACCACTGAGCTACACCCCCGTACACAAGGAAGTTGGAATTAAGTGAAAGCTCATAGCGCTTTTCTTATATATTCTTTTTATCATTTAATTTCACCTTTTTAACTATGCATTTAAAACAAAATAGAAAGTTTATCTATAGTTGACATACCTTATTAGTATAAAACAGTTTAACATTTAACAGCAAATCAAATTAATTTGCACATAATTTAAAACAGTAGATGGAGGTACTGGGGATCGAACCCAGGGCCTTTCACATGCAAAGCGAACACTCTACCACTGAGCTACAACCCCGTGCACAAGGAAGTAGGACAGAACTGAAAGCTCATAGCGCTTTTCTTATACATTCTTTTCATCATTTAATTTCACCTTTAAACTATGCATTTCCAACAAAATAGAAAGTTTATCTATAGTTGACATACCTTATTAGTATAAAACAGTTTAACATTTAACAGCAAATCAAATTAATTTGCACATAATTTAAAACAGTAGATGGAGGTACTGGGGATCGAACCCAGGGCCTTTCACATGCAAAGCGAACGCTCTACCACTGAGCTACACCCCCGTACACAAGAAAGTAGGAAAGAAGTGAAAGCTCATAGCGCTTTTCTTATATATTCTTTTCATCATTTAATTTCACCTTTAAACTATGCATTTCCAACAAAATAGAAAGTTTATGTATAGTTGACATACCTTATTAGTATAAAACAGTTTAACATTTAACAGCAAATCAAATTAATTTGCACATAATTTAAAACAGTAGATGGAGGTACTGGGGATCGAACCCAGGGCCTTTCACATGCAAAGCGAACGCTCTACCACTGAGCTACACCCCCGTACACAAGAAAGTAGGAAAGAAGTGAAAGCTCATAGCGCTTTTCTTATGTATTCTTTTTATCATTTAATTTCACCTTTAAACTATGCATTTAAAACAAAATAGAAAGTTTATCTATAGTTGACATACCTTTTGAGTATAAAACAGTTTAACATTTAACAGCATATCAAATTAATTTGCACATAATTTAAAACAGTAGATGGAGGTACTGGGGATCGAACCCAGGGCCTTTCACATGCAAAGCGAACGCTCTACCACTGAGCTACACCCCCGTGCACAAGGAAGTAGGACAGAACTGAAAGCTCATAGCGCTTTTCTTATACATTCTTTTCATCATTTAATTTCACCTTTAAACTATGCATTTCCAACAAAATAGAAAGTTTATCTATAGTTGACATACCTTATTAGTATAAAACAGTTTAACATTTAACAGCAAATCAAATTAATTTGCACATAATTTAAAACAGTAGATGGAGGTACTGGGGATCGAACCCACGGCCTTTCACATGCAAAGCGAACGCTCTACCACTGAGCTACACCCCCGTGCACAAGGAAGTAGGACAGAACTGAAAGCTCATAGCGCTTTTCTTATATATTCTTTTCATCATTTAATTTCACCTTTAAACTATGCATTTAAAACAAAATAGAAAGTTTATCTATAGTTGACATACCTTTTGAGTATAAAACAGTTTAACATTTAACAGCATAGCAAATTAATTTGCACATAATTTAAAACTCTACCACTGAGCTACACCCCCGTGCACAAGGAAGTAGGAAAGAACTGAAAGCTCATAGCGCTTTTCTTATATATTCTTTTCATCATTTAATTTCACCTTTAAACTACGCATTTCCAACAAAATAGAAAGTTTATGTATAGTTGACATACCTTATTAGTATAAAACAGTTTAACATTTAAAAGCAAATCAAATTAATTTGCACATAATTTAAAACAGTAGATGGAGGTACTGGGGATCGAACCCAGGGCCTTTCACATGCAAAGCGAACGCTCTACCACTGAGCTACACCCCCGTACACAAGAAAGTATGAAAGAAGTGAAAGCTCATAGCGCTTTTCTTATGTATTCTTTTTATCATTTAATTTCACCTTTAAACTATGCATTTAAAACAAAATAGAAAGTTTATCTATAGTTGACATACCTTTTGAGTATAAAACAGTTTAACATTTAACAGCATATCAAATTAATTTGCACATAATTTAAAACAGTAGATGGAGGTACTGGGGATCGAACCCAGGGCCTTTCACATGCAAAGCGAACGCTCTACCACTGAGCTACACCCCCGTACACAAGAAAGTAGGAAAGAAGTGAAAGCTCATAGCGCTTTTCTTATATATTCTTTTCATCATTTAATTTCACCTTTAAACTATGCATTTCCAACAAAATAGAAATTTTATGTATAGTTGACATACCTTTTGAGTATAAAACAGTTTAACATTTAACAGCATATCAAATTAATTTGCACATAATTTAAAACAGTAGATGGAGGTACTGGGGATCGAACCCAGGGCCTTTCACATGCAAAGCGAACGCTCTACCACTGAGCTACACCCCCGTACACAAGAAAGTAGGAAAGAAGTGAAAGCTCATAGCACTTTTCTTATATATTCTTTTCATCATTTAATTTCACCTTTAAACTATGCATTTCCAACAAAATAGAAAGTTTATGTATAGTTGACATACCTTTTGAGTATAAAACAGTTTAACATTTAACAGCATATCAAATTAATTTGCACATAATTTAAAACAGTAGATGGAGGTACTGGGGATCGAACCCAGGGCCTTTCACATGCAAAGCGAACGCTCTACCACTGAGCTACACCCCCGTACACAAGAAAGTAGGAAAGAAGTGAAAGCTCATAGCGCTTTTCTTATACATTCTTTTCATCATTTAATTTCACCTTTAAACTATGCATTTCCAACAAAATAGAAAGTTTATCTATAGTTGACATACCTTATTAGTATAAAACAGTTTAACATTTAACAGCAAATCAAATTATTTTGCACATAATTTAAAACAGTAGATGGAGGTACTGGGGATCGAACCCACGGCCTTTTACATGCAAAGCGAATGCTCTACCACTGAGCTACACCCCCGTACACAAGGAAGTTGGAATTAAGTGAAAGCTCATAGCGCTTTTCTTATATATTCTTTTTATCATTTAATTTCACCTTTTTAACTATGCATTTCCAACAAAATAGAAAGTTTATCTATAGTTGACATACCTTATTAGTATAAAACAGTTTAACATTTAACAGCAAATCAAATTAATTTGCACATAATTTAAAACAGTAGATGGAGGTACTGGGGATCGAACCCAGGGCCTTTCACATGCAAAGCGAACGCTCTACCACTGAGCTACACCCCCGTACACAAGAAAGTAGGAAAGAAGTGAAAGCTCATAGCGCTTTTCTTATGTATTCTTTTTATCATTTAATTTCACCTTTAAACTATGCATTTAAAACAAAATAGAAAGTTTATCTATAGTTGACATACCTTTTGAGTATAAAACAGTTTAACATTTAACAGCATATCAAATTAATTTGCACATAATTTAAAACAGTAGATGGAGGTACTGGGGATCGAACCCAGGGCCTTTCACATGCAAAGCGAACGCTCTACCACTGAGCTACACCCCCGTACACAAGAAAGTAGGAAAGAAGTGAAAGCTCATAGCGCTTTTCTTATATATTCTTTTCATCATTTAATTTCACCTTTAAACTATGCATTTCCAACAAAATAGAAAGTTTATCTATAGTTGACATACCTTATTATTAGTATAAAACAGTTTAACATTTAACAGCAAATCAAATTAATTTGCACATAATTTAAAACAGTAGATGGAGGTACTGGGGATCGAACCCAGGGCCTTTCACATGCAAAGCGAACGCTCTACCACTGAGCTACACCCCCGTACACAAGAAAGTAGGAAAGAAGTGAAAGCTCATAGCGCTTTTCTTATATATTCTTTTCATCATTTAATTTCACCTTTAAACTATGCATTTCCAACAAAATAGAAAGTTTATCTATAGTTGACATACCTTATGAGTATAAAACAGTTTAACATTTAACAGCAAATCAAATTAATTTGCACATAATTTAAAACAGTAGATGGAGGTACTGGGGATCGAACCCAGGGCCTTTCACATGCAAAGCGAACGCTCTACCACTGAGCTACACCCCCGTACACAAGAAAGTAGGAAAGAAGTGAAAGCTCATAGCGCTTTTCTTATATATTCTTTTCATCATTTAATTTCACCTTTAAACTATGCATTTCCAACAAAATAGAAAGTTTATCTATAGTTGACATACCATTTGAGTATAAAACAGTTTAACATTTAACAGCATATCAAATTAATTTGCACATAATTTAAAACAGTAGATGGAGGTACTGGGGATCGAACCCAGGGCCTTTCACATGCAAAGCGAACGCTCTACCACTGAGCTACACCCCCGTACACAAGGAAGTAGGAAAGAAGTGAAATCTCATAGCGCTTTTCTTATATATTCTTTTTATCATTTAATTTCACCTTTAAACTATGCTTTTAAAACAAAATAGAAAGTTTATCTATAGTTGACATACCTTATTAGTATAAAACAGTTTAACATTTAACAGCAAATCAAATTAATTTGCACATAATTTAAAACAGTAGATGGAGGTACTGGGGATCGAACCCAGGGCCTTTCACATGCAAAGCGAACGCTCTACCACTGAGCTACACCCCCGTGCACAAGGAAGTAGGAAAGAACTGAAAGCTCATAGCGCTTTTCTTATATATTCTTTTCATCATTTAATTTCACCTTTAAACTACGCATTTCCAACAAAATAGAAAGTTTATCTATAGTTGACATACCTTATTAGTATAAAACAGTTTAACATTTAACAGCAAATCAAATTAATTTGCACATAATTTAAAACAGTAGATGGAGGTACTGGGGATCGAACCCAGGGCCTTTCACATGCAAAGCGAACGCTCTACCACTGAGCTACACCCCCGTACACAAGAAAGTAGGAAAGAAGTGAAAGCTCATAGCGCTTTTCTTATATATTCTTTTCATCATTTAATTTCACCTTTAAACTATGCATTTCCAACAAAATAGAAAGTTTATCTATAGTTGACATACCTTATTAGTATAAAACAGTTTAACATTTAACAGCAAATCAAATTAATTTGCACATAATTTAAAACAGTAGATGGAGGTACTGGGGATCGAACCCAGGGCCTTTCACATGCAAAGCGAACGCTCTACCACTGAGCTACACCCCCGTACACAAGAAAGTAGGAAAGAAGTGAAAGCTCATAGCGCTTTTCTTATGTATTCTTTTTATCATTTAATTTCACCTTTAAACTATGCATTTAAAACAAAATAGAAAGTTTATCTATAGTTGACATACCTTTTGAGTATAAAACAGTTTAACATTTAACAGCATATCAAATTAATTTGCACATAATTTAAAACAGTAGATGGAGGTACTGGGGATCGAACCCAGGGCCTTTCACATGCAAAGCGAACGCTCTACCACTGAGCTACACCCCCGTGCACAAGGAAGTAGGACAGAACTGAAAGCTCATAGCGCTTTTCTTATACATTCTTTTCATCATTTAATTTCACCTTTAAACTATGCATTTCCAACAAAATAGAAAGTTTATCTATAGTTGACATACCTTATTAGTATAAAACAGTTTAACATTTAACAGCAAATCAAATTAATTTGCACATAATTTAAAACAGTAGATGGAGGTACTGGGGATCGAACCCACGGCCTTTCACATGCAAAGCGAACGCTCTACCACTGAGCTACACCCCCGTGCACAAGGAAGTAGGACAGAACTGAAAGCTCATAGCGCTTTTCTTATGTATTCTTTTTATCATTTAATTTCACCTTTAAACTATGCATTTAAAACAAAACAGAAAGTTTATCTATAGTTGACATACCTTTTGAGTATAAAACAGTTTAACATTTAACAGCATAGCAAATTAATTTGCACATAATTTAAAACTCTACCACTGAGCTACACCCCCGTGCACAAGGAAGTAGGAAAGAACTGAAAGCTCATAGCGCTTTTCTTATATATTCTTTTCATCATTTAATTTCACCTTTAAACTACGCATTTCCAACAAAATAGAAAGTTTATGTATAGTTGACATACCTTATTAGTATAAAACAGTTTAACATTTAAAAGCAAGTCAAATTAATTTGCACATAATTTAAAACAGTAGATGGAGGTACTGGGGATCGAACCCAGGGCCTTTCACATGCAAAGCGAACGCTCTACCACTGAGCTACACCCCCGTACTCAAGAAAGTATGAAAGAAGTGAAAGCTCATAGCGCTTTTCTTATGTATTCTTTTTATCATTTAATTTCACCTTTAAACTATGCATTTAAAACAAAATAGAAAGTTTATCTATAGTTGACATACCTTTTGAGTATAAAACAGTTTAACATTTACCAGCATATCAAATTAATTTGCACATAATTTAAAACAGTAGATGGAGGTACTGGGGATCGAACCCAGGGCCTTTCACATGCAAAGCGAACGCTCTACCACTGAGCTACACCCCCGTACACAAGAAAGTAGGAAAGAAGTGAAAGCTCATAGCACTTTTCTTATATATTCTTTTCATCATTTAATTTCACCTTTAAACTATGCATTTCCAACAAAATAGAAATTTTATGTATAGTTGACATACCTTATTAGTATAAAACAGTTTAACATTTAACAGCAAATCAAATTAATTTGCACATAATTTAAAACAGTAGATGGAGGTACTGGGGATCGAACCCAGGGCCTTTCACATGCAAAGCGAACGCTCTACCACTGAGCTACACCCCCGTACACAAGAAAGTAGGAAAGAAGTGAAAGCTCATAGCACTTTTCTTATATATTCTTTTCATCATTTAATTTCACCTTTAAACTATGCATTTCCAACAAAATAGAAAGTTTATGTATAGTTGACATACCTTTTGAGTATAAAACAGTTTAACATTTAACAGCATATCAAATTAATTTGCACATAATTTAAAACAGTAGATGGAGGTACTGGGGATCGAACCCAGGGCCTTTCACATGCAAAGCGAACGCTCTACCACTGAGCTACACCCCCGTACACAAGAAAGTAGGAAAGAAGTGAAAGCTCATAGCGCTTTTCTTATACATTCTTTTCATCATTTAATTTCACCTTTAAACTATGCATTTCCAACAAAATAGAAAGTTTATCTATAGTTGACATACCTTATTAGTATAAAACAGTTTAACATTTAACAGCAAATCAAATTATTTTGCACATAATTTAAAACAGTAGATGGAGGTACTGGGGATCGAACCCACGGCCTTTTACATGCAAAGCGAATGCTCTACCACTGAGCTACACCCCCGTACACAAGGAAGTTGGAATTAAGTGAAAGCTCATAGCGCTTTTCTTATATATTCTTTTTATCATTTAATTTCACCTTTTTAACTATGCATTTAAAACAAAATAGAAAGTTTATCTATAGTTGACATACCTTATTAGTATAAAACAGTTTAACATTTAACAGCAAATCAAATTAATTTGCACATAATTTAAAACAGTAGATGGAGGTACTGGGGATCGAACCCAGGGCCTTTCACATGCAAAGCGAACGCTCTACCACTGAGCTACAACCCCGTGCACAAGGAAGTAGGACAGAACTGAAAGCTCATAGCGCTTTTCTTATACATTCTTTTCATCATTTAATTTCACCTTTAAACTATGCATTTCCAACAAAATAGAAAGTTTATCTATAGTTGACATACCTTATTAGTATAAAACAGTTTAACATTTAACAGCAAATCAAATTAATTTGTACATAATTTAAAACAGTAGATGGAGGTACTGGGGATCGAACCCAGGGCCTTTCACATGCAAAGCGAACGCTCTACCACTGAGCTACACCCCCGTACACAAGAAAGTAGGAAAGAAGTGAAAGCTCATAGCGCTTTTCTTATGTATTCTTTTTATCATTTAATTTCACCTTTAAACTATGCATTTAAAACAAAATAGAAAGTTTATCTATAGTTGACATACCTTTTGAGTATAAAACAGTTTAACATTTAACAGCATATCAAATTAATTTGCACATAATTTAAAACAGTAGATGGAGGTACTGGGGATCGAACCCAGGGCCTTTCACATGCAAAGCGAACGCTCTACCACTAAGCTACAACCCCGTGCACAAGAAATATGAAAGAAGTGAAAGCTCATAGCGCTTTTCTTATACATTCTTTTCATCATTTAATTTCACCTTTAAACTATGCATTTCCAACAAAATAGAAAGTTTATCTATAGTTGACATACCTTATTAGTATAAAACAGTTTAACATTTAACAGCAAATCAAATTAATTTGCACATAATTTAAAACAGTAGATGGAGGTACTGGGGATCGAACCCAGGGCCTTTCACATGCAAAGCGAACGCTCTACCACTGAGCTACACCCCCGTGCACAAGGAAGTTGGACAGAACTGAAAGCTCATAGCGCTTTTCTTATACATTCTTTTCATCATTTAATTTCACCTTTAAACTATGCATTTCCAACAAAATAGAAAGTTTATCTATAGTTGACATACCTTATTAGTATAAAACAGTTTAACATTTAACAGCAAATCAAATTAATTTGCACATAATTTAAAACAGTAGATGGAGGTACTGGGGATCGAACCCAGGGCCTTTCACATGCAAAGCGAACGCTCTACCACTGAGCAACACCCCCGTGCACAAGGAAGTAGGACAGAACTGAAACTTCATAGCGCTTTTCTTATATATTCTTTTCATCATTTAATTTCACCTTTAAACTATGCATTTAAAACAAAATAGAAAGTTTATCTATAGTTGACATACCTTTTGAGTATAAAACAGTTTAACATTTAACAGCATATCAAATTAATTTGCACATAATTTAAAACTCTACCACTGAGCTACACCCCCGTGCACAAGGAAGTAGGAAAGAACTGAAAGCTCATAGCGCTTTTCTTATATATTCTTTTCATCATTTAATTTCACCTTTAAACTACGCATTTCCAACAAAATAGAAAGTTTATCTATAGTTGACATACCGTATTAGTATAAAACAGTTTAACATTTAACAGCAAATCAAATTAACTTGCACATAATTTAAAACAGTAGATGGAGGTACTGGGGATCGAACCCAGGGCCTTTCACATGCAAAGCGAACGCTCTACCACTGAGCTACACCCCCGTGCACAAGGAAGTAGGAAAGAAGTGAAAGCTCATAGCGCTTTTCTTATATATTCTTTTCATCATTTAATTTCACCTTTAAACTATGCATTTCCAACAAAATAGAAAGTTTATGTATAGTTGACATACCTTATTAGTATAAAACAGTTTAACATTTAACAGCAAATCAAATTAATTTGCACATAATTTAAAACAGTAGATGGAGGTACTGGGGATCGAACCCAGGGCCTTTCACATGCAAAGCGAACGCTCTACCACTGAGCTACACCCCCGTACACAAGAAAGTAGGAAAGAAGTGAAAGCTCATAGCGCTTTTCTTATGTATTCTTTTTATCATTTAATTTCACCTTTAAACTATGCATTTAAAACAAAATAGAAAGTTTATCTATAGTTGACATACCTTTTGAGTATAAAACAGTTTAACATTTAACAGCATATCAAATTAATTTGCACATAATTTAAAACAGTAGATGGAGGTACTGGGGATCGAACCCAGGGCCTTTCACATGCAAAGCGAACGCTCTACCACTGAGCTACACCCCCGTGCACAAGGAAGTAGGAAAGAAGTGAAAGCTCATAGCGCTTTTCTTATATATTCTTTTCATCATTTAATTTCACCTTTAAACTATGCATTTCCAACAAAATAGAAAGTTTATCTATAGTTGACATACCTTATTAGTATAAAACAGTTTAACATTTAACAGCAAATCAAATTAATTTGCACATAATTTAAAACAGTAGATGGAGGTACTGGGGATCGAACCCAGGGCCTTTCACATGCAAAGCGAACGCTCTACCACTGAGCTACACCCCCGTGCACAAGGAAGTAGGAAAGAAGTGAAAGCTCATAGCGCTTTTCTTATATATTCTTTTTATCCTTTAATTTCACCTTTAAACTATGCATTTTCAACAAAATAGAAAGTTTATCTATAGTTGACATACCTTATTAGTATAAAACAGTTTAACATTTAACAGCAAATCAAATTAATTTGCACATAATTTAAAACAGTAGATGGAGGTACTGGGGATCGAACCCAGGGCCTTTCACATGCAAAGCGAACGCTCTACCACTGAGCTACACCCCCGTACACAAGGAAGTAGGAAAGAAGTGAAAGCTCATAGCGCTTTTCTTATATATTCTTTTTATCATTTAATTTCACCTTTAAACTATGCATTTCCAACAAAATAGAAAGTTTATGTATAGTTGACATACCTTATTAGTATAAAACAGTTTAACATTTAACAGCAAATCAAATTAATTTGCACATAATTTAAAACAGTAGATGGAGGTACTGGGGATCGAACCCAGGGCCTTTCACATGCAAAGCGAACGCTCTACCACTGAGCTACACCCCCGTGCACAAGGAAGTAGGAAAGAAGTGAAAGCTCATAGCGCTTTTCTTATATATTCTTTTTATCATTTAATTTCACCTTTAAACTATGCATTTCCAACAAAATAGAAAGTTTATCTATAGTTGACATACCTTATTAGTATAAAACAGTTTAACATTTAACAGCAAATCAAATTAATTTGCACATAATTTAAAACAGTAGATGGAGGTACTGGGGATCGAACCCAGGGCCTTTCACATGCAAAGCGAACGCTCTACCACTGAGCTACACCCCCGTATGCAAGGAAGTAGGAAAGAAGTGAAAGCTCATAGCGCTTTTCTTATGTATTCTTTTCATCATTTAATTTCACCTTTAAACTATGCATTTCCAACAAAATAGAAAGTTTATCTATAGTTGACATACCTTATGAGTATAAAACAGTTTAACATTTAACAGCAAATCAAATTAATTTGCACATAATTTAAAACAGTAGATGGAGGTACTGGGGATCGAACCCAGGGCCTTTCACATGCAAAGCGAACGCTCTACCACTGAGCTACACCCCCGTACACAAGGAAGTAGGAAAGAAGTGAAAGCTCATAGCGCTTTTCTTATGTATTTTTTTATCATTTAATTTCACCTTTAAACTATGCATTTCCAACAAAATAGAAAGTTTATCTATAGTTGACATACCTTATGAGTATAAAACAGTTTAACATTTAACAGCAAATCAAATTAATTTGCACATAATTTAAAACAGTAGATGGAGGTACTGGGGATCGAACCCAGGGCCTTTCACATGCAAAGCGAACGCTCTACCACTGAGCTACACCCCCGTGCACAAGAAAGTAGGAAAGAAGTGAAAGCTCATAGCGCTTTTCTTATATATTCTTTTCATCATTTAATTTCACCTTTAAACTATGCATTTCCAACAAAATAGAAAGTTTATGTATAGTTGACATATCTTATTAGTATAAAACAGTTTAACATTTAACAGCAAATCAAATTAATTTGCACATAATTTAAAACAGTAGATGGAGGTACTGGGGATCGAACCCAGGGCCTTTCACATGCAAAGCGAACGCTCTACCACTGAGCTACACCCCCGTACACAAGGAAGTAGGAAAGAAGTGTGAAAGCTCATAGCGCTTTTCTTATGTATTCTTTTTATCATTTAATTTCACCTTTAAACTATGCATTTCCAACAAAATAGAAAGTTTATCTATAGTTGACATACCTTATGAGTATAAAACAGTTTAACATTTAACAGCAAATCAAATTAATTTGCACATAATTTAAAACAGTAGATGGAGGTACTGGGGATCGAACCCAGGGCCTTTCACATGCAAAGCGAACGCTCTACCACTGAGCTACACCCCCGTGCACAAGGAAGTAGGAAAGAAGTGAAAGCTCATAGCGCTTTTCTTATATATTCTTTTTATCATTTAATTTCACCTTTAAACTATGCATTTCCAACAAAATAGAAAGTTTATCTATAGTTGACATACCTTATTAGTATAAAACAGTTTAACATTTAACAGCAAATCAAATTAATTTGCACATAATTTAAAACAGTAGATGGAGGTACTGGGGATCGAACCCAGGGCCTTTCACATGCAAAGCGAACGCTCTACCACTGAGCTACACCCCCGTACACAAGGAAGTAGGAAAGAAGTGTGAAAGCTCATAGCGCTTTTCTTATGTATTTTTTTATCATTTAATTTCACCTTTAAACTATGCATTTCCAACAAAATAGAAAGTTTATCTATAGTTGACATACCTTATGAGTATAAAACAGTTTAACATTTAACAGCAAATCAAATTAATTTGCACATAATTTAAAACAGTAGATGGAGGTACTGGGGATCGAACCCAGGGCCTTTCACATGCAAAGCGAACGCTCTACCACTGAGCTACACCCCCGTATGCAAGGAAGTAGGAAAGAAGTGTGAAAGCTCATAGCGCTTTTCTTATGTATTCTTTTTATCATTTAATTTCACCTTTAAACTATGCATTTCCAACAAAATAGAAAGTTTATCTATAGTTGACATACCTTATTAGTATAAAACAGTTTAACATTTAACAGCAAATCAAATTAATTTGCACATAATTTAAAACAGTAGATGGAGGTACTGGGGATCGAACCCAGGGCCTTTCACATGCAAAGCGAACGCTCTACCACTGAGCTACACCCCCGTGCAAGGAAGTAGGAAGGAAGTGTGAAAGCTCATAGCGCTTTTCTTATGTATTCTTTTTTTCATTTAATTTCACCTTTAAACTATGCATTTCCAACAAAATAGAAAGTTTATCTATAGTTGACATACCTTATGAGTATAAAACAGTTTAACATTTAACAGCAAATCAAATTAATTTGCACATAATTTAAAACAGTAGATGGAGGTACTGGGGATCGAACCCAGGGCCTTTCACATGCAAAGCGAACGCTCTACCACTGAGCTACACCCCCGTATGCAAGGAAGTAGGAAAGAAGTGTGAAAGCTCATAGCGCTTTTCTTATGTATTTTTTTATCATTTAATTTCACCTTTAAACTATGCATTTCCAACAAAATAGAAAGTTTATCTATAGTTGACATACCTTATGAGTATAAAACAGTTTAACATTTAACAGTAAAACAAATTAATTTGCACATAATTTAAAACAATAGATGGAGGTACTGGGGATCGAACCCAGGGCCTTTCACATGCAAAGCGAACGCTCTACAACTGAGCTACACCCCCGTGCACAAGGGAGTAGGAAAGAAGTGAAAGCTGATAGCGCTTTTCTTATATATTCCTTTTATCATTTAATTTGACCTTTAAACTATGCATTTCCAACAAAATAGAAAGTTTATGTATAGTTGACATACCTTATTAGTATAAAACAGTTTAACATTTAACAACAAATCAAATTAATTTGCACTTAATTTAAAACAGTAGATGGAGGTACTGGGGATCGAACCCAGGGCCTTTCACATGCAAAGCGAACGCTCTACCACTGAGCTACACCCCCGTACACAAGGAAGTAGGAAAGAAGTGTGAAAGCTCATAGCGCTTTTCTTATGTATTCTTTTTATCATTTAATTTCACCTTTAAACTATGCATTTCCAACAAAATAGAAAGTTTATCTATAGTTGACATACCTTATGAGTATAAAACAGTTTAACATTTAACAGCAAATCAAATTAATTTGCACATAATTTAAAACAGTAGATGGAGGTACTGGGGATCGAACCCAGGGCCTTTCACATGCAAAGCGAACGCTCTACCACTGAGCTACACCCCCGTGCACAAGGAAGTAGGAAAGAAGTGAAAGCTCATAGCGCTTTTCTTATATAATCTTTTTATCCTTTAATTTGACATTTAAACTATGCATTTCCAACAAAATAGAAAGTTTACCTATAGTTGACATACCTTATGAGTATAAAACAGTTTAACATTTAACAGCAAATCAAATTAATTTGCACATAATTTAAAACAGTAGATGGAGGTACTGGGGATCGAACCCAGGGCCTCTCACATGCAAAGCGAACGTCTACCTCTGAGCTACACCCCCGTGCACAAGGAAGTAGGAAGGAAGTGTGAAAGCTCATAGCGCTTTTCTTATGTATTTTTTTTATCATTTAATTTCACCTTTAAACTATGCATTTCCAACAAAATAGAAAGTTTATCTATAGTTGACATACCTTATGAGTATAAAACAGTTTAACATTTAACAGTAAATCAAATTAATTTGCACATAATTTAAAACAGTAGATGGAGGTACTGGGGATCGAACCCAGGGCCTTTCACATGCAAAGCGAACGCTCTACCACTGAGCTACACCCCCGTATGCAAGGAAGTAGGAAGGAAGTGTGAAACGACAAAGCGCTTTTCTTATGTATTCTTTTTATCATTTAATTTCACCTTTAAACTATGCATTTCCAACAAAATAGAAAGTTTATCTATAGTTGACATACCTTATGAGTATAAAACAGTTTAACATTTAACAGTAAATCAAATTAATTTGCACATAATTTAAAACAGTAGATGGAGGTACTGGGGATCGAACCCAGGGCCTTTCACATGCAAAGCGAACGCTCTACCACTGAGCTACACCCCCGTGCACAAGGAAGTAGGAAAGAAGTGAAAGCCCATAGCGCTTTTCTGATATATTCTTTTTATCATTTAATTTCATCTTTAAACTATGCATTTCCAACAAAATAGAAAGTTTATGTATAGTTGACATACCTTATTAGTATAAAACAGTTTAACATTTAACAGCAAATCAAATTAATTTGCACTTAATTTAAAACAGTAGATGGAGGTACTGGGGATCGAACCCAGGGCCTCTCACATGCAAAGCGAACGTCTACCTCTGAGCTACACCCCCGTGCACAAGGAAGTAGGAAAGAAGTGAAAGCCCATAGCGCTTTTCTTATATATTCTTTTTATCATTTAATTTCATCTTTAAACTATGCATTTCCAACAAAATAGAAAGTTTATCTATAGTTGACATACCTTATTAGTATAAAACAGTTTAACATTTAACAGCAAATTAAATTAATTTGCACTTAATTTAAAACAGTAGATGGAGGTACTGGGGATCGAACCCAGAGCCTTTCACATGCAAAGCGAACGCTCTACCACTGAGCTACACCCCCGTATGCAAGGAAGTAGGAAGGAAGTGTGAAACGACATAGCGCTTTTCTTATATATTCTTTTTATCATTTAATTTCATCTTTAAACTATGCATTTCCAACAAAATAGAAAGTTTATGTATAGTTGACATACCTTATTAGTATAAAACAGTTTAACATTTAACAGCAAATCAAATTAATTTGCACTTAATTTAAAACAGTAGATGGAGGTACTGGGGATCGAACCCAGGGCCTCTCACATGCAAAGCGAACGTCTACCTCTGAGCTACACCCCCGTGCACAAGGAAGTAGGAAAGAAGTGAAAGCCCATAGCGCTTTTCTTATATATTCTTTTTATCATTTAATTTCATCTTTAAACTATGCATTTCCAACAAAATAGAAAGTTTATCTATAGTTGACATACCTTATTAGTATAAAACAGTTTAACATTTAACAGCAAATCAAATTAATTTGCACTTAATTTAAAACAGTAGATGGAGGTACTGGGGATCGAACCCAGGGCCTTTCACATGCAAAGCGAACGCTCTACCACTGAGCTACACCCCCGAATGCAAGGAAGTAGGAAGGAAGTGTGAAACGACAAAGCGCCTTTCTTATGTATTCTTTTTATCATTTAATTTCACCTTTAAACTATGCATTTCCAACAAAATAGAAAGTTTATCTATAGTTGACATACCTTATGAGTATAAAACAGTTTAACATTTAACAGTAAATCAAATTAATTTGCACATAATTTAAAACAGTAGATGGAGGTACTGGGGATCGAACCCAGGGCCTTTCACATGCAAAGCGAACGCTCTACCACTGAGCTACACCCCCGTGCACAAGGAAGTAGGAAAGAAGTGAAAGCTCATAGCGCTTTTCTTATATATTCTTTTTATCATTTAATTTCACCTTTAAACTATGCATTTCCAACAAAATAGAAAGTTTATGTATAGTTGACATACCTTATTAGTATAAAACAGTTTAACATTTAACAGCAAATCAAATTAATTTGCACTCATAATTTAAAACAGTGGATGGAGGTACTGGGGATCGAACCCAGGGCCTTTCACATGCAAAGCGAACGCTCTACCACTGAGCTACACCCCCGTACACAAAGAAGTAGGAAGGAAGTCTGAAAGCTCATAGCGCTTTTCTTATGTATTCTTTTTATCATTTAATTTCACCTTTAAACTATGCATTTCCAACAAAATAGAAAGTTTATCTATAGTTGACATACCTTATGAGTATAAAACAGTTTAACATTTAACAGTAAATCAAATTAATTTGCACATAATTTAAAACAGTAGATGGAGGTACTGGGGATCGAACCCAGGGCCTTTCACATGCAAAGCGAACGCTCTACCACTGAGCTACACCCCCGTACACAAGGAAGTAGGAAGGAAGTGTGAAAGCTCATAGCGCTTTTCTTATGTATTCTTTTTATCATTTAATTTCACCTTTAAACTATGCATTTCCAACAAAATAGAAAGTTTATCTATAGTTGACATACCTTATGAGTATAAAACAGTTTAACATTTAACAGCAAATCAAATTAATTTGCACATAATTTAAAACAGTAGATGGAGGTACTGGGGATCGAACCCAGGGCCTTTCACATGCAAAGCGAACGCTCTACCACTGAGCTACACCCCCGTACACAAGGAAGTAGGAAGGAAGTGAAAGCTCATAGCGCTTTTCTTATGTATTCTTTTTATCATTTAATTTCACCTTTAAACTATGCATTTCCAACAAAATAGAAAGTTTATGTATAGTTGACATACCTTATTAGTATAAAACAGTTTAACATTTAACAGCAAATCAAATTAATTTGCACATAATTTAAAACAGTAGATGGAGGTACTGGGGATCGAACCCAGGGCCTTTCACATGCAAAGCGAACGCTCTACCACTGAGCTACACCCCCGTGCACAAGGAAGTAGGAAAAAAGTGAAAGCTGATAGCGCTTTTCTTATGTATTCTTTTTATCATTTAATTTCACCTTTAAACTATGCATTTCCAACAAAATAGAAAGTTTATCTATAGTTGACATACCTTATGAGTATAAAACAGTTTAACATTTAACAGTAAATCAAATTAATTTGCACATAATTTAAAACAGTAGATGGAGGTACTGGGGATCGAACCCAGGGCCTTTCACATGCAAAGCGAACGCTCTACCACTGAGCTACACCCCCGTGCACAAGGAAGTAGGAAAGAAGTGAAAGCTCATAGCGCTTTTTTATATATTCTTTTTATCATTTAATTTCACCTTTAAACTATGCATTTCCAACAAAATAGAAAGTTTATGTATAGTTGACATACCTTATTAGTATAAAACAGTTTAACATTTAACGGCAAATCAAATTAATTTGCACTTAATTTAAAACAGTAGATGGAGGTACTGGGGATCGAACCCAGGGCCTTTCACATGCAAAGCGAACGCTCTACCACTGAGCTACACCCCCGTATACAAGGAAGTAGGAAGGAAGCGTGAAAGGACATAGCGCTTTTCTTATGTATTCTTTTTATCATTTAATTTCACCTTTAAACTATGCATTTCCAACAAAATAGAAAGTTTATCTATAGTTGACATACCTTATGAGTATAAAACAGTTTAACATTTTACAGTAAATCAAATTAATTTGCACATAATTTAAAACAGTAGATGGAGGTACTGGGGATCGAACCCAGGGCCTTTCACATGCAAAGCGAACGCTCTACCACTGAGCTACACCCCCGTGCACAAGGAAGTAGGAAAGAAGTGAAAGCTCATAGCGCTTTTTTATATATTCTTTTCATCATTTAATTTCACCTTTAAACTATGCATTTCCAACAAAATAGAAAGTTTATGTATAGTTGACATACCTTATTAGTATAAAACAGTTTAACATTTAACAGCAAATCAAATAAATTTGCACATAATTTAAAACAGTAGATGGAGGTACTGGGGATCGAACCCAGGGCCTTTCACATGCAAAGCGAACGCTCTACCACTGAGCTACACCCCCGTGCACAAGGAAGTAGGAAGGAAGTGAAAGGACATAGCGCTTTTCTTATGTATTCTTTTTATCATTTAATTTCACCTTTAAACTATGCATTTCCAACAAAATAGAAAGTTTATCTATAGTTGACATACCTTATGAGTATAAAACAGTTTAACATTTAACAGTAAAACAAATTAATTTGCACATAATTTAAAACAATAGATGGAGGTACTGGGGATCGAACCCAGGGCCTTTCACATGCAAAGCGAACGCTCTACCACTGAGCTACACCCCCGTGCACAAGGAAGTAGGAAAGAAGTGAAAGCTGATAGCGCTTTTCTTATATATTCTTTTTATCATTTAATTTCACCTTTAAACTATGCATTTCCAACAAAATAGAAAGTTTATCTATAGTTGACATACCTTATTAGTATAAAACAGTTTAACATTTAACAGCAAATCAAATTAATTTGCACATAATTTAAAACAGTAGATGGAGGTACTGGGGATCGAACCCAGGGCCTTGCACATGCAAAGCGAACGCTCTACCACTGAGCTACACCCCCGTATACAAGGAATTAGGAAGGAAGTGTGAAAGGACATAGCGCTTTTCTTATGTATTCTTTTTATCATTTAATTTCACCTTTAAACTATGCATTTCCAACAAAATAGAAAGTTTATCTATAGTTGACATACCTATGAGTATAAAACAGTTTAACATTTAACAGTAAATCAAATTAATTTGCACATAATTTAAAACAGTAGATGGAGGTACTGGGGATCGAACCCAGGGCCTTTCACATGCAAAGCGAACGCTCTACCACTGAGCTACACCCCCGTATACAAGGAAGTAGGAAGGAAGTGTGAAAGCTCATAGCGCTTTTCTTATGTATTCTTTTTATCATTTAATTTCACCTTTAAACTATGCATTTCCAACAAAATAGAAAGTTTATCTATAGTTGACATACCTTATGAGTATAAAACAGTTTAACATTTAACAGCAAATCAAATTAATTTGCACATAATTTAAAACAGTAGATGGAGGTACTGGGGATCGAACCCAGGGCCTTTCACATGCAAAGCGAACGCTCTACCACTGAGCTACACCCCCGTATACAAGGAAGTAGGAAGGAAGTGAAAGGACATAGCGCTTTTCTTATGTATTCTTTTTATCATTTAATTTCACCTTCAAACTATGCATTTCCAACAAAATAGAAAGTTTATCTATAGTTGACATACCTTATGAGTATAAAACAGTTTAACATTTAACAGTAAATCAAATTAATTTGCACATAATTTAAAACAGTAGATGGAGGTACTGGGGATCGAACCCAGGGCCTTTCACATGCAAAGCGAACGCTCTACCACTGAGCTACACCCCCGTACACAAGGAAGTAGGAAGGAAGTGTGAAAGCTCATAGCGCTTTTCTTATGTATTCTTTTTATCATTTAATTTCACCTTTAAACTATGCATTTCCAACAAAATAGAAAGTTTATCTATAGTTGACATACCTTATGAGTATAAAACAGTTTAACATTTAACAGCAAATCAAATTAATTTGCACATAATTTATAACAGTAGATGGAGGTACTGGGGATCGAACCCAGGGCCTTTCACATGCAAAGCGAACGCTCTACCACTGAGCTACACCCCCGTGCACAAGGAAGTAGGAAAGGAAGTGAAAGCTCATAGCGCTTTTCTTATGTATTCTTTTTATCATTTAATTTCACCTTTAAACTATGCATTTCCAACAAAATAGAAAGTTTATGTATAGTTGACATACCTTATTAGTATAAAACAGTTTAACATTTAACAGCAAATCAAATTAATTTGCACTTAATTTAAAACAGTAGATGGAGGTACTGGGGATCGAACCCAGGGCCTTTCACATGCAAAGCGAACGCTCTACCACTGAGCTACACCCCCGTGCACAAGGAAGTAGGAAAGAAGTGAAAGCTCATAGCGCTTTTCTTATGTATTCTTTTTATCATTTAATTTCACCTTTAAACTATGCATTTCCAACAAAATAGAAAGTTTATGTATAGTTGACATACCTTATTAGTATAAAACAGTTTAACATTTAACAGCAAATCAAATTAATTTGCACATAATTTAAAACAGTAGATGGAGGTACTGGGGATCGAACCCAGGGCCTTTCACATGCAAAGCGAACGCTCTACCACTGAGCTACACCCCCGTATACAAGGAAGTAGGAAGGAAGCGTGAAAGGACATAGCGCTTTTCTTATGTATTCTTTTTATCATTTAATTTCACCTTTAAACTATGCATTTCCAACAAAATAGAAAGTTTATCTATAGTTGACATACCTTATGAGTATAAAACAGTTTAACATTTTAACAGTAAATCAAATTAATTTGCACATAATTTAAAACAGTAGATGGAGGTACTGGGGATCGAACCCAGGGCCTTTCACATGCAAAGCGAACGCTCTACCACTGAGCTACACCCCCGTGCACAAGGAAGTAGGAAAGAAGTGAAAGCTCATAGCGCTTTTTTATATATTCTTTTTATCATTTAATTTCACCTTTAAACTATGCATTTCCAACAAAATAGAAAGTTTATGTATAGTTGACATACCTTATTAGTATAAAACAGTTTAACATTTAACAGCAAATCAAATTAATTTGCACTTAATTTAAAACAGTAGATGGAGGTACTGGGGATCGAACCCAGGGCCTTTCACATGCAAAGCGAACGCTCTACCACTGAGCTACACCACCGTGCACAAGGTAGTAGGAAGGAAGTGAAAGGACATAGCGCTTTTCTTATGTATTCTTTTTATCATTTAATTTCACCTTTAAACTATGCATTTCCAACAAAATAGAAAGTTTATCTATAGTTGACATACCTTATGAGTATAAAACAGTTTAACATTTAACAGTAAATCAAATTAATTTGCACATAATTTAAAACAGTAGATGGAGGTACTGGGGATCGAACCCAGGGCCTTTCACATGCAAAGCGAACGCTCTACCACTGAGCTACACCCCCGTGCACAAGGAAGTAGGAAAGAAGTGAAAGCCCATAGCGCTTTTTTTATATATTCTTTTTATCATTTAATTTCACCTTTAAACTATGCATTTCCAACAAAATAGAAAGTTTATCTATAGTTGACGTACCTTATTAGTATAAAACAGTTTAACATTTAACAACAAATCAAATTAATTTGCACATAATTTAAAACAGTAGATGGAGGTACTGGGGATCGAACCCAGGGCCTTTCACATGCAAAGCGAACGCTCTACCACTGAGCTACACCCCCGTATACAAGGAAGTAGGAAGGAAGTGTGAAAGGACAAAGCGCTTTTCTTATGTATTCTTTTTATCATTTAATTTCACCTTTAAACTATGCATTTCCAACAAAATAGAAAGTTTATCTATAGTTGACATACCTTATGAGTATAAAACAGTTTAACATTTTACAGTAAATCAAATTAATTTGCACATAATTTAAAACAGTAGATGGAGGTACTGGGGATCGAACCCAGGGCCTTTCACATGCAAAGCGAACGCTCTACCACTGAGCTACACCCCCGTATACAAGGAAGTAGGAAGGAAGTGTGAAAGCTCATAGCGCTTTTCTTATGTATTCTTTTTATCATTTAATTTCACCTTTAAACTATGCATTTCCAACAAAATAGAAAGTTTATCTATAGTTGACATACCTTATGAGTATAAAACAGTTTAACATTTAACAGCAAATCAAATTAATTTGCACATAATTTAAAACAGTAGATGGAGGTACTGGGGATCGAACCCAGGGCCTTTCACATGCAAAGCGAACGCTCTACCACTGAGCTACACCCCCGTACACAAGGAAGTAGGAAGGAAGTGAAAGCTCATAGCGCTTTTCTTATGTATTCTTTTTATCATTTAATTTCACCTTCAAACTATGCATTTCCAACAAAATAGAAGTTTATCTATAGTTGACATACCTTATGAGTATACAACAGTTTAACATTTTACAGTAAATCAAATTAATTTGCACATAATTTAAAACAGTAGATGGAGGTACTGGGGATCGAACCCAGGGCCTTTCACATGCAAAGCGAACGCTCTACCACTGAGCTACACCCCCGTATACAAGGAAGTAGGAAGGAAGTGTGAAAGGACAAAGCGCTTTTCTTGTGTATTCTTTTTATCATTTAATTTCACCTTTAAACTATGCATTTCCAACAAAATAGAAAGTTTATCTATAGTTGACATACCTTATGAGTATAAAACAGTTTAACATTTAACAGCAAATTAAATTAATTTGCACTTAATTTATAACAGTAGATGGAGGTACTGGGGATCGAACCCAGGGCCTTTCACATGCAAAGCGAACGCTCTACCACTGAGCTACACCCCCGTATACAAGGAAGTAGGAAGGAAGTGAAAGGACATAGCGCTTTTCTTATGTATTCTTTTTATCATTTAATTTCACCTTTAAACTATGCATTTCCAACAAAATAGAAAGTTTATGTATAGTTGACATACCTTATTAGTATAAAACAGTTTAACATTTAACAGCAAATCAAATTAATTTGCACTTAATTTAAAACAGTAGATGGAGGTACTGGGGATCGAACCCAGGGCCTTTCACATGCAAAGCGAACGCTCTACCACTGAGCTACACCCCCGTGCACAAGGAAGTAGGAAAGAAGTGAAAGCCCATAGCGCTTTTCTTATGTATTCTTTTTATCATTTAATTTCACCTTTAAACTATGCATTTCCAACAAAATAGAAAGTTTATGTATAGTTGACATACCTTATTAGTATAAAACAGTTTAACATTTAACAGCAAATCAAATTAATTTGCACTTAATTTAAAACAGTAGATGGAGGTACTGGGGATCGAACCCAGGGCCTTTCACATGCAAAGCGAACGCTCTACCACTGAGCTACACCCCCGTATACAAGGAAGTAGGAAGGAAGCGTGAAAGGACAAAGCGCTTTTCTTATGTATTCTTTTTATCATTTAATTTCACCTTTAAACTATGCATTTCCAACAAAATAGAAAGTTTATCTATAGTTGACATACCTTATGAGTATACAACAGTTTAACATTTTACAGTAAATCAAATTAATTTGCACATAATTTAATACAGTAGATGGAGGTACTGGGGATCGAACCCAGGGCCTTTCACATGCAAAGCGAACGCTCTACCACTGAGCTACACCCCCGTGCACAAGGAAGTAGGAAAGAAGTGAAAGCCCATAGCGCTTTTTTTATATATTCTTTTTATCATTTAATTTCACCTTTAAACTATGCATTTCCAACAAAATAGAAAGTTTATGTATAGTTGACATACCTTATTAGTATAAAACAGTTTAACATTTAACAGCAAATCAAATAAATTTGCACTTAATTTAAAACAGTAGATGGAGGTACTGGGGATCGAACCCAGGGCCTTTCACATGCAAAGCGAACGCTCTACCACTGAGCTACACCACCGTGCACAAGGTAGTAGGAAGGAAGTGAAAGGACATAGCGCTTTTCTTATGTATTCTTTTTATCATTTAATTTCGCCTTCAAACTATGCATTTCCAACAAAATAGAAAGTTTATCTATAGTTGACATACCTTATGAGTATAAAACAGTTTAACATTTAACAGTAAATCAAATTAATTTGCACATAATTTAAAACAATAGATGGAGGTACTGGGGATCGAACCCAGGGCCTTTCACATGCAAAGCGAACGCTCTACCACTGAGCTACACCCCCGTGCACAAGGAAGTAGGAAAGAAGTGAAAGCCCATAGCGCTTTTTTTATATATTCTTTTTATCATTTAATTTCACCTTTAAACTATGCATTTCCAACAAAATAGAAAGTTTATCTATAGTTGACATACCTTATTAGTATAAAACAGTTTATCATTTAACAGCAAATTAAATTAATTTGCACTTAATTTAAAACAGTAGATGGAGGTACTGGGGATCGAACCCAGGGCCTTGCACATGCAAAGCGAACGCTCTACCACTGAGCTACACCCCCGTATACAAGGAATTAGGAAGGAAGTGTGAAAGGACAAAGCGCTTTTCTTATGTATTCTTTTTATCATTTAATTTCACCTTTAAACTATGCATTTCCAACAAAATAGAAAGTTTATCTATAGTTGACATACCTATGAGTATACAACAGTTTAACATTTTACAGTAAATCAAATTAATTTGCAAATAATTTAAAACCGTAGATGGAGGTACTGGGGATCGAACCCAGGGCCTTTCACATGCAAAGCGAACGCTCTACCACTGAGCTACACCCCCGTATACAAGGAAGTAGGAAGGAAGTGTGAAAGGACAAAGCGCTTTTCTTATGTATTCTTTTTATCATTTAATTTCACCTTTAAACTATGCATTTCCAACAAAATAGAAAGTTTATCTATAGTTGACATACCTTATGAGTATAAAACAGTTTAACATTTAACAGCAAATTAAATTAATTTGCACTTAATTTAAAACAGTAGATGGATGTACTGGGGATCGAACCCAGGGCCTTTCACATGCAAAGCGAACGCTCTACCACTGAGCAACACCCCCGTATACAAGGAAGTAGGAAGGAAGTGAAAGGACATAGCGCTTTTCTTATGTATTCTTTTTATCATTTAATTTCACCTTCAAACTATGCATTTCCAACAAAATAGAAGTTTATCTATAGTTGGCATACCTTATGAGTATAAAACAGTTTAACATTTAACAGTAAATCAAATTAATTTGCACATAATTTAAAACAATAGATGGAGGTACTGGGGATCGAACCCAGGGCCTTTCACATGCAAAGCGAACGCTCTACCACTGAGCTACACCCCCTTGCACAAGGAAGTAGGAAAGAAGTGAAAGCCCATAGCGCTTTTTTTATATATTCTTTTTATCATTTAATTTCACCTTTAAACTATGCATTTCCAACAAAATAGAAAGTTTATCTATAGTTGACATACCTTATTAGTATAAAACAATTTATCATTTAACAGCAAATTAAATTAATTTGCACTTAATTTAAAACAGTAGATGGAGGTACTGGGGATCGAACCCAGGGCCTTACACATGCAAAGCGAACGCTCTACCACTGAGCTACACCCCCGTATACAAGGAAGTAGGAAGGAAGTGTGAAATGACAAAGCGCTTTTCTTATGTATTCTTTTTATCATTTAATTTCACCTTTAAACTATGCATTTCCAACAAAATAGAAAGTTTATCTATAGTTGACATACCTTATGAGTATACAACAGTTTAACATTTTACAGTAAATCAAATTAATTTGCACATAATTTAAAACAGTAGATGGAGGTACTGGGGATCGAACCCAGGGCCTTTCACATGCAAAGCGAACGCTCTACCACTGAGCTACACCCCCGTGCACAAGGAAGTAGGAAAGAAGTGAAAGCCCATAGCGCTTTTTTAATATATACTTTTTATCATTTAATTTCACCTTTAAACTATGCATTTCCAACAAAATAGAAAGTTTATGTATAGTTGACATACCTTATGAGTATACAACAGTTTAACATTTAACAGCAAATCAAATTAATTTGCACTTAATTTAAAACAGTAGATGGAGGTACTGGGGATCGAACCCAGGGCCTTTCACATGCAAAGCGAACGCTCTACCACTGAGCTACACCCCCGTGCACAGGAAGTAGGAAGGAAGTGAAAGGACATAGCGCTTTTCTTATGTATTCTTTTTATCATTTAATTTCACCTTCAAACTATGCATTTCCAACAAAATAGAAAGTTTATCTATAGTTGACATACCTTATGAGTATAAAACAGTTTAACATTTAACAGTAAATCAAATTAATTTGCACATAATTTAAAACAATAGATGGAGGTACTGGGGATCGAACCCAGGGCCTTTCACATGCAAAGCGAACGCTCTACCACTGAGCTACACCCCCGTGCACAAGGAAGTAGGAAAGAAGTGAAAGCCCATAGCGCTTTTTTTATGTATTCTTTTTATCATTTAATTTCACCTTTAAACTATGCATTTCCAACAAAATAGAAAGTTTATCTATAGTTGACATACCTTATTAGTATAAAACAGTTTATCATTTAACAGCAAATTAAATTAACTTGCACTTAATTTAAAACAGTAGATGGAGGTACTGGGGATCGAACCCAGGGCCTTTCACATGCAAAGCGAACGCTCTACCACTGAGCTACACCCCCGTATACAAGGAAGTAGGAAGGAAGTGTGAAAGGACAAAGCGCTTTTCTTATGTATTCTTTTTATCATTTAATTTCACCTTTAAAGTATGCATTTCCAACAAAATAGAAAGTTTATCTATAGTTGACATACCTTATTAGTATAAAACAGTTTAACATTTAACAACAAATCAAATTAATTTGCACTTAATTTAAAACAGTAGATGGAGGTACTGGGGATCGAACCCAGGGCCTCTCACATGCAAAGCGAACGTCTACCACTGATCTACACCCCAGTGCACAAGGAAGTAGGAAAGAAGTGAAAGCTCATAGCGCTTTTCTTATATAATCTTTTTATCCTTTAATTTGACATTTAAACTATGCATTTAAAACAAAAGAGAAAGTTTACCTATAGTTGACATACCTTTGTGAGTATAAAATAGTTTAACATTTAACAGTAAATCAAATTAATTTGCGCATAATTTAAAACAGTAGATGGAGGTACTGGGGATCGAACCCAGGGCCTTTCACATGCAAAGCGAACGCTCTACCTCTGAGCTACACCCCCGTGCACAAGGCAGTAGGAAGGAAGTGAAAGGACATAGCGCTTTTCTTATGTATTCTTTTTATCATTTAAATTTCACCTTTAAACTATGCATTTCCAACAAAATAGAAAGTTTATCTATAGTTGACATACCTTATGAGTATAAAACAGTTTAACATTTAACAGCAAATTAAATTAATTTGCACTTAATTTAAAACAGTAGATGGAGGTACTGGGGATCGAACCCAGGGCCTTTCACATGCAAAGCGAACGCTCTACCACTGAGCTACACCCCCGTATACAAGGAAGTAGGAAGGAAGTGAAAGGACATAGCGCTTTTCTTATGTATTCTTTTTATCATTTAATTTCACCTTTAAACTATGCATTTCCAACAAAATAGAAAGTTTATCTATAGTTGACATACCTTATGAGTATAAAACAGTTTAACATTTAACAGCAAATCAAATTAATTTGCACATAATTTCAATCAGTAGATGGAGGTACTGGGGATCGAACCCAGGGCCTTTCACATGCAAAGCGAACGCTCTACCACTGAGCTACACCCCCGTATACAAGGAAGTAGGAAGGAAGTGTGAAAGGACAAAGCGCTTTTCTTATGTATTCTTTTTATCATTTAATTTCACCTTTAAACTATGCATTTCCAACAAAATAGAAAGTTTATTTATAGTTGACATACCTTATGAGTATAAAACAGTTTAACATTTAACAGCAAATCAAATTAATTTGCACATAATTTAAAACAGTAGATGGAGGTACTGGGGATCGAACCCAGGGCCTTTCACATGCAAAGCGAACGCTCTACCACTGAGCTACACCCCCGTATACAAGGAAGTAGGAAGGAAGTGAAAGGACATAGCGCTTTTCTTATGTATTCTTTTTATCATTTAATTTCACCTTTAAACTATGCATTTCTAACAAAATAGAAAGTTTATCTATAGTTGACATACCTTATGAGTATAAAACAGTTTAACATTTAACAGCAAATCAAATTAATTTGCACATAATTTAAAACAGTAGATGGAGGTACTGGGGATCGAACCCAGGGCCTTTCACATGCAAAGCGAACGCTCTACCACTGAGCTACACCCCCGTGCACAAGGAAGTAGGAAGGAAGTGAAAGGACATAGCGCTTTTCTTATGTATTCTTTTTATCATTTAATTTCACCTTCAAACTATGCATTTCCAACAAAATAGAAAGTTTATCTATAGTTGACATACCTTATGAGTATAAAACAGTTTAACATTTAACAGTAAATCAAATTAATTTGCACATAATTTAAAACAATAGATGGAGGTACTGGGGATCGAACCCAGGGCCTTTCACATGCAAAGCGAACGCTCTACCACTGAGCTACACCCCCGTGCACAAGGAAGTAGGAAAGAAGTGAAAGCCCATAGCGCTTTTCTTATGTATTCTTTTTATCATTTAATTTCATCTTTAAACTATGCATTTCCAACAAAATAGAAAGTTTATCTATAGTTGACATAC
Organism: Hylyphantes graminicola; assembly: GCA_023701765.1. Classification (NCBI taxonomy): domain Eukaryota; kingdom Metazoa; phylum Arthropoda; class Arachnida; order Araneae; family Linyphiidae; genus Hylyphantes; species Hylyphantes graminicola. The sequence goes on along the minus strand of CM043120.1, from coordinate 29,121,761 downwards.
CTTATTAGTATAAAACAGTTTAACATTTAACAGCAAATTAAATTAATTTGCACTTAATTTAAAACAGTAGATGGAGGTACTGGGGATCGAACCCAGGGCCTTTCACATGCAAAGCGAACGCTCTACCACTGAGCTACACCCCCGTATGCAAGGAAGTAGGAAGGAAGTGTGAAACGACAAAGCGCCTTTCTTATGTATTCTTTTTATCATTTAATTTCACCTTTAAACTATGCATTTCCAACAAAATAGAAAGTTTATCTATAGTTGACATACCTTATGAGTATAAAACAGTTTAACATTTAACAGTAAATCAAATTAATTTGCACATAATTTAAAACAGTAGATGGAGGTACTGGGGATCGAACCCAGGGCCTTTCACATGCAAAGCGAACGCTCTACCACTGAGCTGCAGCCCCGTATACAAGGAAGTAGGAAGGAAGTGTGAAAGGACAAAGCGCTTTTCTTATGAATTCTTTTTATCATTTAATTTCACCTTTAAACTATGCATTTCCAACAAAATAGAAAGTTTATCTATAGTTGACATACCTTATTAGTATAAAACAGTTTAACATTTAACAACAAATCAAATTAATTTGCACTTAATTTAAAACAGTAGATGGAGGTACTGGGGATCGAACCCAGGGCCTCTCACATGCAAAGCGAACGTCTACCACTGATCTACACCCCAGTGCACAAGGAAGTAGGAAAGAAGTGAAAGCTCATAGCGCTTTTCTTATATAATCTTTTTATCCTTTAATTTGACTTTTAAACTATGCATTTAAAACAAAAGAGAAAGTTTACCTATAGTTGGCATACCTTATGAGTATAAAACAGTTTAACATTTAACAGTAAATCAAATTAATTTGCACATAATTTAAAACAATAGATGGAGGTACTGGGGATCGAACCCAGGGCCTTTCACATGCAAAGCGAACGCTCTACCACTGAGCTACACCCCCGTGCACAAGGAAGTAGGAAAGAAGTGAAAGCCCATAGCGCTTTTTTAATATATACTTTTTATCATTTAATTTCACCTTTAAACTATGCATTTCCAACAAAATAGAAAGTTTATGTATAGTTGACATACCTTATTAGTATAAAACAGTTTAACATTTAACAGCAAATCAAATTAATTTGCACTTAATTTAAAACAGTAGATGGAGGTACTGGGGATCGAACCCAGGGCCTTTCACATGCAAAGCGAACGCTCTACCACTGAGCTACACCCCCGTGCACAGGGAAGTAGGAAGGAAGTGAAAGGACATAGCGCTTTTCTTATGTATTCTTTTTATCATTTAATTTCACCTTCAAACTATGCATTTCCAACAAAATAGAAAGTTTATCTATAGTTGACATACCTTATGAGTATAAAACAGTTTAACATTTAACAGTAAATCAAATTAATTTGCACATAATTTAAAACAATAGATGGAGGTACTGGGGATCGAACCCAGGGCCTTTCACATGCAAAGCGAACGCTCTACCACTGAGCTACACCCCCGTGCACAAGGAAGTAGGAAAGAAGTGAAAGCCCATAGCGCTTTTTTTATGTATTCTTTTTATCATTTAATTTCACCTTTAAACTATGCATTTCCAACAAAATAGAAAGTTTATCTATAGTTGACATACCTTATTAGTATAAAACAGTTTATCATTTAACAGCAAATTAAATTAACTTTGCACTTAATTTAAAACAGTAGATGGAGGTACTGGGGATCGAACCCAGGGCCTTTCACATGCAAAGCGAACGCTCTACCACTGAGCTACACCCCCGTATACAAGGAAGTAGGAAGGAAGTGTGAAAGGACAAAGCGCTTTTCTTATGTATTCTTTTTATCATTTAATTTCACCTTTAAAGTATGCATTTCCAACAAAATAGAAAGTTTATCTATAGTTGACATACCTTATTAGTATAAAACAGTTTAACATTTAACAACAAATCAAATTAATTTGCACTTAATTTAAAACAGTAGATGGAGGTACTGGGGATCGAACCCAGGGCCTCTCACATGCAAAGCGAACGTCTACCACTGATCTACACCCCAGTGCACAAGGAAGTAGGAAAGAAGTGAAAGCTCATAGCGCTTTTCTTATATAATCTTTTTATCCTTTAATTTGACATTTAAACTATGCATTTAAAACAAAAGAGAAAGTTTACCTATAGTTGACATACCTTTGTGAGTATAAAATAGTTTAACATTTAACAGTAAATCAAATTAATTTGCATAATTTAAAACAGTAGATGGAGGTACTGGGGATCGAACCCAGGGCCTTTCACATGCAAAGCGAACGCTCTACCTCTGAGCTACACCCCCGTGCACAAGGCAAGTAGGAAGGAAGTGAAAGGACATAGCGCTTTTCTTATGTATTCTTTTTATCATTAAATTTCACCTTTAAACTATGCATTTCCAACAAAATAGAAAGTTTATCTATAGTTGACATACCTTATGAGTATAAAACAGTTTAACATTTAACAGCAAATTAAATTAATTTGCACTTAATTTAAAACAGTAGATGGAGGTACTGGGGATCGAACCCAGGGCCTTTCACATGCAAAGCGAACGCTCTACCACTGAGCTACACCCCCGTATACAAGGAAGTAGGAAGGAAGTGAAAGGACATAGCGCTTTTCTTATGTATTCTTTTTATCATTTAATTTCACCTTTAAACTATGCATTTCCAACAAAATAGAAAGTTTATCTATAGTTGACATACCTTATGAGTATAAAACAGTTTAACATTTAACAGCAAATCAAATTAATTTGCACATAATTTCAATCAGTAGATGGAGGTACTGGGGATCGAACCCAGGGCCTTTCACATGCAAAGCGAACGCTCTACCACTGAGCTACACCCCCGTATACAAGGAAGTAGGAAGGAAGTGTGAAAGGACAAAGCGCTTTTCTTATGTATTCTTTTTATCATTTAATTTCACCTTTAAACTATGCATTTCCAACAAAATAGAAAGTTTATTTATAGTTGACATACCTTATGAGTATAAAACAGTTTAACATTTAACAGCAAATCAAATTAATTTGCACATAATTTAAAACAGTAGATGGAGGTACTGGGGATCGAACCCAGGGCCTTTCACATGCAAAGCGAACGCTCTACCACTGAGCTACACCCCCGTATACAAGGAAGTAGGAAGGAAGTGAAAGGACATAGCGCTTTTCTTATGTATTCTTTTTATCATTTAATTTCACCTTTAAACTATGCATTTCTAACAAAATAGAAAGTTTATCTATAGTTGACATACCTTATGAGTATAAAACAGTTTAACATTTAACAGCAAATCAAATTAATTTGCACATAATTTAAAACAGTAGATGGAGGTACTGGGGATCGAACCCAGGGCCTTTCACATGCAAAGCGAACGCTCTACCACTGAGCTACACCCCCGTGCACAAGGAAGTAGGAAGGAAGTGAAAGGACATAGCGCTTTTCTTATGTATTCTTTTTATCATTTAATTTCACCTTCAAACTATGCATTTCCAACAAAATAGAAAGTTTATCTATAGTTGACATACCTTATGAGTATAAAACAGTTTAACATTTAACAGTAAATCAAATTAATTTGCACATAATTTAAAACAATAGATGGAGGTACTGGGGATCGAACCCAGGGCCTTTCACATGCAAAGCGAACGCTCTACCACTGAGCTACACCCCCGTGCACAAGGAAGTAGGAAAGAAGTGAAAGCCCATAGCGCTTTTTTTATGTATTCTTTTTATCATTTAATTTCACCTTTAAACTATGCATTTCCAACAAAATAGAAAGTTTATCTATAGTTGACATACCTTATTAGTATAAAACAGTTTATCATTTAACAGCAAATTAAATTAATTTGCACTTAATTTAAAACAGTAGATGGAGGTACTGGGGATCGAACCCAGGGCCTTTCACATGCAAAGCGAACGCTCTACCACTGAGCTACACCCCCGTATACAAGGAAGTAGGAAGGAAGTGTGAAAGGACAAAGCGCTTTTCTTATGTATTCTTTTTATCATTTAATTTCACCTTTAAACTATGCATTTCCAACAAAATAGAAAGTTTATCTATAGTTGACATACCTTATGAGTATACAACAGTTTAACATTTTACAGTAAATCAAATTAATTTGCACATAATTTAAAACAGTAGATGGAGGTACTGGGGATCGAACCCAGGGCCTTTCACATGCAAAGCGAACGCTCTACCACTGAGCTGCAGCCCCGTATACAAGGAAGTAGGAAGGAAGTGTGAAAGGACAAAGCGCTTTTCTTATGAATTCTTTTTATCATTTAATTTCACCTTTAAACTATGCATTTCCAACAAAATAGAAAGTTTATCTATAGTTGACATACCTTATTAGTATAAAACAGTTTAACATTTAACAACAAATCAAATTAATTTGCACTTAATTTAAAACAGTAGATGGAGGTACTGGGGATCGAACCCAGGGCCTCTCACATGCAAAGCGAACGTCTACCACTGATCTACACCCCAGTGCACAAGGAAGTAGGAAAGAAGTGAAAGCTCATAGCGCTTTTCTTATATAATCTTTTTATCCTTTAATTTGACTTTTAAACTATGCATTTAAAACAAAAGAGAAAGTTTACCTATAGTTGACATACCTTTGTGAGTATAAAATAGTTTAACATTTAACAGTAAATCAAATTAATTTGCGCATAATTTAAAACAGTAGATGGAGGTACTGGGGATCGAACCCAGGGCCTTTCACATGCAAAGCGAACGCTCTACCTCTGAGCTACACCCCCGTGCACAAGGCAGTAGGAAGGAAGTGAAAGGACATAGCGCTTTTCTTATGTATTCTTTTTATCATTAAATTTCACCTTTAAACTATGCATTTCCAACAAAATAGAAAGTTTATCTATAGTTGACATACCTTATGAGTATAAAACAGTTTAACATTTAACAGCAAATTAAATTAATTTGCACTTAATTTAAAACAGTAGATGGAGGTACTGGGGATCGAACCCAGGGCCTTTCACATGCAAAGCGAACGCTCTACCACTGAGCTACACCCCCGTATACAAGGAAGTAGGAAGGAAGTGAAAGGACATAGCGCTTTTCTTATGTATTCTTTTTATCATTTAATTTCACCTTTAAACTATGCATTTCAATCAAAATAGAAAGTTTATCTATAGTTGACATACCTTATGAGTATAAAACAGTTTAACATTTAACAGCAAATCAAATTAATTTGCACATAATTTCAAACAGTAGATGGAGGTACTGGGGATCGAACCCAGGGCCTTTCACATGCAAAGCGAACGCTCTACCACTGAGCTACACCCCCGTATACAAGGAAGTAGGAAGGAAGTGTGAAAGGACAAAGCGCTTTTCTTATGTATTCTTTTTATCATTTAATTTCACCTTTAAACTATGCATTTCCAACAAAATAGAAAGTTTATTTATAGTTGACATACCTTATGAGTATAAAACAGTTTAACATTTAACAGCAAATCAAATTAATTTGCACATAATTTAAAACAGTAGATGGGGGTACTGGGGATCGAACCCAGGGCCTTTCACATGCAAAGCGAACGCTCTACCACTGAGCTACACCCCCGTATACAAGGAAGTAGGAAGGAAGTGAAAGGACATAGCGCTTTTCTTATGTATTCCTTTTTATAATTTAATTTCACCTTTAAACTATGCATTTCCAACAAAATAGAAAGTTTATCTATAGTTGACATACCTTATGAGTATAAAACAGTTTAACATTTAACAGCAAATCAAATTAATTTGCACATAATTTAAAACAGTAGATGGAGGTACTGGGGATCGAACCCAGGGCCTTTCACATGCAAAGCGAACGCTCTACCACTGATCTACACCCCCGTGCACAAGGGAGTAGGAAAGAAGTGAAAGCCCATAGCGCTTTTCTTATATATTCTTTTTATCATTTAATTTCACCTTTAAACTATGCATTTCCAACAAAATAGAAAGTTTATCTATAGTTGACATACCTTATTAGTATAAAACAGTTTAACATTTAACAACAAATCAAATTAATTTGCACTTAATTTAAAACAGTAGATGGAGGTACTGGGGATCGAACCCAGGGCCTCTCACATGCAAAGCGAACGTCTACCACTGATCTACACCCCAGTGCACAAGGAAGTAGGAAAGAAGTGAAAGCTCATAGCGCTTTTCTTATATAATCTTTTTATCCTTTAATTTGACATTTAAACTATGCATTTAAAACAAAAGAGAAAGTTTACCTATAGTTGACATACCTTTGTGAGTATAAAATAGTTTAACATTTAACAGTAAATCAAATTAATTTGCGCATAATTTAAAACAGTAGATGGAGGTACTGGGGATCGAACCCAGGGCCTTTCACATGCAAAGCGAACGCTCTACCTCTGAGCTACACCCCCGTGCACAAGGCAGTAGGAAGGAAGTGAAAGGACATAGCGCTTTTCTTATGTATTCTTTTTATCATTAAATTTCACCTTTAAACTATGCATTTCCAACAAAATAGAAAGTTTATCTATAGTTGACATACCTTATGAGTATAAAACAGTTTAACATTTAACAGCAAATTAAATTAATTTGCACTTAATTTAAAACAGTAGATGGAGGTACTGGGGATCGAACCCAGGGCCTTTCACATGCAAAGCGAACGCTCTACCACTGAGCTACACCCCCGTATACAAGGAAGTAGGAAGGAAGTGAAAGGACATAGCGCTTTTCTTATGTATTCTTTTTATCATTTAATTTCACCTTTAAACTATGCATTTCAATCAAAATAGAAAGTTTATCTATAGTTGACATACCTTATGAGTATAAAACAGTTTAACATTTAACAGCAAATCAAATTAATTTGCACATAATTTCAAACAGTAGATGGAGGTACTGGGGATCGAACCCAGGGCCTTTCACATGCAAAGCGAACGCTCTACCACTGAGCTACACCCCCGTATACAAGGAAGTAGGAAGGAAGTGTGAAAGGACAAAGCGCTTTTCTTATGTATTCTTTTTATCATTTAATTTCACCTTTAAACTATGCATTTCCAACAAAATAGAAAGTTTATTTATAGTTGACATACCTTATGAGTATAAAACAGTTTAACATTTAACAGCAAATCAAATTAATTTGCACATAATTTAAAACAGTAGATGGGGTACTGGGGATCGAACCCAGGGCCTTTCACATGCAAAGCGAACGCTCTACCACTGAGCTACACCCCCGTATACAAGGAAGTAGGAAGGAAGTGAAAGGACATAGCGCTTTTCTTATGTATTCCTTTTTATAATTTAATTTCACCTTTAAACTATGCATTTCCAACAAAATAGAAAGTTTATCTATAGTTGACATACCTTATGAGTATAAAACAGTTTAACATTTAACAGCAAATCAAATTAATTTGCACATAATTTAAAACAGTAGATGGAGGTACTGGGGATCGAACCCAGGGCCTTTCACATGCAAAGCGAACGCTCTACCACTGATCTACACCCCCGTGCACAAGGGAGTAGGAAAGAAGTGAAAGCCCATAGCGCTTTTCTTATATATTCTTTTTATCATTTAATTTCACCTTTAAACTATGCATTTCCAACAAAATAGAAAGTTTATCTATAGTTGACATACCTTATTAGTATAAAACAGTTTAACATTTAACAACAAATCAAATTAATTTGCACTTAATTTAAAACAGTAGATGGAGGTACTGGGGATCGAACCCAGGGCCTCTCACATGCAAAGCGAACGTCTACCACTGATCTACACCCCAGTGCACAAGGAAGTAGGAAAGAAGTGAAAGCTCATAGCGCTTTTCTTATATAATCTTTTTATCCTTTAATTTGACATTTAAACTATGCATTTAAAACAAAAGAGAAAGTTTACCTATAGTTGACATACCTTTGTGAGTATAAAATAGTTTAACATTTAACAGTAAATCAAATTAATTTGCGCATAATTTAAAACAGTAGATGGAGGTACTGGGGATCGAACCCAGGGCCTTTCACATGCAAAGCGAACGCTCTACCTCTGAGCTACACCCCCGTGCACAAGGCAGTAGGAAGGAAGTGAAAGGACATAGCGCTTTTCTTATGTATTCTTTTTATCATTAAATTTCACCTTTAAACTATGCATTTCCAACAAAATAGAAAGTTTATCTATAGTTGACATACCTTATGAGTATAAAACAGTTTAACATTTAACAGCAAATTAAATTAATTTGCACTTAATTTAAAACAGTAGATGGAGGTACTGGGGATCGAACCCAGGGCCTTTCACATGCAAAGCGAACGCTCTACCACTGAGCTACACCCCCGTATACAAGGAAGTAGGAAGGAAGTGAAAGGACATAGCGCTTTTCTTATGTATTCTTTTTATCATTTAATTTCACCTTTAAACTATGCATTTCCAACAAAATAGAAAGTTTATCTATAGTTGACATACCTTATGAGTATAAAACAGTTTAACATTTAACAGCAAATCAAATTAATTTGCACATAATTTCAATCAGTAGATGGAGGTACTGGGGATCGAACCCAGGGCCTTTCACATGCAAAGCGAACGCTCTACCACTGAGCTACACCCCCGTATACAAGGAAGTAGGAAGGAAGTGTGAAAGGGCAAAGCGCTTTTCTTATGTATTCTTTTTATCATTTAATTTCACCTTTAAACTATGCATTTCCAACAAAATAGAAAGTTTATTTATAGTTGACATACCTTATGAGTATAAAACAGTTTAACATTTAACAGCAAATCAAATTAATTTGCACATAATTTAAAACAGTAGATGGAGGTACTGGGGATCGAACCCAGGGCCTTTCACATGCAAAGCGAACGCTCTACCACTGAGCTACACCCCCGTATACAAGGAAGTAGGAAGGAAGTGAAAGGACATAGCGCTTTTCTTATGTATTCTTTTTATCATTTAATTTCACCTTTAAACTATGCATTTCTAACAAAATAGAAAGTTTATCTATAGTTGACATACCTTATGAGTATAAAACAGTTTAACATTTAACAGCAAATCAAATTAATTTGCACATAATTTAAAACAGTAGATGGAGGTACTGGGGATCGAACCCAGGGCCTTTCACATGCAAAGCGAACGCTCTACCACTGAGCTACACCCCCGTGCACAAGGAAGTAGGAAGGAAGTGAAAGGACATAGCGCTTTTCTTATGTATTCTTTTTATCATTTAATTTCACCTTTAAACTATGCATTTCCAACAAAATAGAAAGTTTATCTATAGTTGACATACCTTATTAGTATAAAACAGTTTATCATTTAACAGCAAATTAAATTAATTTGCACTTAATTTAAAACAGTAGATGGAGGTACTGGGGATCGAACCCAGGGCCTTTCACATGCAAAGCGAACGCTCTACCACTGAGCTGCAGCCCCGTATACAAGGAAGTAGGAAGGAAGTGTGAAAGGACAAAGCGCTTTTCTTATGAATTCTTTTTATCATTTAATTTCACCTTTAAACTATGCATTTCCAACAAAATAGAAAGTTTATCTATAGTTGACATACCTTATGAGTATACAACAGTTTAACATTTTACAGTAAATCAAATTAATTTGCACATAATTTAAAACAGTAGATGGAGGTACTGGGGATCGAACCCAGGGCCTTTCACATGCAAAGCGAACGCTCTACCACTGAGCTGCAGCCCCGTATACAAGGAAGTAGGAAGGAAGTGTGAAAGGACAAAGCGCTTTTCTTATGAATTCTTTTTATCATTTAATTTCACCTTTAAACTATGCATTTCCAACAAAATAGAAAGTTTATCTATAGTTGACATACCTTATTAGTATAAAACAGTTTAACATTTAACAACAAATCAAATTAATTTGCACTTAATTTAAAACAGTAGATGGAGGTACTGGGGATCGAACCCAGGGCCTCTCACATGCAAAGCGAACGTCTACCACTGATCTACACCCCAGTGCACAAGGAAGTAGGAAAGAAGTGAAAGCTCATAGCGCTTTTCTTATATAATCTTTTTATCCTTTAATTTGACTTTTAAACTATGCATTTAAAACAAAAGAGAAAGTTTACCTATAGTTGACATACCTTTGTGAGTATAAAATAGTTTAACATTTAACAGTAAATCAAATTAATTTGCGCATAATTTAAAACAGTAGATGGAGGTACTGGGGATCGAACCCAGGGCCTTTCACATGCAAAGCGAACGCTCTACCTCTGAGCTACACCCCCGTGCACAAGGCAGTAGGAAGGAAGTGAAAGGACATAGCGCTTTTCTTATGTATTCTTTTTATCATTAAATTTCACCTTTAAACTATGCATTTCCAACAAAATAGAAAGTTTATCTATAGTTGACATACCTTATGAGTATAAAACAGTTTAACATTTAACAGCAAATTAAATTAATTTGCACTTAATTTAAAACAGTAGATGGAGGTACTGGGGATCGAACCCAGGGCCTTTCACATGCAAAGCGAACGCTCTACCACTGAGCTACACCCCCGTATACAAGGAAGTAGGAAGGAAGTGTGAAAGGACAAAGCGCTTTTCTTATGAATTCTTTTTATCATTTAATTTCACCTTTAAACTATGCATTTCCAACAAAATAGAAAGTTTATCTATAGTTGACATACCTTATTAGTATAAAACAGTTTAACATTTAACAACAAATCAAATTAATTTGCACTTAATTTAAAACAGTAGATGGAGGTACTGGGGATCGAACCCAGGGCCTCTCACATGCAAAGCGAACGTCTACCACTGATCTACACCCCAGTGCACAAGGAAGTAGGAAAGAAGTGAAAGCTCATAGCGCTTTTCTTATATAATCTTTTTATCCTTTAATTTGACTTTTAAACTATGCATTTAAAACAAAAGAGAAAGTTTACCTATAGTTGACATACCTTTGTGAGTATAAAATAGTTTAACATTTAACAGTAAATCAAATTAATTTGCGCATAATTTAAAACAGTAGATGGAGGTACTGGGGATCGAACCCAGGGCCTTTCACATGCAAAGCGAACGCTCTACCTCTGAGCTACACCCCCGTGCTCAAGGCAGTAGGAAGGAAGTGAAAGGACATAGCGCTTTTCTTATGTATTCTTTTTATCATTAAATTTCACCTTTAAACTATGCATTTCCAACAAAATAGAAAGTTTATCTATAGTTGACATACCTTATGAGTATAAAACAGTTTAACATTTAACAGCAAATTAAATTAATTTGCACTTAATTTAAAACAGTAGATGGAGGTACTGGGGATCGAACCCAGGGCCTTTCACATGCAAAGCGAACGCTCTACCACTGAGCTACACCCCCGTATACAAGGAAGTAGGAAGGAAGTGAAAGGACATAGCGCTTTTCTTATGTATTCTTTTTATCATTTAATTTCACCTTTAAACTATGCATTTCAATCAAAATAGAAAGTTTATCTATAGTTGACATACCTTATGAGTATAAAACAGTTTAACATTTAACAGCAAATCAAATTAATTTGCACATAATTTCAAACAGTAGATGGAGGTACTGGGGATCGAACCCAGGGCCTTTCACATGCAAAGCGAACGCTCTACCACTGAGCTACACCCCCGTATACAAGGAAGTAGGAAGGAAGTGTGAAAGGACAAAGCGCTTTTCTTATGTATTCTTTTTATCATTTAATTTCACCTTTAAACTATGCATTTCCAACAAAATAGAAAGTTTATTTATAGTTGACATACCTTATGAGTATAAAACAGTTTAACATTTAACAGCAAATCAAATTAATTTGCACATAATTTAAAACAGTAGATGGGGGTACTGGGGATCGAACCCAGGGCCTTTCACATGCAAAGCGAACGCTCTACCACTGAGCTACAACCCCGTATACAAGGAAGTAGGAAGGAAGTGAAAGGACATAGCGCTTTTCTTATGTATTCCTTTTTATAATTTAATTTCACCTTTAAACTATGCATTTCCAACAAAATAGAAAGTTTATCTATAGTTGACATACCTTATGAGTATAAAACAGTTTAACATTTAACAGCAAATCAAATTAATTTGCACATAATTTAAAACAGTAGATGGAGGTACTGGGGATCGAACCCAGGGCCTTTCACATGCAAAGCGAACGCTCTACCACTGATCTACACCCCCGTGCACAAGGGAGTAGGAAAGAAGTGAAAGCCCATAGCGCTTTTCTTATATATTCTTTTTATCATTTAATTTCACCTTTAAACTATGCATTTCCAACAAAATAGAAAGTTTATCTATAGTTGACATACCTTATTAGTATAAAACAGTTTAACATTTAACAGCAAATTAAATTAATTTGCACTTAATTTAAAACAGTAGATGGAGGTACTGGGGATCGAACTCAGGGCCTTTCGCATGCAAAGCGAACGCTCTACCACTGAGCTACACCCCCGTGCACAAGGAAGTAGGAAAGAAGTGAAAGCTCATAGCGCTTTTCTTATATATTCTTTTTATCATTTAATTTCACCTTTAAACTATGCATTTCCAACAAAATAGAAAGTTTATCTATAGTTGACATACCTTATTAGTATAAAACAGTTTAACATTTAACAGCAAATTAAATTAATTTGCACTTAATTTAAAACAGTAGATGGAGGTACTGGGGATCGAACCCAGGGCCTTTCACATGCAAAGCGAACGCTCTACCACTGAGCTGCAGCCCCGTATACAAGGAAGTAGGAAGGAAGTGTGAAAGGACAAAGCGCTTTTCTTATGAATTCTTTTTATCATTTAATTTCACCTTTAAACTATGCATTTCCAACAAAATAGAAAGTTTATCTATAGTTGACATACCTTATTAGTATAAAACAGTTTAACATTTAACAACAAATCAAATTAATTTGCACTTAATTTAAAACAGTAGATGGAGGTACTGGGGATCGAACCCAGGGCCTCTCACATGCAAAGCGAACGTCTACCACTGATCTACACCCCAGTGCACAAGGAAGTAGGAAAGAAGTGAAAGCTCATAGCGCTTTTCTTATATAATCTTTTTATCCTTTAATTTGACATTTAAACTATGCATTTAAAACAAAAGAGAAAGTTTACCTATAGTTGACATACCTTTGTGAGTATAAAATAGTTTAACATTTAACAGTAAATCAAATTAATTTGCGCATAATTTCAAACAGTAGATGGAGGTACTGGGGATCGAACCCAGGGCCTTTCACATGCAAAGCGAACGCTCTATCACTGAGCTACACCCCCGTATACAAGGAAGTAGGAAGGAAGTGTGAAAGGACAAAGCGCTTTTCTTATGTATTCTTTTTATCATTTAATTTCACCTTTAAACTATGCATTTCCAACAAAATAGAAAGTTTATTTATAGTTGACATACCTTATGAGTATAAAACAGTTTAACATTTAACAGCAAATCAAATTAATTTGCACATAATTTAAAACAGTAGATGGGGGTACTGGGGATCGAACCCAGGGCCTTTCACATGCAAAGCGAACGCTCTACCACTGAGCTACACCCCCGTATACAAGGAAGTAGGAAGGAAGTGAAAGGACATAGCGCTTTTCTTATGTATTCCTTTTTATAATTTAATTTCACCTTTAAACTATGCATTTCCAACAAAATAGAAAGTTTATCTATAGTTGACATACCTTATGAGTATAAAACAGTTTAACATTTAACAGCAAATCAAATTAATTTGCACATAATTTAAAACAGTAGATGGAGGTACTGGGGATCGAACCCATTGCCTTTCACATGCAAAGCGAACGCTCTACCACTGATCTACACCCCCGTGCACAAGGGAGTAGGAAAGAAGTGAAAGCCCATAGCGCTTTTCTTATATATTCTTTTTATCATTTAATTTCACCTTTAAACTATGCATTTCCAACAAAATAGAAAGTTTATCTATAGTTGACATACCTTATTAGTATAAAACAGTTTAACATTTAACAGCAAATTAAATTAATTTGCACTTAATTTAAAACAGTAGATGGAGGTACTGGGGATCGAACTCAGGGCCTTCCGCATGCAAAGCGAACGCTCTACCACTGAGCTACACCCCCGTGCACAAGGAAGTAGGAAAGAAGTGAAAGCTCATAGCGCTTTTCTTATATATTCTTTTTATCATTTAATTTCACCTTTAAACTACGCATTTCCAAACAAATAGAAAGTTTATCTATAGTTGACATACCTTATTAGTATAAAATAGTTTAACATTTAACAGTAAATCAAATTAATTTGCACATAATTTAAAACAGTAGATGGAGGTACTGGGGATCGAACCCAGGGCCTTTCACATGCAAAGCGAACGCTGTACCACTGATCTACACTACCGTGCACAAGGGAGTAGGAAAGAAGTGAAAGCTCATAGCGCTTTTCTTATATATTCTTTTTATCTTTTAATTTCACCTTTAAACTATGCATTTCCAACAAAATAGAAAGTTTATCTATAGTTGACATAACTTATTAGTATAAAACAGTTTAACATTTAACAGCAAATCAAATTAATTTGCACTTAATTTAAAACAGTAGATGGAGGTACTGGGGATCGGACCCAGGGCTTTTCACATGCAAAGCGAACGCTCTACCACTGAGCTACACCCCCGTGCACAAGGAATTAGGAAAGAAGTGAAAGCTCATAGCGCTTTTCTTATATATTCTTTTTACCATTTAATTTCACCTTTAAACTATGCATTTCCAACAAAATAGAAAGTTTATCTATAGTTGACATACCTTATTAGTATAAAACAGTTTAACATTTTACAGTAAATCCAATTAATTTGCACATAATTTAAAACAGTAGATGGAGGTACAGGGGATCGAACCCAGGGCCTTTCACATGCAAAGCGAACGCTCTACCACTGAGCTACACCCCCGTGCACAAGGAATTAGGAAAGAAGTGAAAGCTCATAGCGCTTTTCTTATATATTCTTTTTATCATTTAATTTCACCTTTAAACTATGCATTTCCAACAAAATAGAAAATTTATCTATAGTTGACCATAACTTTTGAGTATTAAACAGTTTAACATTTTACAGTAAATCAAATTAATTTGCACATAATTTAACCACTGAGCTACACCCCCGTGCACAAGGAAGTAGGAAAGAAGTGGAAGCTCATAGCGCTTTTCTTATATATTCTTTTTATCATTTAATTTCACCTTTAAACTATGCATTTCCAACAAAATAGGAAGTTTATCTATAGTTGACCATACCTTTTGAGCATAAAATAGTTTAACATTTAACAGCAAATCAAATTAATTTGCACATAATTTAAAACAGTAGATGGAGGTACTGGGGATCGAACTCAGGGCCTTTCACATGCATAGCGAACGCTCTTCCACTGACCTACACCCTCGTACACAAGGAAGTAGGAAAGAATTGATAGCTCATAGCGCTCTTCTTATATATTCTTTTTATAGTTTAATTCCAAATAAAAAAAATAAGCATCTCAAACAAAAAAAAAGTATATCTATAGTGGAAATACCGTTTGAGTAGAAAATAGTTTAACATTTAACAGTAAATCAAATGAATTGGCACACATTTTAAAGCAGTAGATGGAATTACTGGGGATCTAACCCAGGGCCTTTCACATGCAAAGCGAACGCTCTACCACTGAGCTAC
Organism: Hylyphantes graminicola; assembly: GCA_023701765.1. Taxonomy (NCBI): domain Eukaryota; kingdom Metazoa; phylum Arthropoda; class Arachnida; order Araneae; family Linyphiidae; genus Hylyphantes; species Hylyphantes graminicola. The sequence continues at coordinate 29,106,205 of CM043120.1, read as the reverse complement.
ACCCCCGTGCACAAGGAAGTAGGAAAGAAGTGAAAGCCCATAGCGCTTTTCTTATGTATTCTTTTTATCTTTTAATTTCACCTTTAAACTATGCATTTCCAACAAAATAGAAAGTTTATCTATAGTTAACATACCGTTGGTGTAGAAAATAGTTTAACATTTAACAGTAAATCAAATTAATTTGCACATAATTTAAAACAGTAGATGGAGGTACTGGGGATCGAACCCCGTCCCTTTCACATGCAAAGCGAACGCTCTACCACTGAGCTTCACTACCGTACTCAAGGAAGTAGGAAGGAAGTGAAACCTCATAGCGCTCTTCTTATATATTATCTTTATAGTTTATTTTCACATTAAAAATATGTATTTCCAATTTTCAAATGCAAAATTTAAAAAAAAAAGCGCAATATTAATGGAGAAGGTTAAATTCTAGCACCGGTTGGCAAGATAATATTACTATTTTGCTAGCTTGTAGTTTGGAAATGACACAACCCAAATATTACCTTTTTTTCTTTGGCGATTTCCCCCTAAACGAGTTCAAAATTAATGCTTTAATATATCTCCGCAAAATATGCAAAATAAATAATACTTTTTTACACGTGGGGTAATTTGAAGGTGCTGAACATTTCTATGTAAGAAAAATGGGTGTTGCTATTGGAATTTTCAAAGTTGGTAATCATTTCAATGTGTGGACGGCCAATTTTTGTTGCTAGTTCTCAATTCCTGACGCTGCTTTCTGAAAAATGACACCTTTTACAAAATTCCTTGACCAATTGCAGCTGAAAAACGAGGGATGGGACGTTTTTCTTCCTCAGCTGTACTATTGTACCTGGATCCAGTATGGCTTTTGTTCCTTGGTCCTGGGACCAATCCCTCAAATTCGTGTAGCTTGGCAATGAGTAAAATTTAAACTTTTGAATGTCATAACAATATCTAAGGATTATTTTATGTAAATTATGCACGCATATTCCCTACATGTTGAATCTAAAGAAAATTATAGCGTTTACAAAAAAACTCTTAGTGAATATGTAAAAAATCGATATTTAATTTTCAGTTTTATAAAAAGGCTAAGCTGTGAAAAAATTTCACACAAGAATTACTCAATAAGGTGTTAAACTTTCTCATAGTATTTTCCTGCTCCTTTTTTGTGGAACAATTAAATAAAATACATAAGAAATACAAGGCGAAATTGGGAGGGATTAGCAAGAAAAATAAGTTTTAATTATCCTATGAGGGTGTTCATTTATTCAGTGTTCTCACTAATTTGCTTGTGTCCCTAATTAGACAGAGGACCAATTTGTATGCAAACAGCAATCCATTAGTGGATGTAGGTCCAGCTATTGAAACATAATGTGATCTTTATTAATGCGCCAATTTAGATGATTGTTTTATATTTTAAGCGGTGTAATGAGAAAAATGCATTGTGTACACCTTAAAAAATGCATAGATATTTTTTAACACTTGTGTTACTCAGTATCGCCGCCTCGGTGGCTGAATGGTTAGTGTACTAGCCTTTGGAGCTGCTGAGGTCGGGTTCGAATCCCGGTCAGGCATGGATGTTTGTGACAGTCAATAAATGTTGTTATTTGTCTATGTGTTATTCATTTCTTTGTGACTGTAAAATTTCTTTCTGTGTCTGTCCCACTTGACGAAAGCTTATAAGCGGTTCTCTGAACAAGCACACAAGTTGGAATATATATGTATCATACCATACCATACCATACTCAGTATCTTACTTTTAAGGTTAACAGTTTAAAATAAACTTCTAGAATAATCAATAAATAATTTAATTTGGCATTTTGTTTTATTTTTGAAATAGTTATTAGTTGTTGTTTTTCAAGTTTCAATGAATAACATTACATTTTGAAGATGAATACACAAATAATCGTGATGTGTCTATTAAAATTGATAATGAACTCTACAGTATTGAACTGCACAGTTAAGTCCTACATGTTACTTAAATCTCCTAACGCTCAAGTGGAGCATGATACCACAATGTGATAGATGCTTCAAGTAGTTATAATATATTTTTTTGACATAAATAAAAATCCTTTTTTTTTATCTGGAATAAAGTTCATTTTTTAACAAAAAAGTTCAGTTGTTAAAACTAGACTATAAATAAAAATCTCTTTATTTAAAAAAAAACTAATATTGAACGTTATAAGTTATGATAATTTATAACTTTGTAAGTTTGCAACATTTAGCATTGCAGATTGTTATACTAATTTCGCATAAATAGGCAAATTATTTTTCATCATGGTTATTGAAAAATATATAGATTCAATTACTTAAAGAAAAAATTTCGTACATTACAAGTAAACTAATAATACTTTAACAATGATGTCACTTTTCATTTTACATTTCGCGTTCTAAAAATCTGAAAAAGAATTGTTTTGTACAATGTTAATCGAACTTTTATTGTTTATGGAAAATATTAAAAGGAATAAATATAACTATTAAAATTAAATACGTTAAACAGAAAACCAGCTAAGAAGTTTTTGCTAGTCATTATCCTGTAATGTAATTTAAACTTGATCGGTTGCCATTATAGTTGTAATTGTTATGACAATCCTGCGTCCGAAAGCCTCCACTTCCCGCTATTCTTCCTGCTGAACACGGGAATCTAATTGTCTATTTACTGATAAACCTCTTCGAAATCACGTAAGATTATTGTCACAGACCTATGTTTTCTTGAGTTCGCAAAGATTTTTGTTTCAAAGGCAGCATTTCTCATTGATAGCACTCTTCAAATACAGAATATTTTTCAAGTTTTTAGTTTTTTCAAGTTTTCAATATTTTTAACTGATCCTCATCTAAAGTAACTAGTTCAAATCAAGATACTAATATGGATTTTCTTTAAAAATCAGACTAGCTGTTGGAAATGATTTCCTCCTAAGTTTAATGATTACATTTGTTGAAAAACTTATTTGAGAAACTCTCAAATAAGACTCAAGTGATTCTCAAAAAGTCTAATAAATCTCAATAAACCAAGCTAGTGGCTGTAAAAAAAAAAAAAAAGTGGTTGGTCTGGGCTAAAACTGGTTTTATTAGGCTAATATCCATTGTTTTACTTATCAAATTGTTTTTAAAAAATTGAAAAGTAGGTATTGACGTCATGGAAATATCAGTCTTCTGTACCCTCCTTCAAACACTTTCCCACTTAAAAATATACTTTATATAATAATAATTTCAGTAAGTATTTATAATTTGTAAGAAAGTCATATATTAATGGTGAAAAATATTAATCCTATTTGCGAAAGAAAATAAATGAAATAGTCAATTTTGGCTTTCAATAGTTTTAATTACAACCAAATGTGTTTTCGATTTTTTTTCTTAAAATATATAAATCTTGTACGGACGCGGTTCTAGATGACAATAACGGTAAATTGAAACTTTTATTCTTGTTAAGAATTTCATGGAGCATGTAATAGGAAAATGCGCTATTTTATTTCTTTTAGAACTTCTTATTGAACATTCTTTCAAATTAAAAAAAATAATCATCTAAGAAACTAATCTTGATACGAATAAAATAATAATTTTACGATAAATCAGTTTCCTTTGCTGCATACGTGCAACAGTGGCAACATAGAAAACCATAATTATTTTGTTCATAAAAATTTTTACTTTGTTCCTTTTTTATTACTTTCTTTGATAACTTATAAAGTATAAATCGAAATATTTTTATAAGAACGTAAGATATTTCATAAAATACTTTTAGGTTTGATTATAGATATAAAAACGTTGCAACGTGAAGAAACTAATGCTGTAAATGCAACGAAAAACACTGCAGCTCGGTTTCTATGACACAACAATACAGTAAAGGTAAACCACGTTCTACAGAAATGACAAGCAGATCATAATAATAATATATATATATATATATATATATTATATATATATATATATATATATATATATATATATATATATATATATATATATATATATATATATATATATATATATATATATATATATATATATATATATATATATATATATATATATATGTAAGTGCTAGTATCGTTGAAAAACAAATAGATACTCTGATGAAATGGTTAGGCACATATTCATTATTTGCAAAAACATGCCAAAGTAAACTTAAAATGGGTTATTAAACAATATTTCATTTAACCTAGCAAAAAGTTTTTCTGTGAACAACACGAGTGTTTCATAATCTTAACTTCAAGTAATTAGGGCAAGAAAAAACAAATAAATTTTAAGGACTTATAAGTTTAAAAAAATTAAACTTAAAGTATAAGTATCATGTACATTTAGAAAAAAATATTTTCAAGCACACACAAAACATTGAAAACAACTTTTTAATTAACTCAATTAAAAAGCTCTTCTCTTTAATTAACTCAAATCTAAACAAATATTTTTTTTATCGATAAATTTCGTTTATTATAAAAACATAAATATATACCCACACGCAAACCCAAAAATTAATAAAAACTTCATTGCTAATAACCAAAAGAAAAATAATGATATTTTGTTTCCTTGCGTGACTGTCAAGTGTGGGGGTGTAGCTCAGTGGTAGAGCGTTCGCTTTGCATGTGAAAGGCCCTGGGTTCGATCCCCAGCACCTCCAATCAATGTTTTTTTTTTATTTGCGCAAATATATTAGTTTTTACATTACAACAATAACGCATCTGAAGAGTGCACGGGAAGAACAGCTTGATTTCGCAGAAGGCTTTCCTTAATAGCCTCTTCGGGGATGATAGCGAGAAATCGTCCAAACTGGTGTAAAGAAACGCCGGTTACTCACTTTGTTCACCTTTCGCGGCAACCCTGATTCGCGCCAGAGAACAGTGGAAATCAGTCACGCGTTTTTACAGCAAATGAAGAACCAAAAGAAAAGCCAGTTTCCGGTCGCCAGTGTCCTCCAAGCAGACGCAACTACGGAAAGACTACAGAAATCAAGAGGTTCTTCCTGTGAACTCTTCATCTGTTTTTATCCCCAAAGATATATCGGAAAATTAATAATTTAATCGATTGCCACGTCAAACTCATGTTTGTGTGATTGATAGGCAAATTGGCTAATGTGTAAGCTTGTTTTCTCTGCAGAGATTTAAATTAAAATTTAACTTGAATTTTTTTTATGTTATTTCTGTAGCAGATAGTTACAAATGTTCCTCCATGCTTTAAATTTAACAATGCAATAAACTTATTTTTTTATAATTTTTGTAAGAACTATGTGTGTAGCTGGAAAGCCTGAGAGCAAGGTGACAGGTTTATGCGACCGTATAGAGGGATAATACCCCGTGTAGAGGGAATGCACGTTAAATACCCTTCAAAGTCCAAACGCTGCGTGCGATGACACCCTTAACGGTTGCGTTGGGTGCCTACTCAGGTGTTAATTCGTCACTTAACTGTGGTTCTAAAAAACGACGCCCGTCGACAATAGCCCTTAGTACTGTATCTCTAGTGCGACGATGATTCAAACTAAACTAAACTCAGAGGGATATGTTTCGACTAATATTATTCAGAGACATAACATAGAGTGGACTGCGCATTGGCAAACCTAAAGTGTCCTAAACATCTAACTTACACAGTCACATGACTGTGTCGCGTTTGGCTCGCATCTATGGCGAGTTCACCATTTGGCGAGTTTTTCCACAACGACCTAAACACGGAGGCCGACAATCTAATATTATGATAAAGAAGCTTGGAAAGGAGCAAGGATGAATCGCTAGTATTTTAGGATCCTCTTAATAGATATCAGATTATTTCTTTGATTTTGTGCGTCTATTTAAGATTACTTGAACAATTGAATGTGGACTCTTTATTAAAAATTAATTTAAAAGAACATTATTGGTTTATGTAGAGTATTGCTGTAATATAAGTTGGTTATTGACATGGTGAATATTTTCTGACGTCTCTATAACTTTCGTTCTAACGGTCCGATTAAAAAGAAATCAAATATACTTTTTTTGAAATATTGCTTCTTCCTTTATTTCACCTGGAATAAATCAACTTTCTAAAACACATCAATATATTCCAAATTCAGCAAATGCTCTACTTTTTAAATATAAATAACTCAAAAACTACGATTGCAAAAATAGGTTTCGTTTTGACCCAATAGTAAAAAAAATATTCTACTTCTAAGCTGTCAATGTTCAGACCATCAATTTAATTGACTTGGCCCAAAATATTTAATATAATTAGAGTTCTAACAACGTTGATTTAATCATGAATATGATTCTTCAGTATAAAAGAGCTTTTAGAATAAATTCCCTAGATAGAAATTATAGTTTATGAAGAACACACAATTACTAAAAGTATGCAGAACTAAATAAGTTTTACCCGTGAAAGTGTGACTAATCCTTTTTTATACCCCTCTTTACAATTAGGAATTCTAATTCACAAGCATTTGGCATCTTGCACAAAACGTTACTGAATTAAGAGTACACCATTCACGATTGTTAACATGCTCAGAGATTAAAAGAATGTAATTAAATATTTATTATAAAAGCCAAAAGAGAAAAATACCAACAATGCTCAAAAAATCGTCTGCAAAAACATTAAAAAAAATTCAAGCTGCCGTGATTGGTAGAAACCCACGTGACTAGGACGTTGATGGCAGTCTCCACTTCGGTTTGCTAGCTGATATTCAGGTCTTGCGACAATTTGGAATAGTTCGTAACGAAACGGTAGCGTTAAGTTGCCATATGTAGCAACCTTTCTCCTCTTGGCGATTTATGATGTTTAGGACATAATGCTAATCTGCAAGGGATGGCGGTTTTTTAGAAAAAAACCGGTTTTCCATTTTCTGTCGATTTTTCCCTAAAAAACCGGTTTTCGGTTCCGTAGGGCCTCATGCAAAAAAACCGGTTTTCAGTCACAACCGGAACCACCAGTTTTCCGAAAAAAAGTTTTGGTTTTCCATCCCTAAGCTGCTTTACTATGAATGCGCAGTCCACTCTATGTTATGTCTCTGATATTATTTAACAAAATGATTACGTTTGTTTGTTGCTGGAATTGCAAATGTGGAAAAGGATGCAGAGAAAATGGAAGAAAATTTCTTGAGTCCTTTTACTTACTTGCGTCGCACTTAAGTGTGGGGGTGTAGCTCAGTGGTAGAGCGTTCGCTTTGCATGTGAAAGGCCCTGGGTTCGATCCCCAGCACCTCCAAATACTATTTTTAATTTTGTGCGAATTAATTTCTTATAACTTTACTTCATTGCCGCATCTGTTTTTTTATCAAAATGTAGTGATTTAATCGATAACTCCGTCAAACTCGCTGCGTCGACTCCTAATCATTCATTTAATGGTTATGTCTGTTTGTTAATATGTTAAGTTTACCTATTTTAAATGTGGGGTAAATAAAAAAAAGCTAAAATATTATTGTATTTATTTACACGAAACAATTTTTTTTACATTATGCATTTGTGTTTTTTTTCCCAAAAGCTATGAAAAATATTTATTTACTTTCTTTATTTGTTAGAATTACATATTTCAAATTAAGAAGTATAATCAATTATGTCGGGAAAGAAAGGGGTTTTCGCTTCCTTGCATGATCCAGTTAATTTATTTTAGTTGTGCAAATATTTTTTTACCTTAAAAAAATTTAGTAACCGGACTCTAAAAATATTATTAATGTAAACTAGTGGTCGATGACCATGTTAAATTCATGTTTGCACTCCTTATAGTACAATTTTCATTTTTCTGTATAGATATGCGTGATAATATTAATTAATGAATGGTAAATATAAGAATGTGTGTATGTTTTTCTTCACATCAGAAACACGCCATAAATTCAATATTGTATACTAGGGTCATATGGGGGAATTATGGATCAAAAAATCACAACATCCTATTTTTTTCTAAAGTATGAAAGCTAGAAAGATTTAATTTTGCATGGAGTAAGCTTAAATAATTTAGAATTTATTTAAATAATAACTTTACCTAAAACTTAATTATTATTAGTTTTATTTTAATTATTGAGTGATCAGGAATTACCCCGGGTTTGGGCAATTATGGATCACACATGGGGTAATTATGGATCACTCTTTTTTTTTATACAAATGCATATTAAAAGTAAATTAATACTTCAAATTATCATTTTTTAGCTCATAAAAAGATTGTTTTAGCACATAAAAGTAATGAAAACGAAACTTGGCATATTTTCTACGCCAAGTTAGAATTCTCTATGCATCTTTCCTCATACATGTATAATGAACCATCAAAAGAACTCTATTTTGACAAAAAAAATTCAATGGACTCTATTACAGCAATCCAAACTGAATTATATCGCACAAATAAATATTCTTTCAGAAGTTTTTAGTTTAAATATAGTTTCTAATAAGTTTAACGCAATGGCAACAGTGAAAATATTGAATAAAAATAGAATTTTCATGCTATTTCAATGTAGATTAAAATGTTTGTTATTTAAATTTTAAATAAACTTCTAATTTGAATTTTTTAATGAAATTTGGAATGCAGCCTAATCTGATTTTATGCTTCAAAATGACATCTACCACTTAGCCAAAAACACATGAAAAATTAAAAAATATCACTGATCCAGAATTACCCCAGTGATCCAGAATTACCCCAATAAACTGGGGGATAAATCGATATACCTTTAAAATCATTAAAAAAAAAATTATGGATTTTTTTATTATATTGAAAAGCTTAGACCTTTTCCTATTGAAAAATAGCACCAACAAAATAGTTAGTTCAAATATGTTTCTCCAGTATGAATCTTAAAAAAATTCATGTTTTTCAAAGACAATCTTTTTTGAAGATGTTTTTATAGTAGTGTAAAAAGTATTTTTTTTCTATTTATTGCTGCAGAGTTACATTGTTTTTGAACTTGATATAAGAAAACAGAATGTATAAGGATGACTTGGCATATTTTTTTTTTTCTAAAAACCATTTTTAATCCTGAAAACTTAGTGATCATTATTTACCCCGGAAAGAGAGTGATCCATAATTCCCCCATGTGACCCTAATGGTTTTCCACACAAAAAAATTCTTAAATTTTTGATCAATTGCTTATTTCTGTCAAAATTTAGATTTGTTGGTATTCATAAATTAATTCCTATTTTACGATCAAGATAGTATACAAAAAGTGTTGCAAAAAATTACTAATACATAATGAAAATTTTGTATTCTATTGATTTTAAATTGGCAAGTAATTTATCCTTTGGAAAATGCCAACATGTCCTTAGATTTATTTATGCTAGAAAACTGGTTAAAAATAATAATAATAATTGTTATATTTTTTAAAAAAAGTTCAGAAGTCAACATTTTTTAAAACTTTTAAAAAGTGTTTTATGTCATTAGAGTATTTTGTTTTTTCATTTTATGTCGTAAATGATGCTGTCATAAAGTTATTATTTAGGTTGTGCATTAAAATTTAATACGTGAATGCAGTTCTTTTTTTTTTAATTCTGAATCCTATAATACAGTGGGTGGAAATTGATTTATGAACTGACAGTTTTTTAACAGTATTTCTTTATTAAATGCATTTTTTATCGATTTAAATTTTATTTACTATACGGGCTTTGCATTATAAATTATACACGTAAATAAAATTTTATATAAATTCGTAAACAATTTATTTTGTTGATATTTTAGTTTTAGCATAGGGAAATTGATTTATGAACTTTTACATTCAATCTCAATTAATAATTGCTAAAACAATTTTTTGTCACTAATGCTTCCTTGATTTTGTTTTTCATAGACAACACAAAACTTTGGGTCAAGTTTTTGTCAAGCAATTTGCAGTTTTTAATGATTAAGTCCTTCTATTCCATAACTGATGCACACTTCATTAAAACCATACTCCATTTGAGTAAATTATTCAAACCAATTGATCTCAGACATTATTCTTGGGGTTTAAGTCATGGCTATTGGTAGAATGATCTAAATAAACAACACTTAGTTCATTTAACCAGTCATCCATTTCGTTTGAAATGTGGATACTTGCATTATCATGCTGAAAAATCTAATCAAAAGCATAGTTTTGCCATGCAAAAAGGAATTAAAGAATTTTCTAGAACTAATCTGCAATAAAGTGATGTTTGTCAGCCCTTCAGAAACATAACCTTGTTTCTTCAATCATAAGATATCGGGGCCCAAACCATCAAACTTCCACCACTAACATTTCTGCTGAAGACAGATCTTGGTTATTTCCGAAGATCCTTTCAATAAAAGTTTAAACCATCATGTCCATCCAAATTGAACTTTTTTTTTCATCAGCAAATGTCGCTTTTTCCCATTTCTCTCCCTCCACCCCCACCCAATCCATTGTCATGTAGTTACGACTATATTTTAATAGCCTGTTCCTATGGTGAAGAGTAAGCTTTGGACCAGCCTTTATTTTGGAACATTTCAAGTTCGACGACGATATCAATATTTGTCCTACTCTTCTGGGAGTTACAGGAAGTGATTGTTCATAACAAATTCGCCCTGTAATGCACAAATGCTGACACAAATAGTAACTTTTTGGGATACAAGTCCAACAATCCTGCTTTTGTCCCTCGTCCCACGAGGGTTACACCTTTTTTAATGATGGTTTTTGCCGAAGTCAGAATGATTCTTCAAATATTTATGAATTATATTTATTGATCTTTTAATTAATATGCTAATTTCTCTTACAGATTTTTTACAATGTTATATAAGGGTCATTTTTTACCTTTTTGGCTTCAGGCAGTCCCGCAAGCTTTCCTATTTAGTAAAATGGGAATAAAACAGATAAATTTCAACAAATTTGGCCTTAATCTTATTTATAAACACTGATAGTAAGCTCCCCTGTAGTTCAAATGAAGAACTAGTTAAAATATTTGGTAGCTGGGTTCAAAATAAGTTGGAGTTCATAAATCAATTTCCATCATTTGACATGCTTAAAAACTAAAATTAGATATATTTTTTTATTTAATATCATTTTTTGAAAAAAAATTCTGTGTGAAATTCCTTTATTGTGCTCTGAATATCCAACACACAAAATTTGAATTGTTAGCACTTAATACAAAGCGATATCTGGTGAAAAGAAGGTTAGTTCATAAGGGTAAAAACATAGTGGAGCGGCGAGTCAAGAGGCGAGTCAAGCGGCGAGTCAAGAGTCAAGCGGCGAGTCAAGAGTCAAGCGGCGAGTCAGGCGGCGCGTTTTTTATTCAAGATGGTAGCGTCGCTTCACATGCACATAGTAGAGCGGCGGGAACTGCTGCGAAGAGAGCTTCATGTCATGAATCTAGTCAGCAAGCTGCTCTCTTTTTGACATTAATTAAAGTTTGCTTTATAAAAAAACTTGTTTCTTGCCCTACCTAAATGCTAAAAATATTATACAGTATAAAAAAAACGTATCTGTACAATTATTTTCCACTCCTACTTCCTTAAACAGTTTGTCCAATGTGTACTGATTGTGATGGTCCATTCAGCTGTTGATTCACAATTCCGTATCGACAGAATGAGCAACTCCACGTTCATTTTGTGTAATTAAATAATTTCACCTTAAAATCAAGAAAAATTCACAAACAGACAGTACCACCTGCACTGAAAGCCCCAAGTCGACTGGAGCAGCGCTTCAAAGAAATCGTTGGTGATTTTACGAGCAGCGAGTCAAGATTCATGTCGATGCATGCAGCGCTGCTTGCCGCCTCACTATGTGCGCGTCAACTTGATTGCACGGAAGATTTAAAAACGCGCCGCTTGACTCGCCGCTCCACTATGTTTTTACCCTAAGTCAATTTCCACCACTGTAATAAGGGATATAAAAGTGATATTTTTGATTCCATATTTTATTTCGTAAAAAATACTTTTGAAATATTTTTAGTCATTATGTAAACCTAACGCCTTTTTGTTGTATTACTTCTTGTATTAAATAAACATTTTATTTAATAATTGCGTGGGGAAAATCCGATTTTTAAATCATAATTTTATTATCAGACGCTTGCTAACATTTATGCTCTTTTGAAACAGTGATAAAAAAATCCTTTTTCCCTCCAAAAGCAGTGAAAAAAAGTAACTTTTCTCACTCTTCTTATAAGATGCCAACATTTCAAGTAAAACTTTTATTTCGTAGCATTTAAATTTTGAAAAGTAACTGCAAATGTAACTGCACGGTTACTTTTTTAAAAAAAAAAGTAAGTGTAACTAGTTACTTTTCAAAAAAGTAACTGTAACTGTAACATAATTACTTTTTTTAGCAAAGTAACTGTAATTGTAACAGAGTTACTTTTAAAAAGGTAACTTTCCAATCCCTAGCTATGAGTCCTAATTGACTGTGTTAAAACTCCAATGGAAATGGACTACCTAAAAAAGTACAACCTCACCTAACCGTTACTCTTACAACGAAGCTTCAATTATGATTTGATTAGGCAAGACAGAACAGTTAAAACCCTAATCAATAAAGTCTTAATTCGGCTTCCATTACGTGTTAACTTTTTACTGTAACAATACAGAACAATACCACAACTTGTAATGAAACCTTGCGCGACCCAATAACGCTAAAAGCAAACAAAGCAACTCTATTGCTATCATCCCAACTATTATAACTGTCTAACCAAAACCATCTATTTTCACAATAAATATCAGCCTCCAAAATTTGTACTGCGGGAGACCTTGGTTAATTATTTCACATGAGGGGAAAACGCGCCTAAAAACTAAAGAATGTATGTTGTTGCTATAGAAACAATGTCGGTAAAACTTTGACGGTTGACTTCCCGTAGCTTGTAGCATTTGGTAAAAAGTTTATTATTTTGCGGGGCTCTGCGGGTAGAAGGTTTTGACTGACGAAAGCCCGACTTATTTGTTTTAGTGATTTGAATATTTAAAAAAAATTAAAGAGACCAAACTCTTCAATGATGAGAAAGTAAGTGTAATTGATTACATTTTAACGATATTTTGTATTCAAATAATGAAGATTTGTATTGCTTTTATGAGTTAAAATTGTCTCTACAGCTAAAGGCATGAGGTCAGTTGCTAATTGGGATAAGCTTTAAACAATATGTTTCTATTTTAACTAGTATCCTTCCTCTTGTTACAAAGAAAAAATTATTCACAAGCGAAGTGAATATTTTAATACTGAACTCATTGCATTATGAGCCATTGTAATTATTACAATATAGTTACAGAATTACTCATTTTAAAATCTCTCTCTTTAGTTTTGCATAAAAAATTGCAGAAAAATTATAATCATGCATCTATTAGAGCTGCAACTCACTGTTTAATTAATGAAAAAAAGTTAAATTAAATGAATTAAAAGTTTAATTAATCAATTTTACTTCCTTATTTTAATTTTTTGCTTGCTGTATATTAGTAAGCTATTCTCAAAAAAATATATACTTAAATTCACTTTTAAACTGGTTGAAAACAGATATTCGTCAACTTCTGATGATTTTTTTTTCTGTCAAAATTTATCTTTAGTTTAAATTATATTTCGATTCCTCTTTTTAATTTTATTTGACAATAATAGTAAAACTAATTACCTTACTGCATATTTATATGAAAGTTTTTAAAAAAAATTTATAACCCGAAAAAGCATCAGTGTCTAAACATAATATTTTACTCCACAAAATTTAATATTAAACCCCCGTTAAGAATAACTATTTTCAACATCAAAGTTCAAATAACCATAAAATAAACAATCGACTCACTTCATGGTGGCTTCCATTAGGTCTTTTCTTTTTCTTTAGATTTTTTTTTGTGCAATTCCTGTTATGTTTATACAGTGATGTAAAATGTACTTTGCGATATCCTGCTAAATGTACTTTGAGATAAGAAAAGTCACTTTCATTCTTTTGGTTTTCAATCAATGCAATGATTCATTCAGAAATGTAAAAAGAATTTATCTATTTTAATATCAGATCCAGGAATCGGCATTACTTTGCATTTTATAGCATTATTCTACACTATTGAAACAGGTGGAAATGAACATACACGGTGTCAAAGTCGTTAATTTGATATTACGCACGATATTCGCGAAGTTTCAGAATCATGAATAAAATAAGTGAAAACAGTTTAATGATTATGTGCTTCAAATACTGATGATTTTTATGAAACGTATCAGTAACGATAAATCTGAGGTCTATTTGTCCTTTATATTGCGAAACATATTTGTAAGTAATATAACAAATAAATTCTTATTCTTATTCGTTTGCATATTCTGTTAAAAAGTATTCCAATGTTAAAATTTATTTCTAAAATTTCAGAATAATATTTTCATTTTTTAGAAAATCATCGATTTATATAATAGCTCCGAATACTTTATTTTCCAATTTGAGAACATAATGTTCTCATTTTGATAATAATGTATTATAACGGTTTAATAATGTATTATGATAGTTTAATAATTTATTATGATAGCTTAATAATGTAATGATAGTTTAAAAATGTATTATGATAGTTTAATAATGTATTATGATAGTTTAATAATGTATTATGATAGTTTAAAAATGTATTATGATAGTTTAATAATGTATTATGATAGTTTTATTTTTTACAGTGTAGATAATTTTATATTTTTAACTCAAGGGTTTACTCATCATATATATGCGGTGATTAATTTAACAAAAACTTATCAAACATATTTTTAAATTGTCTGCACATACTTTTTCACAGTATATATTTTTTTCTTAAATTAAAATCCTTTAAAAACCTATTTATTATGTTTTTTAATAAAAATATGGTATATTAATAAAATAATTTTAAGAACTTGACAAAACAAATTATTTAACTAATTATATTTATGGAGCAAAATAATTTTTTTGAAGCATTAAAAAATTACTGAAAATCTAATTTTCTTTTATTTCTTTTCAGTGAAGAAACAGGAAAATAAAACAGTTGTGAAAAAAATTATGCTTTCCTAATAGTCTGACGAAAGATAAAATTTTGCAAATCATGACCTATTTGTATTGTCTTAAAGGTAATTGCAAGTAGCTACAAAAATTTCATAACAGGTGCAAAAGATGGTGAGAGATAAATATAAAGTGCAGGAAAAATAGAGCACATAATAATGAATCGTTAAAATTCATAAAGTTGATAAAGCTTTCTGGAAATATTGATATTTAAGTTGAATAATGTTTACTAAATCGAGTAATTTCTATTGTAAACAGTCGCAATAAGAGATATAAAATTGAATAAAAAAAATTCAATTCTAATCCAAAATTGAATAGCATTAAAAAAATATTTGTGCATAAAAATCCCATACTTACCCTCAGAAAAATGCCTTCAAATATCAAAATAAATTTTAAATATTTCTGCTAATTCGAAGCGTAATGTCTAAGATTCGTCGCACATTTCGGGGACTGCGCTTCAAAAGTGTAATTACATTTCGGAGACTATTTTCATGCTATAACATTGTTACTCTACTATTATTAATTGCAATTATCATCGTGATGACTATCCAGCAACTTGAAGAAGAAAAAGAAATCGTTATCTCCAACGTAGATGAGTTTAAACCCACTCTATATACCAAATATCCCATAAAACTAAAGAAGCAAGTGAACAAATCCAACAGCAATCATGCTGTTACAAAAAAAGATTCAGTTTTGAGAACTAGAGATATCATAAACAATTTCACTGTAAAAGAAGCTAAAGGAGAACCAGTTGAAATAGTGAGGATGACACAAGCTGTTCCCCCACGTCACTTACCCATCATCAAACTTCAGTACCTTGCTAACCAACCCAGGTTAAAACTCAAAACTAAAGAAGTCAAGCTCCTAACACCTAAGAAATTGACAAACAGAGACGTTCTAAACGCGATGGCCCATCCTAAGCTGTTCCCAACAAGTCCGGAATTAGAAATGGCTCCCGGTGAAGGCAGAATAGTTACTGGTTTAAATGACTGGGTCCTGGCCAATAGTCTTAGGGAACGCAACAAGTTCTTAGTGTATTCTGCTTATTGGGACGACAGATTTAGTAACGAAAACTATGTTAGGGTCATGGCAATCATGGTGACCAGGAATCCTCCGCCAGTTTTCTGCAGGATACAGATGTCCGATGGAAAAACAATCGACGCTAGGGCAAATAGAAAGGTCATGAACGAGCATTGGAAGCTGAGGTACTCGTCTGTATTCATCAACTGCGAGGTACCTAAAAACTCTGATCCACCACTGAAAGTTCTGGTGTCTCTGAATCGGAACTTTACTTATTCAGCTATGGTGCCTGTGCACAGAAACAAAGAAAATATTGTCTCGCCTAGAGGTGACATTGCTGTGTGTGTGAAACCTTTCCACTTTTCTTACGACAGAGCCACCTGGTTGCTCGAATTCATAGAACTCCACAGAGTTTTAGGTGCAGAACATTTCTTTTTCTACAACCACACCATTGGCCCCAACGTCGATGCCCTTCTGAGGAACTACATGTCCCAGAAAGTTGTGACCGTTCTTCCGTGGAACCTCCCGGTGCTGTCTCAAAAAGAAATTCGAACAGAAGCCATATTCACCTCACTCAACGAATGTGTGTTCCGAACAATGTACCTCTACAAATACGTTGTTCTGCTCGACTTTGACGAGTACATCATCCCAAGGGAACATGACAACTACCTGGACATGATCCACCAACTCGAGGAGGACCACAAGAACATCCGTGGACAAGCAGGTAGTTTCGTGTTCAAGAACGCCTTTTTCTACCTCTACTGGGAGAATGACACCACATCATTTGGTGTTGAGCCAGAGAAGCCTCCTCAGTGGGTTCCCTATCTGCTTACACAGTACAAGACGAGAAGACTTTCTACGGCCATGAAAGTCGGCAGCCGCTCCAAGTTCATAGTTGTACCTGAGAGGATTGTAGAAGTTGGAAACCATGTGGTGTGGAGACATACATCTGGTAAGATATTATATTTACAATACAAAATAACATAAAGAAACAAGCTATTTTATATTCAAAACTAGAATTGGAAAACATACATTACAATAATAGTGTACAAAAAGTGAAAAACATTTTACGTTAAGGTATTTAAATAAAATATCGCCTTTCAATGCGAATGAATAGTTAAATCTAACGTTTAAAAATACTAACGTTAATTTCAGTGTAAAAAATCCTGTATATCGTTGTCATGATTTTTGTGAACTGTATAACGTTAAACCAATTTTGAAGTAGACTTACTAAACTCCAAAAAAGTGAGGAATATTATTGGTTATGTTATGGTTCATTCCCATATCTGTCACAGTTATGGCAATAAACCCACAAAAACCAATGTTAACCCATATTAAACTTCATCATGTAAATTAATACTTTAACATATATCTTTAATATGACTTTTTAAAATATTTAACATCCCAGCGATGCCAGTCAGTACTTTATCACAGAATCAGCTTACCTCAGCAAATATCTCTCCATTACCTTTTTTTCCTTTTCTTATCACCCATTCTCGCTCTTAATTGGTCAATTGGGTTTATTAAGGTCATTACAATTTGCTGTCTTATGAAAACTTAAAAGATACTACCAAACCAACAGCAATCTAAAAAAGTATTTCTCTAGATGTGAATTAAAAGACTTAAATACTGTATTTCCTGTCGGTTTCATTTATTACATGTATATAAATTATTTGCTTAGTGCAGTATTTTTTTAATTGAAAACATCGAGGGAGCGGGGATGTCTGCTCTTTCAAACCCCATTTAACGAAAAAGGCACAAGGTGGCTTTTCGTATGTTATATTCAGGTCATGAAATAGAATAGGTATGAGAATTTCCAGCTCTAAACCATATTTTGCAGCGTTAAATCTTAGGAGCGGAAGTATTTAAAGTAATCCTATTTAATCCTGAAACTGCTTGGGACTATCTGTGTTGAAAGCTGCAGCTGTATTGCGAAAATCGTGATGCATGTTTCATCTGGTGTGTTAATCCACCTGTTTCAGTCTTTCTTGTGGCATAGCGTGCACCACTTTTCACCACACGCCATATTTTATTATGCGTCAACAAAACGTTGCAGTTGGTGTGAGGCCAATCAATTTTCCACCAATCAGAAGCTCTTATATCTTTGTCGCAATAATGCCAAAGGTAACTTTTTAAAACGATTTCTCTAAAAACATCACTTTTTACCTAGATCACTTACTTAAAAGTGAAAGGCGTTTTTTTTTTTTTTTGCTTTTTTTTTGCACGAAAGTGTTTTTATTTAATTTTGACATTATTCTTGTCAAACTATAATATATTTTTATTCCATATAAGAAAAGGGCGATTATCAATATATCATTCAATTAGTTATATTATTTTCCATATAAAAAATACACGTACTTACATTTTTCAGCATGATTGAGTAAACTTTTACCCACAATATTCAAATTCTATTTTATTCGATTTTCTGGCTTCGCACTAAACCAGGGTTTGAAATTCACAGTCGGTAAACGCAAAATGCGACTACTTTTTCCAATTTTGCGAGAACAAAATAAATTTAGTCGCAGTTATCAGGTTTTCTTTCAAAATAAAAAAAAAATGCTTCAAGTTAATATGCATTTGCGCTTAGTTTTTTAATAAAAGTCGCACAGATTTCTCCTAAATTTCTTTATAAAATTTCGAAAACTGAACTACACATATTATAACCCAGCAAGAGAACGCTTCATTATTATGAATAGTAGCACCCAATTACACAACTTGAATTCGTAAAATCCATTTAATTCATGAACACATTTAATGTACACCAGGGCACCTATACGCATACATTATTATGTGATTTTGAGAGGTTATATTTAAGATGGGAATCAAACTCAAATAACACTTGCGGTATCTAACGGATGTTCGTGCCTTGTGATTACAAGGCATGAATGTCGTTATCTTGATCCCTGTACAAGTTGTTTTACCACAAGCATCGTTTTAAAGCCGGAAAGCTTATGTAAAGAGGCAAAGTCTAAGTTCTGATCCATTATCTCTCTCTTTTTATGGTTAACCAAATAAATGTATTTTTAAAATAGCAATATATACTTATCTTATAATGCCAATATAATTTTTTGATCTAGGAATATTTATTAATGGGGGGGGGGTATGTTAGTACTAAATTAAAGAAATAGTATGCCTTCTGTAATAAAACCTTCTTTAAGTTAAGTAACCTTAATAAAGCTAAATACAAAGTTTGTCCTTTAATATTATTAGCATTGGAAGTTTTACGTTGTATTCTTCAAAAATGTGATATATTACAACATAGCTGGATACATAGTGGTGTGTGTGTTTCACCTCTATATAATCAATAATAACCTTGTATTATCCAATTTAATGTCAGATAAGTGAAAAACGATATACGAGATACGACACATCAATATCTTCTCTCTCGTCAATTGCCGGTTAGAATACTATTTTATTCAATACATATTCTTAGCTGGTTCATGGACGAGATAGAAATATCAAAGTTTAACGTGTTTTCTTTGTACCCTCATAAATTGTGGAACAAACTTGAACGGAAATGAGAGAATACCATGATATTTTAAAACATAAGGCGGATTTTTAACGGCAAAACTGACATCATCCAAAGTATGAATAAGATATATAATATCGGACTCTTTTATAGGGCATTTCGTAAATTGAATTTACCATTATCAAAGTTATCAATGAACGGACCTTATACCTCATTTGTTATACTTTGGTTAGAGTTAGGGTGAATTATCGTCGCACTAGAGCTAAATGAAGGCTATTGGCGGTGGGCGTCGTAATTTAGAACCACAGTCAAGTAACAAACCGACACCTAAATGGGCACCCAACCTAATTTTTATGGCGACATCATATGCTGTGTCGGGACTAAGGAGCAGATGTAACGTGTACTCGCTCTTCACGGGTAACAATCGTCTGACTTTTTGCTGCACAGACCGTTTGTAGGCAGACAATTATTTTGGGAATGCTCGGGCCCGATCGTGGGACCATCCGCATGCAAGACCAGTGCCCTACCAACTGGGCACACCATCCTAGGCTTGTGTGTGGAGTTTCAAAGGTTGACGTAACCGTGGCTTAGCACGGCCAACTTCAACAACAAGGCCAGAGAAGCTTTCTCGAATATATGAGAGTAGACGGAAATTTTTACGTCACTGTTCCGAGTGCCGAAGATCGATAAACTCGTTCGGGCGCATTCGGAACCCTAAAAATGTGGTCAGCCGGGAATGAGGGGTTCCGAACAGGTTTCGAGACAGTTTCCGAGGATGAAGACAAACAGTTTGTCTTCATCCTCGGAATAACGTCACTCGGAACTATGACGTCAAAAATTCTGTCCCCGAGCTTGTTTGGGAAAGCTTCTTCGGCCTAAGGAATTGAGTAGGCCGTGGTTGCATTCCTCAAACACGCTTTGTGTCGCCCATTGTTTAATGTAAGAAATAAACTAATAAATATTCATTTTTTAGGCAGTCGAGCAATCAATGCCCCCGACACCATTGGATTGCTGCACCATTACCGCATCTGCGAGTTCGGAGGATTCAGTTGCCTGAAGAAGGAGAGTGTCACGGACAGAACCGCACAGAAATTCGGCTCGGAACTGCTGAAGCGTGTGATGCGAAGATGCAGACTGGTTTTCCCCAACATGAACGGAACTTGTCCTATATCGCCACCGCTGGGATCGCCTTGGTAATAAATAAGAGGCACTCAAATACAAGTTGTACTAATATGTGAAGACCTGACCAGAACTGGTCACTACGTATGAAAATCCTGGGAGATGACACTAGAACTTACCGTCTCTGCAGTAACTGTGATAATGTTTCCCACAAACATCAAAACATATTTTTGACTATCGATCCCGCCAATTTTAAGATCCTTGGCTCAGCTTGGCGATTTCTCCCCTTTTGAAATCAATATATGTACTCCGACATCATCAAGGGAATTGCCAGCTGTGTTCTCGGTTCTCCACATAGACACGACAAAAACCAAAAAACTAATATGAAGAGTACACGGGAAAAACCGATTGATTTTGAAGAGAAATTTCCTTAGCAGGCCACTTTGGCGATGATAGCGAGTGATCGCCTAAACTTGTGTAAGGAAACCAGTTCCTACCACAGATATCATGGTTAAAGTAATAATCTATTACTAGAGTGACAGATCACGTGACCTCCAATGCTAACGACGGGACGCGCAAGGAACTCCAAGAAGACCCTCAATGAAGTCAGTGTTGTAGGTAACGTGACCTTCCACTCTAATACTTTAACTACTATCTCTGTGGTTCCTAGCTACCAAGATTCAGGCGATTGGCGATCCCAACGCTTGGACCAAGCTAAGAAGAAAGAGAGAATCCGGTTTTCTGCCGCCAAGCAGACAATTGCGGGTGTCCGCCTAATAAATCAATTGGTTTTTCCCGTTTACTCTTCATATATGTGAACGTAGAAGCCACAACCAATTTTGGCGTGTTATAGCGAACATTTACGGCCTGAAGCAGTTCAGTGGAGAGGAAGCTACACGTGGGCTATTGGTGACAGGTCGTCATAATTTAGAACCACATCATATACTGTCACTTTCAATAACCTTCATATGGTTATGTATAATACCTGATCAAGTGCTGTGATTAAGTGTCTCGGTAATCGGTCGCTTGGTTCAATCGGTTTCGTAGTCGAACACTGGCCATTTTTTGTGAAAATGACTTCAAGGAACTAGTTTTCCCGTGAAGAGTCAACGGGTCTGGTTAAACCCGGAAATGAAAGAATCGGTTAAACTGAAATAAGCTGTTAGAAAAACATAAATCTCCAGAAAACTAAAAAAAACATGAATCTCCAGATTATACTTGAGTTTTACCTTTAGTTAGATTAACGGTATGACCTGAATCAAGCATAAAAAACAAAAACAAATGAAATAACACATACAAACAAAGCACAAAAAGTAATATATCCGGGAAAAGGTTTGTATTTACTTACTTGTGAACTTGTTTGCAGCGACTTGCAGCTTAGTTGCCGAAATCAAAACGATCCATGTGACGTCACTACGAGATGGATTATGATTGGTGACATTTGTTTCGTTTTCGCCCAGCAGCATGGCGTCACTGGCAAGGTGTCGCTTGAATGTAACGAATAGAAATATGCGACCTGCATAGCTACTTAGAAATAAAACAAGGAGAAAAGGCTACTTTTGATAGAATTTTATTTCTGACTAGATATGGTACATCACAGTGGTTCTCTAAATACAATAACTATACAAAAAAGAACTTCCACACTAGTTTATGAAAGAAGGGTGAAGCTTCAGACCGACACTTCATGCACTAAATGATTGTATAACTAAAATACTGGCAATATCCGTAAAATATATACACTCACTGGTAGTGCTACAACAAGTGAAATAAAATATAAATGCAAATATCAACATAATACGTTTTGAGTTAACATGTAGAATATTAAACAAAAAAAAGCTCATTCCATTTTCATTGTGAAAACCAGATTATTTCCATTTGGTAATCGCAAACTAAAAGAATTATGGCACAGACTAGATGTTAGTAAATTATTGTGGTTGACAAATATGTAACATTTTAGTTGATTGGGATCCAACACATTTTAGGATGTGGTAGCATACCCTATCATAGTTTTAATATATAAATAACTAAAAACATAATTAAAAAATTTGCAATAAAAGTAACAAAAGGGATTGCATTATAATAAAAGCACATCAGTTGCCACAAATTAGTTGCACAAAATATAACTATAAAAATGATCACATCACTTCTGTATTTAATTAAAAACAAAAAAATATATAATGTAAAGTGTAAAAATCATAAGAAATAATTTGACTTCCATTATCCAATTTTTATCAAATATATATCCATTAATATTCATGAAAAACTATGTAGCTAATCAAATATTTTGCATAAGTTTAATTTCATATTCTTATTTTGAATTTTCATATATATTGATATGTATACATTTTTTAACACAAAACTACACAACAGTTGCATAACTGCAGCTATTTCTCCATCAGATTGCTTAATAAAAATTTAAAAATAATTTAAAAATACATATGCATAATTGTTATTGGATAATTGAAGTCACAAACAACAATTCTGAAAGCACAAACTACAACACACAAACACTTTTTTCAAAAAACCGTTAACTGTCGTCTGTTTCATGACATAAATAAACTATCAAACAAAACAAAATTAAATATTGCATTGAATTACAGTAAAAATATTGCTTTTTTTTACCTTAGTCAAAAATTAATATTTATATAAAAAAAGACATTCACAAACCTTAAAATATGCAGCATTAACATGGCAGTTTATTGGTTTACTGGGTGAAGCTTGGAATGTAAGAAACAGCAAAATAAAACCTTGTATCGACATAGATTGTATCATATTTAGAGAGAATAAATGCAACTTCATGCTCGGAATAATCATTCAACATCTATGAGCATGAAATAATGTGCACAAGTAGTGCACATGCTGTTAAATACAGGCAGAAAATACATGCAGAGCTTCTTCAATAACACATCAATATAATTTTTATTCCCTCAGTTATATATATCTATATTCTGTAATAATAATCAGACTTCTACCTTTAGTACTGTAACACATATAACTGTACTTAAAGTAACAACTGTTTACCACTTTGACAATTGTTCATTTCAACGATCTACGTCATTTTAAACTTGTTTTAAGGACTAATCTCTTGGCCCCTTAAAATTTAAAAAAGGGTTTAGTAATGTATTTACTTTGTAGTGCATCATTTCGTTCAAAGTAAAATATATACTTGCATAGCAAAATCACCAGAGATAACAATATAAGTACTTTCACATAGAGACATTGAAGCTTCATAAACAACAAAACATAGTTATGTTATCAAATAAATTGCAAGCTACAATATTTTGTTTACATAAAACACAGAAGCATAGTTTCACAAATGCTAAATAAACTAGATAGTCAACATCATTGGAATCATCTGAATTTTTGGAATGTAAATTTTTAGAAAAATTCAATTTTTTTTTTTAAGGATAACATCCTGTCAATGTAAAGGAAACCTTGCTAAGAAAATATGAACAATCCAAATTTATCAATAAACATACCTATTTGCCTTTTGGCAAAGTTTGCAATAAGTAGACATTACAGTACAAGTTACAATTTTAGTGCAGAATGTTTCAAACATTATGGCCAAAATCATCAAAAGTTTGAGGTAGAAAAACTTCTTAGTAACACTTTTTTTTTCAATAATAAATCAATTAGGATTGCTCATCTAGAAATTTTGAAATAACGAAATCAGAGCATATTAAACTTTCTTAGGCCACCATACCTTCTCTTTAAAGAATCAGCAAATCCGTAATTTTTTGTATTTTTACTTAACACAACTCAAATCTATGGGTCTTTTCTATGTAACGAGACTCACTTTGTTAAATTACATTCCGTCAGGAAATCACAAATGACCACATTTTTGGAATCTCTGAATTAAAATAATTGAACTTTTACCTTAAGTGGTTGACAGGTTTCTAATCAGTTAACATTGGAGATGATTCATAAACATGGCATGAAGTATTTTACAATCAGTCTCCCCATCAACTTATGAAATGCATTTAATTGTAGAGAGTAAATAAAAACTAGGCTTAAGTGCCAAATATTAATTTCAAATTGGTCAATCGAAAAACCTTAACTTTCTGCCAAGCTTTTGGGCATATGTTGAGCCTCGTCCATGTTTGGAGCTGTTCATCTTATCTTGGGATTGTTGGCAACAGCACAAGACTTCGGTTTTGGGACACAAATAAAAGCTTGTGTGGCACTTAAAACTGTTTTCATTTCTCTCTACAAATGATCGTAACTCTTAGATTAAGAAGCACAGATGAAATTGCGAACATGAAAAATAAAGTAGCTATTGTACTTTTTAGTTGATACTTGTATTTCAGCAGGATTAGAACATTGAGGGTTGTCTATCGATGTTGTTGCACTCTTTAGTACTCCCTACATTTCTATGTATCTACAGCCCTACAGAGCTATTTCTTTCGATAGTGATAGAAGAATCGTGATAGCTATATGTATATTACATACCTCAAAAATCTTTTAAAGTAACCCTATGCTGTAAGAAAAATTAAGTTCTGTACAAATATATTTCTATTGTTTATTAAACTTTCTTTAACATCCAAAGCAACAACATTTGATTAATTTTTTAGCGAAATAAGTATTTTTAATACCTTTTCTTGTTAGACTCTGGATGTTCAGAATCAATATCCTTTATATGATATGAGTAATTTTGCCTTCATGTAAAATATAGGATTAACACCTGCAATATTAAACAACACCAAAAATCTTTTACAAAAGACATTTCCTTTTAAATGTAACTTGGTGGAGTAGTTTTGTACAACCAAAATTAAACCGATTTGTTACAAAAACACACCAAAGCAGTTATATATTGATAATATACATACAATTAAGCAAAATATACAATTAAACTATGAGTGCAAGTGTCTCAATATGATTATCTCACTCTCACTCCCCCTATGTATCAATGAAGAATAGTATTTTGATTGAAATATTAGTATTTTTGACTACAACCACATCATACTTCAAACTGTGCATACTGTTTGTTAAGACTTATTTCTCAAAAGAACAATCATACTTTTACTACACTTAAAAAAATGTGTACTCAAAACACAGAACATAAAATGCAATTAAAAAATCTTAAGATGTAATTATATGTACATCTTTAAATTATATCTCTATAAAGGGCATATTTTTTGGTATAGCTGGCAAGAAAAAATTAGTTCAAATTAACAATTGTAAAAAATATAATAACAAAAAAACCCACTAAAAAATGACATACCCTATCATAAGAATACCTCAATTAAGTACCAATATCAATACAATCAATAATGCTACAACTAGCATTTATAACCATAACAAAAGTTTAAATTATTTTACATAACCTTACATAAAGAATTCATTAGAAAACTATTTTCTAAAAAAAGCAA
This sequence comes from Hylyphantes graminicola, assembly GCA_023701765.1. Taxonomy (NCBI): domain Eukaryota; kingdom Metazoa; phylum Arthropoda; class Arachnida; order Araneae; family Linyphiidae; genus Hylyphantes; species Hylyphantes graminicola. The sequence continues at coordinate 29,080,427 of CM043120.1, read as the reverse complement.
AACAATATTACAAATTCAAAAATAATCTTAAATAATTAACTCAATACATTCACACGAATCTGAACAGTGAACAAAAGTTACCCCTCAAAAACAGAATGCTCCACATATCAAACTTACCCTGAACCCCCACTCTATAAATCGTTGGGCAACCCAGTACTATGTAACCACATGGACTGCTCTACAACCGCAACAGCCAGTCTTTGACATTAAATGAAGGCCATGGCATGTTTATAAGTTCAATGTTTGAATGGTATATTTTAATTTTTGGATTATTTTCAGATCGTGGGGACTGCATTATTTGTGGATCCAGTTTAAGATTGAATTCTTTTTTTTTCCAGAAATATTTTGCTTTTCATCTAAACAGCTAGACAAGCAAAGAATCTTTGTCGACGACAAAGTTCTTTTAAGGTAAAACATAGAATTTAAAAGATAGAAGAAGGAAAACAAAGTTTCCTTTCAAGTCAGGTCACCAAATTTACAGTCTTGTTGTCATAGATGCTAGCAATCAATCAAGGGTATACTAGGGCACACCACAGATATCCCTTAACATAGAGCAGTCTATATAGTTACAGAGTATCGTAAGCAATTACAGTGAGATGCCTGTTCTTTCCAAAAACAAATAAATTTGAGGAACAGCAGCTGGTTTACCACTGACATCACAGAAAGCACTTAGTGTCCCCATCCAAGCCAATGCTAATTAACCAACTTCTGACAAACAAGAATGACGAGTGCAGTCCCATAAAGCTTTGAATTGTAGATTTTAAAAAATCTCAGGTTGTGTTCTTATGCTTGAAAAGCGTCAACTGCCCATATTTTGCAGGTAACCTCAAGGGTAACCTCAACTGCACATATTTTGCAGGTAACCTTTTGGGGCAAGCCCAAGTATTGCCACAAATACCAAGACCAACCTCCGAACAGGCATCTCAATGCAAGAGGCTACAGGAACACCTCGAAAAGGACTCTCCACCTTTTAAAAAAACGCTGCCACATCCAAGTAGTTAATAGAACAACACTCAACTGTACAAGAAACAACATCTCTACGGCGTACCCCACTCTACCAACGGGAGGAGCTGCTTGAACTTAGTGTGTGGGGTGCGCGTTAATAGGCGGGCTGCTGGTTGAAGCCGGGGGCCATGTCCTTCTGGCCCCCAGAGAAAGGGGGCTCTTGGTAGGCGTCGTTCATCTCCGGGCCGTCAGGGTAGCTGGTGTAGGGGGCTTCCCCGGGCATGCCCCCTTCGCCCTCGTATCCGGTGGACATGAAAGCGGTGTCGGCACCTTGCTTGTAGCGCTGGTAGGCGAAGAATATGCAGGCAGCCTGCGATTAGAAAAAATTCCGTTTAACCTCTTTCTTAGTTCCATGCAGGGCCTCATTTATTTTAGTTTGAATTATCGTCGCACTAGAGCTGCACAAGGGCTATTTGCAAGGGGTGTCGTATTTTAACACTACAGTCAGGTGACGGGCCCACACTCGAGTAGGCACCCAACGCAATTCCTCTACAGGGGATATTATTCGTTGGACATTTCTGGCTGCACAGGCCGTTTATAGGTCGGCAGCTATTTTTGTGATACTGTGACCGTTCACATGCTAGGCGAGTGCCTAACCTACTGGGCTCCCCAGTTCCAGGGCCTGATCTAGAAAAACACAGACTGTAGGCCAAATTAATTTGGAGGCTCCTTTACAGAAAATTTTGCATATGTTATGATAGTGTCAGTTGGTCAATGTGTCATATTTTTCTACTCTTTTTTAACACTTTCCTTATAATATAAATCAAATTAATCATGTAAGTAACGTCTAAGCAATGTCTAAGTTTAATTCAAGCTAAAACCAAAGCAAGGCATCAAAATTTACTATTTAGAGGTCCACAACATTTTTCAAAAGGAAACTGAAATTTTAGGGGTCCCTAAAATTTTTGGGGTCTTAGGCCTGGGCCTAAAGAGCTTTATGAGGATAAGGCCCTGCCACCAGAGGTACACACATGTAAACCTATGTAGAATTCACTTCATAACTTCTAATTACTAACTTTTCTTTTATAAACTAGAATTTTCGAACTTCCTAAAAATACTGATACAAAAGCATATGATTTATAAATTGAATAAAAAAATATTATGAGCAAGAATATAGAGTAGATTTCAATATGGTCTTGCAATAGTTCTCTCAAAAATAAATTTATGAAATATTTTGCATAAAAACAAATATCAGAACGTACCATTAATTGCAAGAAACTGATAGAGCTTGTTTGCTTATTCCTAGCACAGAAAAAATGTGCAGAAACTGATAGAGCTTGTTTGCTTATTCATAGCACAGAAAAAATTTGCATGTTTTACTACTTCAAACTTCAAATTCCACAAAACTAACATGACTCTAAGCAAATGTTAAATACATATTTTTTTTTCAAGATTCCTTGGAAAGCATATTTCTAAATATATGAATGTTTAAAAATATGTTTATGCAAAGAATATATTCGTATGATTTCCTTTGGAAGTGGAGAGGATAGCATGTACTATGAAATATTTAGATTGATATATACTTTTTTTTTACATTTTTGTTGTGACTTTCCTGTTTTAAAATGCCTTTTAAAAATGGAAAATGAGATATTCAGGAATAATTAAGAAGCAGATCAAAAAGTTCTAAAGTGAGTTTTGTGCATGTACACAAGAATTTGTAGAATTAACTTCGTCACAGTGGTCCACATGTAAACCTTTGTAGAATTCTATTCACAAATTTATTTTACAATTTCTCTTAATACAAATTCCCCCTAGAAAGTTCAAGCTTTCTTAAAACATTTTTTTTCTAAATGTCAATCAAGCAGCTTTCACAAATAAGGCAAAAAGTTTTTTCACCTATAAAAATTTATAAAATATTTTACCTTGAAACAAATGTTAGAATTTACCATCAATAACAAAAAAAAAACTTGCTTGTTCATTCATAGCACAAAAATATGCATATTTTTACAGCTCCAAACCTAAAATTTCACTACATTGATGTAGTGAAAATAAAAAATAAACATTAATTTTTCTAAATTACCTACAAAACATACATTTAAATAATTGTTTTTAAGCGTTCATCCAGAGAATATATTTTTTTAGTTTCTTCAGGAGTAAATAGACTTAGGAATATCATTTTTATACAAATGTGTCACTCACCCAGACAGGGATTGAAAAGAAGCTGAAGGCAATAGCACCCCTCATATTGTTAACGCCATATCCATGCCTGGGCATGGGGGATTTCCTCCACGCATCACTCAGGTAGCAGAAGGTCACAAACCACATGAACACCATCGCAGCTGGAATGTGAAAATCCGCTGGTTAGTTTACAGTAAAATTCATATTAAGTTTGCAGTATACAAACGTTCTACGAGAAAAAGGGTAAATAGTTCTCATTTTCGAGTGCGAGAATCGAATACAAAAAGGTATTTCACATTCAATAACAAATGTATTTGTTATTTCAAGACATCTATTAACTATTTTAATTAGTTTAGCTTCAGTAAGAGTTCAATTTTAATTTTTTTTCTTCAATTTTGACATAACAGGGTGCACGAATATCAGGGTCGAAGGAGCAACCAATCAGAGCAGGCGAAATTTTGGCGTCAGCAGCGTTGTTTACACAGTTTCCTCCGCATAGTACATTTCTCTGCTGCAAACTTAAGGTGGATTTTTGTATCGTTACAATTCACACAACTTCAGTGTTTCTGAGAAATAAAAACATAGACATTACAAATAATTGACTGTGGATTGGCGAACCTGAAAGCGTAATCCTGCAGAATAACCTGACTTGGTTTCAATGGAAGTTGCCATTTGTAACAACCCTTCTGCACAAATTAGTGATTTGGCAAAAACCATCTAAAGGTCATTTAAGGATGCTGCCTAAGTAATGAATTAGCAGTCCATTATATTTAGGTTGGTGAATAAAAATATGATACTTTAATGAAACTAACTCCTAGTATTCCCTAGTATAACTTGCACCGTATAGCATAATTTGCATTACTGGGCAGAAATATAACACAATTTTTTTTTTATAAACAAGATTCCTACAAGGTTTTTGAAAAATGAATAAGATTTTTAGAAGTATTCAAGTAGAAATTCAACTTTTCCAGGAGTTAACAAAAATAAATTATTTTAATTTTTAAATTATTTCTTAGAAATTTCAATAATAAAAGTTAATATGGTTACTGCATAACTATGTTTTGAATAAATATGCTATTTGAATTATGATGTACTAAAACTTCTATGATGAGTAGGAATAATTAAATTGTTATTTGTTCAATTATGTTCTTACAAATAATACATAGGAGAGAACCATACAGTGCTGTATTGAGGGTATACAGTGGATACCCTCTTCTTCTGGTTAATTAAAAAAAATAGTGCATAACAGTTTTTTTTAAATTTTGATACATGCCATAAGATTTTCAATAAATTTGATATAGCATTATAGTTTTCAACAAAATAAATCTTCTCTTAATAAATACGTATTAATTTAATAAAATGAGAAAAATTAAACTAAAACCTATTACTTTTAAGTTTGGTGGATAATAACAGCAAGACTTTGTCATGATTTAAATATTAATGGTATATAACTTTGTCTGGTTCTGTAATAAGGATATTTTCCAAAAAAATAAATATTCTAGAATACTCCTTTTTATGAAAGTTCGTTATAACATCCATCTTCCCTCTAAAATTTCACTTAATTAAGAGAAAACCCTATAATTTCTACCGGAATTACTTAATATAAATATAAGGCGTCATGTGAAGGTATTGCGATAGGGTCAAAAATCCAAAATGGAGATTTTCTTTGTATTTTCTGCATGTTTTGGAGGGAGTTGAATCTAAAAAGAGTGGTTTTTGAACATTGGTCCGTCTGTCTGAAACCACTCTACAACTGGAATGAAACTAAGACAATTACTTCCAATTTGGTACAGAAGTTTCCAGTACTTTTCTGATGTCAGGATAAGGTTTTTGAGAAAGTAATACACCATTTTATGGGGGTTCCATGTGAGGCTGACCACCTTATCGGGACAAATGCATAGCACCCCAGAGCCCTTGGTCACGGAGCCCTTTCAATTACGCTGAAGAGGGCACGGCAGGCCTTGGTCCACTAATCTAATGTACTGCTGCATCGAGGTTAGGTTAGGTTTAGAATTTCGTCGTACTAGAGCTACACGAGGGCTATTGCCGACAGGCGTCGTATTTTGCTGCTGTGCCATGGAGTTTAGTTTTAGCTAATGGTAGCTACAATAGAACTTTTTAGGTTTTAAACAAATTGAAATTAACTCATTGGGCATATATTTATTGAGTAGTAATCGAAAGTCAGTAGTGTTACACACAACCCCTAGATATTTTAATATGCTTTAATACTTTTAAAATCCATTTTTAACAATAAAGAACTGAAAGGCTACCTGAGAATGCCATATCAGCTATGACAGCTCGCCTCCTGACTTTGATGCTGGAGATATTATTAAACATGACATCAGTGACTAAAAGGCCAACACTTCCTAGAAAAGCTATCACACCTATCCCTGTGCCAAAGTTGCAGGCATTGGTATCGTTGTTGTACAGACATTTGTCTTTGATCCATCCTTCAGAACCTATGCAACCGAATACAACTATAGAAAATACCTGCAAAAGAAATAAAACAATTTGAAACACATTGCAGTAAGCATCTTCTATGAAAACTGGGGATTCTTAAGACAAACTTGCTTCATTTTTACAACAAAAAATGTGGTCAAAATATATTTTAAATAAAAAAGATAATGAGGTAATTAAGGGAATAGCTTAGTGGTAGAACAAATGATGTATGACAAAAAGGTCCAACTGAGAAAGTGAGCTTTAAACTGTTTTGGGCTGCAATTAGATCTATTAAAAATGGTAAAGTGTAAATGATAATATACTTAAATTTAAGTTAATGAAAATTATATTATACAATTGGTTTTTTTATAATTTGAATAGAAACATATATGAAGTCCTTTTTAAGATTTTTTTTTAAATATATCTATCTAATGTCAAGAATTAGCTAAATCATTGAATGAAAGTTAAATCTGCATGACAAACAAGACAAAAACACTCACACTGTCAATTTTTGAATATTTGTTGGGGATTGAACTAACAAATGTCAAACACCCCTCTATATTATTATTTACCTATGTGGGATACAAGTTTACGCATTTCCTTCATTATCAGATGCTGTGATTCTAACTTATAACGTTACTATTTTTTAAAACACAATAAACCTCAGAACAGTAAAAGAATGCACTAAATTCAAAATCCACCATCATACAGTCTTTTTATACTTGTAATTAATTGGGTAGTTACATGAAAATGCTTTAGTTGTTTAAAGGATCTGTTATTTATTCTGATAACTTTACTTGACCAAATGCAATTCTTGAAAAACTATAGGTGCATTTTATGTATTTAAATTAACTTATAAACTAAGTGTAGGAGCACTTTCTTCTATACATTTAACAAAGTATTTCTTCATAGTCTACAGTATGGACGAAAGTATACAGAAGAACCTCCAGCAGATTTCAAGATTATGTGCAGATTTCAGAATTTTTCAGATTTCAAATTACATCGTCAAAATCATTAGACCTAAAGAGGCATTATAAAGGTAGAAAAACAATATTATATAAAAACAGACTTTTCCTGAAAAATCACACACAAAATTATAAATCCTTATTGATTTTTTTAGCCCAAATTTACATTTCTTAATTAAAAATATTTTTTTAAAGGAAAAGTAGATCTTGAAATCATGTTATTAATATCTGATAAATATTTTTTATTTTAAATCTTCTTTGCTATTTTATAATAAAGGTACAACATATCAGCAACCTATCTTTTAAACTTTGTCTTCTTTTAATTGTTGCTGTCACACAGTTTTACTGTGTGACAGCAACAATTAAAAGAAGACAAAGTTTTAAGATTAAAAGAAGACAAAGTTAAAAACAATTAAAAGAAGACAAAAGAAGACAAAATTGCACTATTAAAGCCTTTGCTTTGAATATAGTGTAAGATTATCCTCAAATTTATGCCAATTATAAGTTTAATTATTAATATATTTTGAGAGGACTACAACAATTAAAAAAAACTAATTTATTGATACTCAATGCCCTGTGTAGAAAGTAATGAACTTAGATTATTCTGTTATATTTTAAAGTACAGAAACTTGGCTGATTTCCAAGTGTGAAGAATTATAAACACTACAATACATGAGTGTGGTTTTTCTTGAGTTATTTAATTTAATTTGAATGTAATAATTTATTTTACATTATTATGATTATTAGTAGGTTTGGAATTCTGATATCTAGAAAATATATTTTTTTAACTTTTTGAGGTTTAGCAATTATCTGATAATATAATTTTAATAAAATAAAAACTTTCTTAAAAATCTGTGTACAGTAGAAAAACAATTTTATATCTGATCCAAAATATTAATAAGATAATCATAAAACTAAACATAATAAGGAAGCTATTAGTATAACAATAAGCATTAAACCACGTAAAAGGATTTTTATATGATATTAAATAGCTATTAGATACACTCATCCTTTAGGTAACTCCCAAGGTGATTCCGAAACTAAAAAATATCCACCAAGTTAAACATCCACGGTACATCCAACATCCTTCAATAAATCAACCACAAACTTCAAAACAACATTTCCCAACAGAATTCAACACTGCAGCAAAATCATTCGAAGTATATTTCCGAATATACCCCGACATGCAGGCATAAGATCGGCGGATCAATATCAAACATGGCTAACGGACCAAGTTCACAACAAAGGTTAGGTCGGCGAATCTAACAGGGAGGACATTGAAAATTGTCCGGATTTATTCTTACCCAACACAGAAGTCTTATGATAACGTGGGGTTTTGTTAAAATGGATATGGGATCGTTTCCTGATCCCGCTTTTCCCGATCCGTAGGCACTTCCCACTCCACCGTTCATTTTTGTTGGCGGCCGAATTCTGTGGGAAAGAGGAGGTTGCCGTGTTTGGGATCGGGAGTGAGGCGGGGGTGCCGGGAAGAAAAATGTATCGCGTCAAAGGCGTCGCCAAATGAGCGATTGGCTTTATTATTTTTAACTTTTTAATTTTACCAAATTCCTTTTAAGATGTCCAAGCAGGTGAATTCATCGTGGAACGGTCAACTGTAGTTTTCTCAGAAAAGAAAAGCATAAGTATAATTGGGAACAAATCATAATAATATAATCTAGTGTGACATTATTTAACCAAAAAAGAGATTAGTTATCAATTAAAATTAAATATGATTAAATATCAATTAATTTATGTTGAGTAAACATTGGTTTGTTTCTTTATTAAATCAGGGGGAAAATTTTAAATGTAGTGAGGGATATATTAGATTGTCCATCCGTTTGCCCGCAACCTTTTTTCAACTTCCTTCTCCCCTCTTCAACTTTAATATAAGATTTTCAAAATCATTTGCTTTTAAGGGAATGGCATCAGATATCTATATTTATTGTTGTTGTCGTGTGCCTCCAGGCCGTAGCCTAGAGGGCAAGAGCATTGCAGTAGCATCCGTGGGCACAAGGCTTTGAGTACCCATGAGAGGGTGGATGTCTGACTTCTTCTCCGAGATGGCGCCGCCTCCTCAATTATGCATGTCCTTGGCTCCTCCTTGGCTGTCTGGTTTCCCAGCAACACACATATTTTTTTTAAATTATACATTTAATGTTTTTATTAAATTCCAAAACTTAAAGAATGGAGGATCCATTTATAACCATCAACTACAAATATATAATTTTTTTTTAAATTAAATTTCATTTAAACTTTTAAATTTAAATCTCAAGCACATTGAAAACAATTTACACATCAGCCAATTTGCTTGTCCTATCCCCCATCGGTAACCTACGGCCCTTTGAGGAATTTTATGTCTCCTCGCTCTTTTAAAAATACGAAAATTAAAAAAATTCTCCACAAAATTTAAAAAAAGTAAGTTTTGGTTTTTAAAAGTGCTATGTTTTTTTAACAACACTTTTAAAAACCAAAATGTTTCAAAATTTTTTTTTGCTTGTATTATTTTGCTGATGGATAATTTTGTTTTATCACAAAAACCAGAAATCGTGGCTTAATCATTTAAACAATCCTTTCATCCCTTGAGAGGGTCGATAAAATTGGTACCAAGCATGCTTGGGAACTAAACACTGGTTCCGCATGAGGCCCGGGACATATGCCTAGCACCCCAGAGCCCTAGGTCATGAAAGCTGAAATGGGCACTGCAGGCCTTAGCCCAGTATTGGGCTGTTGCGACGGGGAGTTAAGTTTTTTATTTTATTATTTTTATTATTATTATATTTTTTTTAGTTATCGCAATAAGCGATACAGATGGAGTGAGTTATGAATCGTGATTTGCAAAATTTTCTTGGCTTATTTCAATTGTGTTAAAACTGTTTAAGCTTCTAATAATGTCGCTCTTTTTTTTATCGCTTTTTAACGTCTTTCGAATGACGAATCTTAATTTGAATTTGATTTCCTTCAAGTATATATCCAATTAAGAATCGTATTCTCTTATCATTTGTGGCGTAATTTATCCGAGGACGTAATAGAATTTTCATTAAAAAACAAAGATGCACTTCGTGATTTATTTTTTGTTCAAAATGAATATGGAAAATCTAATTTTATTATTTTTGTATGACCAAAGGATAATCTGGAAAGGAGTTGTAGCTTAACCTGTGGTCTGACCTCTTTGAATTGCTATGCTAACAAACTTAGTTTACCAAAATTTTGAAATATTAGCATTTGAAAACACAATCCAATGAACGGTATATATTTTAATTAAAATTGTGCAATCACACACTCAAATTATTATTAAATCAAAAAGTGAAAAAAGTTTTTTTAAAAATTACAAGTACAGCGAAAACATTTAAATCTATGTAAGTGCCGGAAAAAATTGAAAAATAATAAACTTTATTCTTTAAAACTAAGAATTTTTTAATTTAAGTTTTTATGATGAATGAATAATTTAAACACTCTTTGAAAAGTTTGCTTTCTCGCAAGAATGATTGATGTGTAAAAGTGGTTTTAAAAAACAAAAATACAAAGAAAATAATTAGTTTACGTATAGGCTTACTAATAAAGTAGAAAATGTCCTTGAATTGTAAATTAATTAACAGGACTGAATTCTTTAATAATCTTGTTCGTTAAATAAACTTAAAAATTATTAAAATTAGCATTTATTTTTTTATTATACTATTGAATTATAAAGGCTTCTTAAATATTCACAAACTTTGTTGTAATAGTTGTAAGGATCTTATTAAATATGATAGGATGAATTGAAAAATTATTGGATCGTAAAGTTTAGGTAATAAACTAGCTCGTAATTCTTTTGTTTTTATGAGACATAAAAAAAACAATAAATTATTTATTAAAATTGTAAAGTGCATGTTTTTAGTTGTCTCTCGGAAAATGAAATTTCTTACTAGGGGATGCTCATTAAACTTTTTTTTAAAAAGTGCCGTTAATTGTTATCAAAGACTGCTTGATTAAATAAGTTTTATAAATATTAATGCTTTATATAATCTTCTCTACTGTTCCCGTTTCTAACAACGTAAAATAAGAAATAATCTATAGTTTTATGTACACAAATTTGATTACTAAATATATAATAGGCAAAGATCACCAACAATGCGGAAAAAATGATAAACCAACTTAAATCCAAGGAACGGATTATTTATGAAAGAATTTCAGAAAATGTACATTATTTTTTTGCTAAATAATTTAATATATGACGCATAAAATTTTCTTAATTTTATATTATTTACCAAAATTTAGATTAATGTTAAAAAAAACTCAAACTAGGTATTAACTTCGTTAGACTTCCATCCGTCTCCCTGTCCGTTCAAACAATTCCTTCTACTTCTACTCTAACTGCAAAATGTTTAGTATTTTGTTGCTGTTTTCTGAAAAGTATAACGTCAGAAATCTTACTGTGTATCCGTCTGTGTTCCGTACCTCCCTTTTTAATTCCACTCTAAACGTCAGAATTTTTTTTAATCTACAACATCATCAGATATGAGAAGCTTTATTAATGCCGTACCCCACTCTTTAACTTTCAATCAATTCAGTGAAAGCGCCTAATTTACAAAATACATTGACACAAATACATCCACTACTATAAAAATTTCCATTAGTATCTTAGTAAGAGGAAAACTAATCTACTTTAAGAATCTCTTTTCATACAATGTAAACAAAATTTGAATATTTTCGGTAAACTACACAAATTTTTTCACTTAGGGAGTTAAGTCACTGCTTTCCATGTAACTTATACTTACACCCAGAAAAGCTTCAAGTTCTGGATGATTAACTGAATTCAAAAGCAAACTACTAGGGATGACAACTTGGCAAGTTGTCAAGTAAAACTTTTTCTCTTTGAATGAAAAACGAACGTTTGAATTGCTTACCCCTTACTTAATTAAAATATAAATAAAAAGCTTATTTATAGCAAAATATAGTCTTAAAATTTTATTTAAAACTAGTTTCCGAATTGCAGATATTTTTGCATTAAGCAACTTATTTTGTGTATCGATACCTTTAACTATAACCTAACTTTAAATATTATTTGACATTACATTAAAACTATAAGTCGCAAGTAATATTTATCATGATCAAAAATTTATTAAAATGTTTATGAAACTTATAATCGCTTTCGTTTATTCTGTTGCATTTCAAAGATAATTTATTTATGCCTAAAAATGAAGACATTATTTTAAAATGTTGTCCGATTGTATTTATAATGAAGAATGTTTTTAAAAAATTAAGGAATATTTTAATATATAATATAACTGACTCTTAATTAACCGAAACAAATATAACTCCAGCATGACCAAAAATGAAAACTATACAACTAGAACCGTTGCACTAAAACATGAAACATGCCCACTCTTAAACCATATCTTAAAACTGTATTATTAAAATACCTTTTATAAAGTTAACTACCTAAAACATAATTAAAGTACCACTGGATTTAATTTAAGTTTTTACCATTGGTGAATTTTACGAATTTAATAAGAAATGAATACTTGGGGTTCTTCTTAATTTATCTAGAATGATTAAAAACCTTTTAATTATTTAGATGTCACTTTAAATAGGTCACTTAACAGATAAATCTATAATAATAAAAATGCCGTTTTGTGTGTATGTATGTATGTCTCTCTGAAACTCACAAACGATTTGTTTGACTCGTAACTTGGTACAAATACGTAGTTCATACTTGAGTTACAGAATAAGAACTTTCAGAGCTATCTCGCCAATTCATTGATTAAAACTCGCCAAATGAGCAAAATGTTTGTTAAGCTATTACTGAATTATGATGGTTAATAAAGCAATCGCACTAGAGCTGCATATAAGGGTATTATGTCTTTATTGTTTCGCCAAATATGTTGCCAATATCGCCAAATTATTTATTAAAACTCGCCAAATGGGCAAAATGTTTTTTAAAATAATTTATAAGCTGGTTGGATATGCTAAGGTCGTTGTGTTAGAGCTGTATAATGTGTGTATTTGTAGCTATATCTATTTTCTCGCCAAATTATTTACCAAAACGAGCCAAAAGAGTTGAAAAAGGTTTTATGTATTTATGAGGGAATTGTGATGACATTTATGAGTACATTTTACAGCGTATTTTTGATTTTAGAATATTAGGGCAATGAATTGAGATTTTTTACTTGATAACGAGTGGAAAGAGAATAACTTAAGTTTATGATTTTATAACAGGTTATATGGTACACATACTTGGATCGATTTGATATTTATTTAATCCGTGCGAAGTGCGGGTATAAATTTGCTAGTGTAAAAATAAAAAATATTTTATCCTTAATATTCTTTTTAGAAGGGTAGAATTTGTATATTTTCCCCCTTGGCGAAAATTTTAAGTTTCAAAAATTAAGAATTGCATTTGAAATTTGACCAAATTTTTCACTTGTTGCATGTAGCTCGTCTTTCGACAAGCTTGTTGTCGAAAAAAATCCTCCTCAAAGTGAAAATTTTACTGCTTCTTCACACGCGATGGGTAACATCATTAAGTGAAAATGCTTGCAAATATGTATTTCTGCTTAGATATTTGATGCAAATTTTCTGTTGTAGCTCATAATCTGTTGGAAACTCATAATAATGAAACTCATAATCAATAAATTACTATTTACTGAAAACTAATTTTAATAGAGAGTTAAAGTTTAAAGTACGAGTTAAAAATTGCGAAATAATCTAGGTAAAGTTTTAGGAAATTCGGTGCTACAAAACTATAACAAAATATAGATTTGAAGTATCTTGATTTTAATTAAGATTAAGTTGAATTATCGTCTCACTCACGCTGCACGAGGGGTATTGGCGAAGGGCGTTTTTATTAAGAACCATAGTCAAGTGACGAGCAGACAGTTGACAATCATGCTTGGAAATAATCCACTTATCAATAAGAAATCTTTAAAAGAACAGTTTCTATACTTGATTCAACCATTTTCTCCTAATTAATAACCGTTAACACTTCTTCATAACTTTTTTCTTCGTCAAAAATAATGTTTGAAACTAATTAGTTTCTAAACCATATTCAAGCTAGTTTTCACCAAAATATTGCCTGAAAGCCTTGCTTCACAATTCCGTAAATTTCAATAGCTACGCAACAAAGCACAATTTTTCGAAATATATTCTGGAAAAGATATTGGTTACCATAGTAACGATAGCGAGATAAATCTAATGAAATAAAAAGAAACACCTCGTCCGAAATATTTTATTTTTGGTTTAAAATTAAACCCATGTTGTTCATGACATAGTAAATGTGATGTTTAATTTCCTCGAACCAAACAATTATTAAATTTCCTAAACTTTATTTTTATGCTTCACAGCTTTAGGTTACAGCTTCAAAAATGAAAAATGTTTTTGCCGTTGCGTATCCAAAATTTAATTTGAAAAAGGCTGCAGAAGTAATTTTTTAAAACTTAATATTTTAATTTCTCTCTAAACTTATCATTTGCTTTGACAAGCTTAAAATTATCTGAAGTGTTTATGCTAATCGACCATAATGATGAAAAATTACTTCTCTACTTTAAAAAAAATTACAAAGTGGAGACGTACGTAAGTTTAAAAAAAATTAATTTACCAAACACATATTTCAAATTATTGTTGAATTTTAAGAATATGGTAAATTTACTTTTAAAAGAACGGAATAATTAACAAGTGCAATCAGCAGTAAAAATTATCATAAAATAAACATATAATGATAACTTTACCATTAAATTCTGACTTTCAGATAAGTATAGAGAAATTATATGTATTATCTGCTTCTGCTGAATTTATTTTCCTATTGGTAGAATTTCATGGAGGAAAAATCATTAAAAAGAAAACTTAAATACAAACTAAAAGTAACTTTATTTAGTCAACAAAATACAAAACACTTTTTATTCACAAAACGAACTACAATGCTTTCAAAACACGATACATTTAATAACAATTTAGAAGCTTTGCATACAGAGAAGCATGACTTTAATAAGATTGTAGCTATAAAATGTGAAAAATAAATGCTTTAAAAACGGATTTTTGAAATATGGTTACATTATAGATGTTTTTTAATTACTTTACATATAAACTTTTGTCAAAATTGAATCTTTCAAAAGCAACTCTTAAAATACTTAGCAGGTTGTTTTTTTCTTAAACTATTTGAAATTTGTAAAATATGCTAATTTTCGCACTTAAATTGAGTTCAAAAATTTAATATTACAATACCAAGATATTACATTTTACAGAATTTTACTAAAGTACATTACAACTTCTAAAAAATGTCATGAAATAACTCATTTTTATGACTAATAACTGACTAGAACTAGGTAACTCAATAAACACTGGAAACTAACAAAATGACTCATTCTATAGAACAAGTAATGACTTTAAAAAGGAATGCTCGCATAATTCTTCCCTAATGATCTAACAAGAAAACTTGTAATAGTCGAAACTTTAACGATTGCTATTTGAAGAAATGTACCGAGCTTAAAAAAATTTGCAATAAATATAACATTAAAAAATGGAAAAGCCCTCGCTACTAAATTTTGATGAAGAGAGCAACAAATTATTCGAATAAAGAAAATGTTTCTAATCTACATTTATTTGATCATTTCAAAAGTAGTAAAGATATTTCAACAAACCGAAATTAGTAAAGCTCCAACTATTATCCAACGTTTAGAATATAGAGCTGAGCAAAATTTATCCTCGCTTATAAATAATTAACAAAATATCAAGGAAATTTATTCGATAATTCCTTGTTATAGGAATTATTAGTACAATGTAACTATTCATAAACTTAATACATTTGTTACAGAAACTAAAGATTATTTTCTTTCATTAGTCCAAAAGTAGATAAGTGGTTGAGTTAGTGTGTACTCCCCAGTGGCACACTGCTTCTTGCTGTTTACTCGTTATCACAAATCTTTTGAGGAGGTGTTTGCCGTTCAAATCGTTGCTAGCAAGTATAAGTGAGGCGTAGCCGTGAGAATGTGGAATCAAAAGGGATTCTAAAAAAATAAAATTATCGATGTAAATCGTTATTTAAGTTCCCACATGTGCTATCTCATTGTTGTGCAAGGATCAGATTTACTGGTAACATTTCGCGCGATTTTTTCGGATTTGGCGATAATTTTTTGTGGCAACTGCATGTTGACTTCGACTGACAATTTGAATTCTTTGACTTCGAAACGATAACGTTTTCCGGCAAACCTATCTGACCGTTATTTGCTCATTTCGGTTGGGTTTTTGGCCGACTTTTGACTCAATTTTGAAAGTTTGCCGAGGGTTATCGTTCAGTAAATTTCTACCTTTGTGCAAAGTGAAATAGCACATGTGGGAACTTAAGTAACGAAATGCAAAGTACTCGTATCAGTCATATCACTAAAAAGCCAAAATGTTACACTATGAGTCTGCAATTTCGAGTAATAGGATAGTATAAATATTTGACGTTTGTTGACAAAAGGTATAAAGGAAAGTAAAATATAGTCTACAAAACTATAAATATAATGCTAGACCCGTATTTTAAATTACTTTTATTTAATCTAGTCTGCAAAAAAACAAAACTTGGGTATAACGGATAACAAGTTGCGATGCGATAAGTACAATAAAACACAAATTTAGTTAAAAAATAATTTGTATTGCTATATTTAATTTAAAAGGGTTTACAGTCTTAAAACAAAAGAGTAAAATACACTCCAGTTGGAGAAGTGCATTTTCGACACTGGAAAGGAATGAATACTAACTCAGACTGAGTTAAAATCACTCGTTTGGAGTGATTCTGTCGGAGGTTTAACACACAAAGGATCCACTGCACAAGGAAAAGTGCATTTTCCAGACTGGAGGAGTGAAATCTAATCAGACTGAGTTAAAATCGCTCGTTCGTTTTAAGAGTGTATACATTTATAAAGGTAAACTTTTATTGCAAACTTGTTTCTGCTGAATCCTACCACGATTTGTTTTCCATCAACTTTAGAAATTCCAGTAAAAACGAAAAGAATATTCGTACCATGTTCTTACCATAAACACTTGTTAGAAACATTATACTATAGTTAAAAGGCTATAATTGAAATATAGTTAAAATGCAACAAATATTTTTCAACTGAATAAGTAAAAAAAAGTATTTTACTTAAAAGTTAAAACGAAAATTGTGTTTGTGTCAACACTGGCTTTGTTTCAAATAAAAAAAAATCAAGCATGACACATTCTAAAGTTTTAAGTAAACAATAAAATCGATTTCCTTTGGTCAATTTATTTTATCTAAAACAATAGTATCGATACATCAATATATCAGTAAATTTTATTAGCTTTTGAAAAATTAAATTTTAATAACGATTTTATCTTACCGGATACTTCTGTGGATGCTATATTTTGATAAGTCACAGTTTTACCACTGTATTGAATTGTAAAATAAGCTCTTGATGTTGGCAACACCACCTCTGACGTTGAAAGGTCTACATTTGACTTCATTTTAGCCACCTATAATAAATAATACAACTTAATACAAATGAGTAATTAAGAACAAACATCAAACATCGACCGGTTTACTTTATATAAAAAAAAACTAAATTAGAAATACGGTTTTATACAAGAATAATAAAGTTTGTAACAGTGATTTTGGTCTTAACATAACTATGTTTGAATTTGACCATGTTAAAATTTGTTTGGGTTTGCCGTAATAACTAGATCTAGAGTTCTTGACCGGAGAGGAACCAACTTAACCACGGCCGACTTCAATAACAAGGCCAGAGAAGCTATCCCAAACATGAGCGCAGACGGAATTTTGACATCACTGTTCCGAGTCCCGAAGATCTAGAAACTAGTTAGGACGCATTCGGAACCCTAAAAATGTAGTTAGCCGTGAACGAGTGGTTCCGAACAAGTTTTGAGACAGTTTTTTTTATCTTCGGAACAACGTCACTCGGAACTAGGACGTCAAAATTTCCGTCCCCGTGCGTGTTTGGGAGAACTTCTTTGGCCATAGTAGTTGAGTCGGCCGTGACTCAACCCAAGTGTGGTTATCGTACGCGGTGTCATGACATTGGACCACAACAATGTACCACTTGATCGGTAACTCAAGCTGTGAAGTCATAGCCAACGTGAAAACGTTGTTTTAGATCTCACAAACAAACTGGCATCCAAGTCGTCCAAACAAGAACAGTCAAGCCTACAGTGACGCCTAAGCTACGCATTTGTTTTCTATAGCAGGAGAGAAAAAAACGCGCTCCTCTTCTTTTGAATAGTTCACTCTTAAAACAAAAGAGTGAAATCCACTCCAGTTGTAGAAGTGCATTTTCGACACCCTAAAGGCATGCATATTAACTTAGACCGAGTTAAAATCAATCTTTTGGAGGGATCCTGTCGGAGGTTTAACACACAAAGGATCCACTCCAAAAGGAGAAGTGCATTTTCCAGACTGGAAGAGTGAAAATTAATCAGACTGAGTTAAAATTAGAGTGTTTGTTTTAAGAGTGTTCATTTTACGTGCATCAGATTTTTTCACGTGGATCTGTTTTAGGTAGGTAAGATAGACATATTCTACATATAAGATAGCATCATCCCAATCCAGTTCTTGATTTGGAAAACTGAAGGCCTTACTATACCATTCATAGTCATTCAGATAAAACGATCACGATATACCAGGTCTATCAAGAATTCGAGCAAAGGAAGCATTTCCTGCCCCATCCCCGCATGTTGTTTTCTTAAAATCGGCGTGAGCGTGTTTTTCCCCACCCTACTTGGGTTTGAACTGTTCGGATTGTTAATCTCACAACAGAACCTCAAACGCGATAGGTTTAGAAAAGCGATGCTCCTCCCGTTTATTAGAAAACCAAGCGAAGGGATGGGGGAAGAAAATGCTCTCGCGACTCGCATTCGGGATAGACTAGTATAACAGGAAATCCCACGTCCTTCTAGCTTATTTTACTAAGTGTGTGGGAAAACTTCGAACTAGTCAAAATTCCATAGATAAGAAAATAATCTAAACCTATAAATCTAACTTTTCTTAGTATTTTTCTTTTATCTTCAAATATCATTTTTAAATTATCCGACATAACAAAACTAATTCACTTTTTGCAGCAAGAATCTCTTGCTTTCTTCATGAGTTTAACAAATATAAAACAAAATCTTGAGTAAAAAAATGTGTTAATTATTATAACAGCATGACGATAGATTAAAAACCGCAAATAAAATATTGAATCCCTAAACTAATTAGACGTCTAGAATTTAATAATCTTCGCTGATGATGTATTCATTATCGATCGCTCCCTTCATCATATTACTGCGGCAAAATATTTCAGACACGAGAATTTAAAGCGTTAAAAAATATACCGTGTTGTGGGGATGGAAACTAAGACTGGTTTGGCTCACAAAGTTTCCTATCATTTTCGCAGCCAAACGGTTAAAGCTAAGTCAACTAGAGCTTTTATTCGAACCGGGTAAAAAAAAAAACATCGTATTTATCGGTATTGCTCAAGTAGGAGCAATACGATAGGTATATGTGGTGTCTCAATACACTGCAAAGAATTTTAAGTTGTTTCTAAACATTTATGGCACTTGTATGAAATTTGAAAAATAAAAATATATTAATTAAAAAAATATTTAAAATGTATGGCCATGAAGTTATAATTCACTTAACATTACCACGGCCCGAGCGAACATCATTGATAAAGCCGTAAATATGATATTTTTCCCGTAATGTGTGATACCCCCGATTAACTTAACTTTGCTACTGTGATTCATGCGACACCGTAAACACGGCAAAAATTACCGGAACCGCCGTGTGTGGATATAGAGATAGAAAAAGCGTGCGATATTTCACACTATCTCGAAAAGGAACGTAATGATGAAACAAGAGGGAATTTTGTGCGGAAGCATCACCTAAGCATGGCGGTGATTGGCGTAGAAAAAAATCAGCACTAAAATTGCGGGTTTTTTTAGAATCATGATTGTTGAGTTGATTCTAGTTGATAACTGCAGATAATTCGAATTTCCTTTTGTGAGTGTCAAAAGTAATATTAAGTAACCGAAAATTTGCATAGTTGTTCATTGATAATTTGTGGAATTATTGATTTTATTTTCATCGTTAAGCCTAACCAATCATAAAATGTCGTTCAAAATTGGGTCGCATTAAGATTATTTCACTGAATAGAAATAGAACTACCCAAAAAAATGTGATTCATGAATCATAAAAGTACAATCCACGTCTATAAAAAATTTCAAAGAGCCACCAGCTCCAAGATAACAGCTTCTAAAATGCGCAATTTTAGTACTGTCATTACTCATTTTCTACGTAACTGGCCGCCATGTTGAGATTTTCAAAGGAAACCGATTTTGACCCTCTGTTTCCCCTCTAGATAGTGGACGTGAGCGCACGGTTTTTCCATCTCTATGATGTGGACCGAGAAAGCGCCAAATCCTTATATTTACTTTGCGTTAGTTTCGCTGCAGTAAAAGAACCGTCAAGGTAAAACAACTTTAACAGAGCGCAGGAGAAATTTGTCTTAGTCGAAGAAATGACGAATGTCCTTTAAATAACATTGGCAGTTTTTCTGTTAGGCAACATGTTATTATATGAAACTTACAAATTTGTGACAGTAACTGTCACTTAAAATCACTTCTATCCACACAAGATTTTAAAATTTTTACAGCACTTGAGAAAGCGCTTTAATTCTAATTATGGCATTTACACGTCATATTATATATTCTAACAGATTTTATCCTATAAATTAATATATTCTCGGCAATAATTTGCTACATTGAGTTAATAAAAATATGCATTGTTATTTTTATATGATGGGTAGGTCATAATTCTAATGATATTTTTCAGATATATGACAGATAACTATCGGAAAACGAATATAATTTTATTAAAAATATAATGTTAATGATATAAATTTTTTAATTTAAATCATTATGTTATTAATTATTTTACTATTTAATTGTTTTATTAGTGAACTAAAATGAATTAAATAATCAAATAAAATTAATCCGATTAATAATGGCATGCCATTATGAATGCAAAAAAATTAAAGTTAATGAAATGAGGGAAAAAAATTGAGTTTAATTTTTAATTATAAGTTTGACCTTACAAATTGGTACGACTAAATATTCGTAATAATCTAAAAAAACTAGTCAAAAACTAAAAATTAAACTTTTAAGTCCTAATTAGTTTGATAATGACTAGAGAAAATAAAAAGAAAATTAACGGAAAGTTTTGAAACGTAATTGAGTTTATGACACGTTTTTTACCTACTTAATTTATGTAGAGATTATAAATCTTCTTAATAAGACAAGTAAATAGCAAACTAAAGATTTTAATAAGGTCAAAACAAGATTAATATTTACCTCATTAGAAGTACTAAAGTGAAGGTGTTTCTAATTGGTAAAATAAACAGGACCATTACAAGTACTTTAAACAATAGGTTTTATCAATGATAATATGCATAAATAATCTATAATAATAAAAGACAGTGTGTGTATGTCGGTGGATCGCAAAAGACCTACTTAGACTGCTCTAAAAAATTCATAATTTTTAATATAGATTCCTTTTTTTTTCCTACGTGTGCCCCTGAGGCTTAGTTTTTTCATATTTGATTGGGATTTTTAATTAATATAATTAGTTTTAAAAAAACGTAATCCACGTGGGATTGCGGGACGATATCAGGGCTTGAAAATACATGGACCGGGCTTAAACGGGGGCTTGAACGCCCTCCTCCATTAGTTTGATTGAGATATATGCGCTCGCCCTACGGCTGCTTCATCTTCTATTAGTGTTTGCTTTTTTTAAGTGCGCATGCGCCAACACGAATTTAATTTTGTTTTGATTTTGAGTGTATTTTCACAAGTAAGCATGCCTCTAAAATTAAGCAATGCGAAGTTAACGGGTTCCTAGTAAGGCGGACCATACTGCTAGTAAATAATAAATATATATTTGTTTTAGATTAGTTTTATTCTAGATTTAGTTTACTTTGAATTATCGTCGCACTAGAGCTACTCTAGGGCTATTAGCGACGGGTGTCATACCTTAGAACCAAAGTCTAATGACAGGCCGACACCCGAGTAGGCACCCAACGCAACCGTCGAAGGCAACTTCGTACGCAGTGTTAGGACTTAAGGTTATTTAACGTGCACTTCCTCTACAAGGGGTATTATTCGCCTGAGTTTTACTTTAGAAGGAAGCATGGTTAAACTACATTTGTAAATTTTGGAACAAGATGGAATAATTTTAAGGTTTTTCATATTTTCTCTATATTTTTATAATTTTTTGAGATACATATTCACAACATATTCAATATTTTTTTACGTTAATATTTCATTTAACATAAAAATGAGAGTCGTAAAAATACAAAACATTTGGTTATAACAGCAGTAATTGTAATTTTAAAAACTCTTGAAAGCGTCTTCGTAAAATAGAGAAATCTTTAAATAAATGACCTAAACTTATCTAACATTTTTTCTTTAATTGGAATATATTTAATAAATTCGATCACCAATTGCTAGTATAATTCAATAACCCATGCTCAATTGAAAACTTGATCTAATAAAGCAATTTCATCACTTGTCTTAGATCAATTTATCGTTTTTTAGTGTCTCCGTCAAACACAAATGGCACAAGTTTTTATTAAAGTATACTACGGGATTGAATCTCTATGGCAACGCAAATATAATTTACTTAAGGCTATCAACAACCTGACATTAAAATGTGCCCTTTCCGGCAGCATTTGATGTAAATGATCGATATGAAAATCAATTTTATCGTAAATCCTTATCGCTTATAATGGAGGTAAAGATGGTTCAGCCTTACCCGATAAATAAATTCTCTTTGGTGCTGTTATAACTTTTAATTCGGATAGTTAACACTCTTTAGAATGATATACATTTAAATGATACTTCGGTTTGAGCAATAGAATGGAATTTGTTAAAGTCTATAGTTTTAAATGATGTTACCAGCGTCAGTAATATACTAGTTTTATTACAAAGCATTAGGTTTTTGACAGTAGCAGTATCCCTAACACAAAGGGACATCCAAATAAACAATTAAAAATAAACTTTTTAATAAACGTCAAAAATAAACTTTTAAATGTACTTACCTATCACGCTAAAGTTAATGCAATTGTAAACACAAAATCTTTTTGATAACAGGGCTTACAGTTAATTTTTTTTGTTCCGACTATACATAATGAGACAATTTTCCCCATACCTCGGACATTTGAATGAAATTTTGATACTTGTAGCTTCATTATACAATGATTTCCACAAATCCTGGTAGTTTTTTTTTAGAATATATACATAATCACGATAAATAGTCATTCGGATAAAACTTAATCTACAAACTGGTTACGAAAGTAATCGGCTTTAATCTAGTTGTAAAAATAACGTTTTTGTTTAAAGAGTCCCATTGAAAAATTAATTTTTTCTTAAATTTTTAGTCGTCACACGGGAAACTTGAAGAGGTTTACAATGAAGTAGAAGTAAAATTAAGTAATATTTGAAAATACGTCACCCAAAAAACGCTATTACTATGATCGTACTATTTGCCGCTTTCTCCCACGTCAACGCAATGCAAAATCGTCATCCATATTGCAACGGATTTTAATTCAATATCTTTTAACACCTGCCTAAACATTGCCTTTATATTAAATTCAAAACACGCTACACTTATTTGCGTGCGGGGGTGTGGCTCAGTGGTAGAGCGTTCGCTTAGCATGTGAAAGGCCCTGGGTTCGATCCCCAGCACCTCCAATTTTTTTTTCTCTAAATTTTTAAACGTTAAATCTAGTAAAATTTCTAACACGGTATTATTCTTTTAACACTGTTGATGTTTTTTTTTTCATTTATTCAATCTTGAATCTTGAAACCGTTGTCAAGTGACGAAGCCGATACGCGAGCTAGCACCCAACGTAACTATACGGCGACATTGTTCACATTCGGCGTCAAGACATCATTGAAACACAATTGATTGAACGTGCACCTTTTTTTTGTATACACAGCGTTGCATACTTGGAATTTTTTTAGAATTCTCCTGCATCATCCGTTTATAACTCGATTCGAGTAAGGTTAGGTTTTGAATTATCGTCGCACTAGAGCTACACTTAAAACAAAAGAGTGAATTTCACTCCAGTTGGAGAAGTGCATTTTCGACACTGGAAAGGAGTGAATATTATCTCAGACTGAGTTAAAATCACTCGTTTGGAGTGATCTTGTCGGAGGTTTAACACACAAAGGATCCACTCCAAAAGGAGAAGTGCATTTGCCAGACTGGAGGAGTGAAAATCAATCAGACTGAGTTAAAATCGCTCGTTCGTTTTAAGAGTGTACACGAGGGCTATTGGCGACGGGCGTCGTATTTTAGAACCACAGTCAGGCGACGAGCCAACACCTGAATAGGCACCCAACGCAACCGCTAAGGGCGACATCGTACGACGCGTTAGGACTTTGAAGGATATTTAACGTGCACTCCTTTACACGGGGTATTATTCGTCGGACATTTTTGGCTGCACGGGCCATTTATAGGTCGGCAGCTATTTTGGCAATGCCCGGACCCGAACCTGGGACCTTCCGCATGCTAAGCGAGTGCTTAACCGACTGGGCTCCCCAGCCCGATTCGAGTAAGGATGGACCTCAAAATTTTGATACTAGGTCAAGTGACAATGTTTGCACAAACCCAAAACGCAGCCTAGTAGAGAGCGGGACTGTAATGCATAAAAAAAACATCCCTTTTACAGAAATTTTATATATTTTTAACCGTTCCCCTTATTTTACAGTCTTAAGACATTTCATTAACCCTTTCAGTTCCAGTGATGCCATTGGGCATCATTTATCTGATCATAATTTTTAAAAAAGTAGGGCTGATATCCATTGGGATCAATAAATAATACTATTTTCTAATAGAAAAATTTTGAAGAATGTGCTTGTTTGATATGATAAATGGCTATAGATGATCAAAAAAAATTAAAAATGATGATGCCAAATAGACATTGGGACAGAAAGGGTTAATCCTATTTACAGTTTAAAACAGTTTAATGGGTCATAGGAGTATTAAAAATGTGCAAAGAAGGTACTACAAAGCATAGTTTGATCTTTCATATAATTTTTTAACTACTCAATATGTAAGGATAATTTTTATATGTAATTCTACAAGATTTATTTAATAAAACCGAGTTTAAAATTTATGAAACTTTAGCCAAAAGTGAAATAAAGTATTTTAAACATAAGCTATTAAACACATTGGGATTAGGCTTGTGTGCCTAATTTTGAAGTCAAAATTGAAGACATGACCGAGAAAATGACTTTATATTGTAAAAATATTTACAAACAAAGACTTATACCTAAATTCTCAGCTCAACTTTTATAAGAAATTATTTTAAGAACTTTTTGTAAAAAAAAATAATTAATTTTTAAATTTTGATTTTATTTTTTTTATAATTTCCAATTAAAATTGAGCTGAGAATTTAGGTATAAGCCTTTGTTTGTACATATTTGTACAATATAAAGTCATTTTCTTGGTCATGTCTTCAATTTTGACCTCAAAATTTGTCGCACAAGCCTAATCCCAATGTGTTCAAATAGCTTTATGTTTAATATCATTTATTTTAGTTTTGGCTAAAGTTTCATAAATTTTTTAATTTGTTTTATAATAAATAAATCTTGTAGAATTACATATTAAAAAATTATACTTATATATTGAGTAGTTAAAAATTACATGAAAGATCAAACTATGCTTTGTAGTACCTTCTTTGCACATTTTTAAGACTCCTATGACCCCTTAATTCAAAAACTGTTGTCAATAAGATGACTTTGGGGCGATGTAAACGTCATCAAGGCTACTTAGTTTCGTAACATCGAGGGTTTACCCGAAATATTCTTACAGCTACTCAAACATTTACGGAAGTTTATTAATTTTATAGACTTATGCAGTAACCATGTGGGGGTGTGGCTCAGTGGTAGAGCGTTCGCTTAGCATGTGAAAGGCCCTGGGTTCGATCCCCAGTACCTCCAATTTTGTTTTGATACATTGTCAGTTAATTTTTTTAATGCTTTTATTCAAACTAGCCCCTTCGCAATAATTAGTGACTCTACAGAATGAAAAGTTACTGTGTAACACTAGTTCGGATACAAGTTTTCTTATTATTTCAAAAACTCATGAACTTATGCACTGCGAAAAAATCACTTCAAATTTTCCTTTTTTACGAACGGAGAATCGAACGGCTAAAAAAATATCTAGTGTACCGTAAAAAAATGCATACTGAAGATTCCTGCATTAAATAAAGTAAATTCTTATTTAGCGAGTCTTTCCCCATAAACTATTTATACTTGTACAAATTGAAAAAAAATTTTGTAAGAGGGCAACTCGAACATGCAACCAATAAGTTACAGATGAAGCGTCGGACCAACTCGACCAAATTCCCGACGGATTGAAACCAAAAGAATGAAACTTGTTGACGCTACTTCCTCTATTTTTTTATATGACAAATGTAGATGTCTAGTGAAATCGATAAATCTACTTTTTGAAATTACTTCAAATATATTTTAAATTTTCAATAAATAATTTTGCAACAAAATATTCTAAACGATTTCAAAAAGTGCTGTTATTGAGCCTTGCAAGCCATCTAAACTACACTTATACGAATACTAATACTTTACTAAACTAATGTTTTTGTTACGAAAACCATTTGTACACACAGTCGGAGTAATTTGGCTTTGATTTTTTATTTTTTAATACAAACACTTCGGTTTATAGAACCGCTTTCATTTTCCCTAAAGTTTGATTGTGGTTCTAAATTACGTCGCCCGTCGCCAATAGCCCTCGTGAAACTCTAGTGCTACGATAATTCAAACTAAATTAACCCCCTTTCAGGCAAGTTTAGTTTGAATTATCGTTGCACTAGAGCTACACGAGGGCTATTGGCGACGGGCGTAGTATTTTAGAGCCACAGTCAAGTGACGAGCCAACACCTGAATAGGCACCCAGCGCAAGGGCGACATCGTACGCAGCTTTAGGACTTTCAAGGTTATTTAACGTGAACTGCCTCCATACGGGGTATTATTGGTCAGACATTTTTGGCTGCACGGGCCGTTTATGGATCGGCAGTTATTTTAGTGATGCACGGACCCGAATCTGGGACTTTCCTCATGCTATAGTTGAATGCCAAACCGACTGGGCTCCCCAGCCCCCTTAAGGCAAGAGAAGAGAAAATCTGAGATAGAAAAGAGATTTTAGTTGGTCGATAGCTGGGTTGAAAAAGAGCAACACGAGGTTTTTGCAACGGCATTCGAACCAGTCAAGTTACTAGCCAACAACTGAGTAGGCATCCAATGCAACTTTTAAGGGAGACGTCATACGTGCTGTCCGGACTTTGAAGCATATTTAACAGGCACTTCCTCGACGCGGAATATTATTCGTCGGAATTTTTAACTTCGGCAATTATTTTGGCAATGTCCGGCTCAGCTGGTCGGGAAGAGCGGTGTAAAAAATCTGCTAATCGGAATAGAATATTAATCTGTAAATCACTATTAATTATTAGTTATTCATAGCAAAGTATCAAAAGATTTGTTATCTAATTTCAACTACATTTTATACGTCACATTGTTTCAATGAGTACTGCACAATCGCCACGTATAACACGACAAGGTGCTTTCAGATATTCCAACACTTGTTCAAACAGTTGATGAAGTAGTTACCTTTTGGAATGTACTAATCAACATACATCTGCAAGCGGGGGTGTGGCTCAGTAGTAGAGCGTTCGCTTAGCATGTGAAAGGCCCTGGGTTCGATCCCCAGCACCTCCAATTTTGTTTTTCTTACACTGCTAAAAATTTCGTCCTTGAATTCACCATAATAATGGTTCCTACAGTGGTGGAAATTGATTTATGAACTGACAGTTTTTTAACAGTATTTCTTTATTAAATGCATTTTTATCGATTTAAATTTTATATACTATACATGCTTTGCATTATAAACTATACACGTGAATAAAATTTCATATAAATTCGTAAACAATTTATTTTTTTGACATTTTAGTTTTAGCATAGGGAAATTGATTTATGAACTTTTGCATTCAATCTCAATTAATAATTGCTAAAACTATTTTTTGTCGCTAATGCTTCCTTGATTTTGTTTTTCATAGACAACACAAAACTTTGGATCAAGTTTTGGTCAAGCAATTTGCAGTTTTTAATGATTAAGTCCTTCTATTATATAACTGATACACTCTTCATTAAAACCATACTCCATTTGAGTAAATTATTCAAACCAATTGATCTCAGACATTATTCTTGGGGTTTAAGTCATGGCTATTGGCAGGGTGATCTAAATGAACAACACTTAGTTCATTAAACAGTCTTTAATTTCGTTTGAAATGTGGATACTTGCATTATCATGCATAAAAATCGAATCAAAAGCATAGTTTTGCAACGCAAAAAGGAATTAAAGAATTTTCTAGAACTAATCTGCAATAAAGTTATGTTTGTCAGCAATTCAGAAACATAACCTTGTTTCTTCAATCATAAGATATCGGGGCCCAAATCATCAAACTTCCACCACTAACATTTCTGCTGAAGACAGATCTTGGTTATTTCCGAAGATCCTTTCAATAACATTTTAAACCATCACGTCCATCCAAATTGAACATTTTTTCATCAGCAAAGTTCACTTTTTTCCTATTTCTCTCCCTCCACCCCCACCCAATCCATTTTCATGTAGTTACGACTACATTTTAATAGCCTGTTCTTATGGTGAAGAGTAAGCTTTGGACCAGCCTTCATTTTGGAACATTTCAAGTTCGACGACGATATCAATATTTGTCCTACTCTTCTGGGAGTTACAGGAAGTGATTGTTCATAACAAATTCGCCCTGTAATGCACAAATACTGACACAAATGGTAACTTTTTGGGATACCAGTCCAATAATCCTGCTTTTGTCCCTCGTCCCACGAGGGTTGCACCTTTTTTAATGATGGTTTTTGCCGAAGTCAGAATAATTCTTCAAATATTTATGAATTATATTTATTGATCTTTTAATTAATATGCTAATTTCTCTTACAGATTTGTTACAATATTATATAAGGGTCATTTTTTACCTTTTTGGTTTCGGGCAGTCCCGCAAGCTTTCTTATTTAGTAAAATGGGAATAAAACAGATAAATTTCAACAAATTTGGCCTTAATCTTATTTATAAACACTGATAGTAAGCTCCCCTGAAGTTCAAATGAAGAACTAGTTAAAATATTTGGTACCTGGGTTCAAAATAAATTTGAGTTCATAAATCAATTTCCATCATTTGACATTCTTAAAAACTAAAATTATATATATTTTTATTTAATATCATTTTTTGAAAAAAATTATGTGTGAAATTCCTTTATTGTGCTCTGAATATCCAACACACAAAATTTGAATTGTTAGCATTTAATACAAAGCGATATCTGGTGAAAAGAACGTTAGTTCATAAATCAATTTCCACCACTGTAGTAGCTGCAACGGCTGAGTGGTGAAATGTTTCATCACATTTTCGTATTTGGTCGAGCCATTTTCCAAGTATTGGAAACGGAAACCTGATAAATGGTTCAACCAATAACTGAAAATATGGAGAAACATTTCCCCACGCTTCCGTTGCAGCTACTTACTAGGAACCATATTTGTGAAATGTAGTTCCAAATTTTTAACAGTGTACTAATAGTCCTCATCGCTTAAGATAGCATTTATGTGGCGTCCAAAGAGTGATTTTTCGCGAACAATGTTCAACATTACACATTTTTTTTTAATTTCTCCGTCCAATACTTCCGATTAATTGAAGCAGAAAACTTTTTTATGATATTTTTCTCTTATTAAGGGGGTATAGGACACAAAATCTTCAAAAAAATCAAAAAAATTATTATCATAAAAAATAACAAATATTTTAGAATAATTTTAAACAAAAATTTTATTTATATCTGCAGTAGAACGTGAGATGTGTAGTTTTTTGTGTCATGACATCTGTGTTTGCCAACCACGTTTATAATCTTTGCTTCCTCGTAATATTAGATAGGAATAACGTTATCGAATCCTTAGTTGTTCGGCCGGTTTGGAGCGCTTCAGTAAGGAAAGTGATAAACTTCAAAGCTGTTTTTCTCCTTGATCGTGTTTTCGATGATTTTTTGACTTTAAATTGATATAACTCAAAATCTACTGCCCATAGAGTGTCAAAATTTTCCACTCATATTTTACAAACATATATCTTTAATTTGTCTTTAGGGATTAGTTGTAAATAGTTTATTTTTTTATTTATTAATTTTTATAAAAAAAGTGAACCTGTGAAATTATTAAAAAAAACATCAATATTTAAAAAAAAAACAATGGCAAATATGAAAAATCGGTAAAGATAGTTTGTTAAATACATTTTTCTGTTTATAAAAATGCTAAATATTTGTTTGCCAATAAATAAGTTTTGACTTATAACAAAAATAAGAGACATCACTTTTTGACACATTTTATTTTTAAAAAAAATAAATAATGATAATTTAAAACCTTTGACTATCTAAAAGTTTAAGTACATTTAGTATAAATTTATGGAAAAAAAATATATTGATATCTGCAATATTAAAGAAAAAAGTTGAAAGTGTCCCATACCCCCTTAACCAAAGTATTAACGCATGAGAAATACTTAAGGGGAGTCGGATGGGTGTTTGGGTCAAAAATTGATTTTTCTGTTTCCATTTTATTTTTAATATGCATATGTGTAGCTTTAATTTAAGACCGAGATTATCGAGTTCTGTTTAGTAGTTTTCTACTTATAAGCATTTTTCAGAAAATTTTGTTCATCAGTAATTATTTATAACTTAATTTTGTTTTCTGTTTCCTAAAATATAAAGTTTTTTAACAGTTAGGAACTTTTTCTCAGGAACTATAAAAGATATCAACATGTTTATTTTATTATTTCTTACCCATTATAAATTTAAATCGGATTTTTGGTTTTTTAGTGCATTTAAAAAAAATCCCTGCCTGAAAATCTTTTCCTAAAGTTAGTAAAATTAACATGGGCGAGATAGAACCATTCAACGTTCTTTAAGTTGGTTTATAAAATGAGGAAAAATCATGCTTAGAGACTAAACACTAGTGGCTTTCAAGTGACGTTGACCTCCTGGCCACGGCATTTGTTTCTCAAACTGAGCCGTTTGTCAGTAAGGATGATATGCGACAAGTACGCATGGGACAAGACTGTACATGTCATAATAAACGCATACCAGCCCTACATTAATGGTGTTGCTGAAGCTTTCCTATCTTACACTATATATTTGTAAAACTGCTGGATTTTGTAAATGGTTAAAATGACGAAGAGCTACTGAAATGCTATTCCAATAAGATAGCTGGAGCGTTTATACAAATATATGCTAAAAAGTATGTTTTGCAAAGAAGTTTAACAAATTTGTCATAATAAACGCAAGACAATTTTTTTTATGAAGAGTGTTTAAGTGAAGTTTAAGCACACGCCTTAAACTTCAAAATTAATTTTTTGTGCTATAAATGCAACAAAAAAGGCCGTATCACTTATTTGTAGTTAATAGATTGTTTTTAATGCAAACTGCCTTTAAAATTAACTGCTAAAAAATTGAAGAATTTGAAACAAAAATTTTAACAAATTTAATAACTTTAATATCGTATTGACCCTCGTTCAACTTCATTTTTTTACAGAAATAAATGACTGATACCTGTAATCAAAAGCTGAAAACTGATATTTGTATCTTCTATCGATCCAAGTCAATTTTGGAATAATTAACGTGTTAATTGTTTGTTTGTAGGGAGGTTTTAAAAACTGTCCCCAAATGGGGACGCTGGGTCGCAATAGGTTAAACATGGGATTTTTACGATATGTATATACGATAAGTTTATAGGATTGTGTGGCATCTTATTCCTTGTTGGACACACGTCTTCTCCCTGTTATTGAAAGTGCAGGAGAGGTATGGTTGTAATAAAAACACAACAGTTAATAGAGCTGCACTAAAGAATATTAAAACAAATTACGAGATAAAAATGACTTACCGATTCAATGACAATAACATCAGGTTCTCCGTTTTCACCAGCAATCTTCTCCATGGACATAACACTCCTCGATCCCAAGTTGGTTTCCAGTACAGATGTTCCATTGATGGCATCAAGAATATGAATCTAGATAACGAACTATTCAATATTTTACGTGAATAGAGAAACGGTTGAAATTACTTTTTACTAGATCTACATGAGGGGTATTGGCGACAGTATTTTTCGCCTGACTTTTTAAATGCAGTGGCCGTTTATAGGTTAAATGATCGTTATTGGTATTTCGGCAAAGCTCAATTGCTCACCCCCGAACTTGGGACCTTTCGCAAGATGTGCACTGGGAGTGCTTTTTCGTTTTGTCAATAATTAAGGAATAGGGTTTCAAAGGGATTACTGTTTGTGGTCCTCAGTTTAACATTGGGCAGTAATCAAAGTGTATTTTATCATTTCTGTATTTAACCGGTTACGTGTTTTTATTCATTTACAACGGATGTTAATTAGATATATCTGGAACAGCTGCAGCTTCAAGAGTAATTAGGGCAGTAATTGGGAGCATATTATCTTAAGAACGCTTGCTAGAAATGAAGAAAAATTAACTTTAGAAAATATATATTATTAAAGAATTGAAATTTTCTCGTTCCTCGATATCTAAATAATGTATAAAAATGTGGAGAACTTGGCAGATTGACAAATTACAAGTTAAAGAAGCACAGCGCAATTCTTTAAATCTATCACTTGTTGGAAATGTTTCGCTTATTTTGCTAAATTTTTTAAGTTGAAAAAACTAAAGCTGAACTTCATATTATATTTAAATAATTGTTTCAAAAATCGTCGTATTACTAGAGCGTCATATGTTATAGCATCTCAATTGACACTCGTTTACAAAGGCAGTTTTATTCAAAACAGATAAAAATAGCGCTAAGATATCTAAAGGAGATAAAATTAATGCTTAGAAAAGTTTCCAAAATAAGTCGAACATACTATTCATTAATCAAATATCAAAAGAAAGAAATTTCTTTTTTGGGCAAAATTCTGCATAATAAGAAAACAAATAATGTTCCAATGTTGAAAAATGACAAATAATGCCCCAAATATGTCACAAACTTAATATATTTTTTATTCTCAAGAAAAATGCAAAAATATTCGGACTGTTGCCCTCTCAGAGAGAGTATGCTGGTAAATGATCTCTTGTGAAAGGACATGGAATGTAAACGACTTTTGGAAGGAAGCCAATTCTTCGAATTTTTTTATCATATTTTGCATAGTTATTTAAATTGATTTCTAGAATAATCATTTATAAAGTTAACAATTGAAGAGCTTAGTGGAAGAACGAGACAAGTTACATTTTTGAAAATATTGAGATTTTTGTGTCAATGAACATGTTATTACCTTCTTCGAAGATAACCAGTTCTCCCTTTTTCATAAAATTTAATTTAAGTATATATTTCAACTTTTGTAAGTGCCGTTTTTAACTCCATCTAAGTTTAAACGAAAGCTATTTTTCTCGTTTTCAATTTTTGTCACTTAGCACGCTCTTCAACTACTCGTGTCTGTTATGCTTTAGTACTTTTAATCATGTTGAAAAAGGGCCTGTAGGAATTTTATCAAGAACATTAAAATTGTGAAAGGTTAAGTTTGCGTTTTTTTATAAAAATTCTTCATTTATTCTCCGTCTCGATATAACCATCTCGCCAAGCAACAAGTAAAACAAAACTCGTACTTACCGTCGTATTATATTCATCTTTGACTGCAACTGCTATTTGAATTTTATTCACGTTTGTAAACCTCCCAGATATAATGCTCCTATTGAGAAACATTTATGCACCAGTTAGTAAAACATTTAATCGCTCATGTACGATAAGATGTACTAGAAATAACTTATTCAATGACTATACCATAGCCAAGACTATGTTTACTCTATCATCGTTCAAACCAATTTCAACTGACGAATAATCAACATAAAATGCATCTGTTAATGATTCTTTTATTCTTATGTAATTCCTCTTGTTTTCATCTGATAAAAGTGTGCTGGCTGCTTCTATCTTAAGCAAATTCACGTTTCTCATGCTTTAATATTTTCTTTTTGCTTCCTCGTAATGTTTGATAGGAATAACATTATCGAATATTCAGTTGTTCAGGAGTTTTGGGGAGTTTCAATAAGGAAAGGGGTAAGACAGTACAGACTGCTACTGCATTGGTGAATTGAATTATGTATTAACTTTTTTTTATAAAAATGAACGATTTTTTTATTTTTCATTTTTCTTGCCACTTTCATCTCAATCTTTCAATGCATATATAGAAATTTAAAAAAGCAGCTTTTACGATATTTTATTGTACTCAATTTGAATATTTTTAAGATGTTTTAAAAGAATACATCCATTTTCCCACTCATTCGATTTCGATAATTTAAATAGTTAGACATTAAAAAGAAATATAGCAAGAACAAATTTCAAAATTCTAATTGAAGTTGTTAAATGACTCATCCAGAAAAAAAGCTACAAGCGTTTTTTAACTACAAAATAAAACAAAATGCCACAAATGACATAATAAAACATTAAAAAAAACCTTCTTAAAATATTTCAAAAAAAGATTTACAGCTATTAAAGGCATTTAGTATATTTTTTATTGCAAAAGTAATTTTTAAATTTAGATTTCTAGTTGAAGTTTTAATTTCAAATTTTTGATTAGTGTTTTATAGTTAGAGTAATATTTTCTGTAATATATCTTTTTGCCAAGCCACTTATACCGATTTTGGTTTGAATTATCGTCGCACTAGAGCTACACGAGGGCTATTGGCGACGGGCGTCGTATTTTGGAACCACAGTCAAGTGACGAGCCACACCTGAATAGGCACCCAACGCAACCGTTAAGGGCGACATCGTACGCAGCGTTAGGACTTTGAAGGATATTTAACGTGCACTCCCTTACACGGGGTATTATTCGTCGGACATTTTTGGCTGCACGGGCCGTTTATAGGTCGGCAGCTATTTTGGCGATGCCCGAACCCGAACCTGGGACCTTCCGCATGCTAAGCGAGTGCTTAACCGACTGGGCTCCCCAGCCCGCCACTTATACCGATAAAATACATGCTATATATTGTTCTAGTAAGTGAATGGAATATTGATTAATATATACTTGAATAATCTATATCAAAACAATATCAAGTATCCAAGATCATGATTGATGGGAATGTATAAATTCTTCCATATAATCGGAAAACTTTTGTCTTTATAATACTACATCGTATACGAAAGTGCCGGATTTGTAAGAACATTTATTTGTTTTTATTGTCTGAAGTTTCATTTAATTTCATCAATGAAAAAAGTGATATTATTATAGTCTAACACTTCCATCAATCAATAAGTGTTGCACCAAGATTTTTTTTAAAAAAAGTATAATAGTGTTATATTCAACTAAAAAAAGTCAAAAAATTTGATGTTGCGTTATTTTTTCGTGAGGAGTGCTATACTGAAGTATATTGTATTGGATTGCTTTACTTTGTCAATGAAAAGAAACTACAATAAAAGAAATAACGGAAATCATTAACATTCTCTTTCAGCTACTTCTGTTCATCTTAATTGCTTCTCATTACAATATTCTATACATGCATGATGAAAATAAACTATCTGTTTAATATAGTAGAAAAATGAACAATGTCCAAATATATAAAATTTTATGTCGATCTATTTACTACTAAAGTACTTTTATTAACGTTCTTTGGAACGCGTTTTAATGATCATTTCTAATTATAGACACGTAAATGTTAAGAAAATGAGGTACTAAGAATGTTACTTGCATGCAGAATAATCAACAGCCGTCGGAGTTACATTTTGTTGAACGATTATAAAAGACAAATGCTAGCAAATTTTGTTGAAGATACCCGAAAATTCCGGTCAAATTAATGTCTTGGTTTGAAGTAATTTAAAAGGCCCTATTAGCAGATATTTTCAATGTATTTAAAAATGAAAATTTAGAGAGTTGTGATTCCACATGTATATTAAGGTCTAGTATTAATGGGTTATGTAGGAAAGGTTTGGTATTAAATCAACAAGTGATGATGCTTTTATATCTTCAATTTTATTTGTTTGTGTTATCATTTTGTATTTAAAAAGATAAGTGATGTATAGTTTGTTTAAAATCCCATTAAAAGAAGATATTTATCATGATTCGAGATTGATTAGGAAGTAATGACAAAGAACGGAGCAATCTTAAAGGGGATTTCATCTAACTGGAAGAGCAGTCAAAAGTAACAATCTAGCAACCAAATTATCCAATTAAAAATAATGCAGTAAATCTCCAATTACCCCTAACAATTAAAGCCAATCACCATTCCCCATTCGGAAAATTAAAACACTGGATTTTCAGAATTTTCATCAAACAGGATTTATTAATAAAATTAATAGAGTTTTAGTACAATTAAATTGGTTGGAATTAAACAGGGTGTAAATTTGTAGTTTGAAAATTATGCAAATTAAAAAACATCCATATTAAATTTGAAGGCTGTTTACAGCTTTAGAGTTGGTTGAAATTGTCATACTAGAGCTACACGATGATAACGAACATAATTTTGAATCGCGGTCAAGTGACGAGGTCGATACCCGAGCTGACACCCAGCGTAACAGCGACATCGGAAATTTGGGCTTTGACAGATTTAATGCCCACATGCAATGCACTCTTTTTTGGCTAGATTTGTTCTTATTATCGGTAACGGGTCCATTTATAGAATATGCCTAGGATAAGAACAGAACTCTAGAAGATATCTTTCCTTTCATGGCGCCTTGACCTCGGCTACTTATATGGATTATTACGTTTGGATCAGTTTTCAACATCTCAACATGTTGTAGCCCTTATTCTAAGAAACAGTAAAATATATTAAGACTTGTGCCAAAGACTTTCCAAGAGCTGATGCTTTCCTTTAGAAATAAGCTTTAGAACCTTAAACAAGGAAAAGTGTTTTTCTTCATTGCGTTTTTAAACATTCACAGGTTCCTAAAACGCAATTGACTCATTTTTTATTCTTCTTATTATTATTTTGCTGTTTGTGTTTAACGGCAAATGAGACAATAATTGCGTTTGTCTAAACCAGTGTCTATGTGTCTCCATACGATATAAAATTGTAATTGTCGGACGCTTGAATGCCACGTGACTTACGCGGCTTCAGCCAATAAGAAACGCTGAAAGTGTGGCGGTGTGCTTGTTTTGTGCCGAGGCTGCTTCAGGTTGCGTCCCGTGGCTTTGGTAGAGATCGTTGCTTAGCGCTAGAGCTACGTGATGCCCTGCATCAGTCCCACGGAAACTAGCTTATTTTTCAACTGTTGGCATCGGTCTCGAGTTTCCGGCCACGCATCGTAAAAACAGCCGATGCCGATGCATCTTCCCTTTTTCGTCTTGCGCACTCTCCCCGCTGGCCGGGACCTTTTAACTAAAATATCTTAGTCTTGCATGTTTGTTTGTGGTGCAAACAAAGAGGAATTGCGTAGCAATTCTCGGGGGTTGGCGAGCGGTAGCGAGCAGGGGGCTTTGCCCCTAGTCCATATATAAGATGGCGTACACAAGGACAGAACTCTTGAAGGTATCCTACATTTTATGACGCCTTAAAGGCGAATGAGACCAAAAAACCACGAGTCTCAGAGCCAAAGTTTCTTACGTGTTACTACAATAGGAAAAAATGAATTCCTAAGCCCCAGACACATTGTCATACATTCCAGATATATGAATCGTATCAGTTTGGGGACCCACGGTTATTCTATCCCATTCTCTCTGAACATTATAAGTTTGGTGAAGAGTTTCTTCGTCGGATATCATATGGTTTCAAGAACTTAGTTTAAGAAAGTGCTAAGTGATATTTGAAGAAAATTTAGATTTGTGTGTTAATGAACATGTTAATAGCTCTTTAAATATAACTTTCTGTTTCTGAGAAGGAGTAATCTTGTTATTTTACTTTACTTTTGTAAATGCCGTTTGTAACATATCTAAATTCAAACGAAAAACTAAGGGTCATTTTCATCTTTTTGTCACTTAGAACATTCTTCCACTAAGGTCTTCAGTTTTCAACACTTCCAAAAGTTAAAAAGTACTCACGTGACTGAATGTGGGTGTGCGCCACCCCACTTTCTCATCTCCCATGCCCTGGTGGGTCGAGAGGGTGCTTGGGCCGTCACCATGGAAACCATATCGGCCCACGACAGGACGAGCGAGTCGCCGATCCGCGTGACGTCACCGCCCAGATCGATCGACTCCGAATTCTTCGCACTGGAGCGCCTGGAAAGTTCAAGGTTCTTATGGACTAGAGTTACTCTTCGTACAAGTCACTGTGGTTAGAAGTCATAGAGTTTGATAGGTTGTTGTTATTGTGTCAATGTTAAGTTGTTTGAATTATCATCGCACTACAGCTACGCAGAGACTATTGGCTATGTGCGTCGTAATTTAGAACTACAGTCAAGTGACGAGCCGACACCCGACTCTCAGTATGCATCCAAAGCAACCGTTAAGGGCAACATCGTACGCAACGTAGGTTAGGTTTGAATTATCGTCGCACTAGAGCTACACGAGGGCTATTGGCGACGGGCAACAGTTATTTTGGCGATGCCCGAACCCAAACCCGAGACCTTTCGCATGCAAGGCGAACGCCTTAACCAACTGGGCTAACCAGCTCCTGCGGAATATACAGTCACTAAATTCTTTTAAAAGTCTTGACCACTGCCATTGCTGTGGTGCATCAGGGCTGGCTGTACACTTTCCTGCAGTAGGTTCCAGAGTGGAACCATTCCCATTTAAATTTAAGGATTAAGCTTACTTATAAATAACTAAATAATTACGATTTATAAAGTATATGAATTTCATAATGAGTTTAAAATTTAAATCCCTTGCGGTGAAAATAAGTTTCTACTTTGGCCCATTTTTCTGTGCCTCTAATAGGGCACTTTATAATATGGAGTTTACGAATCTAACATCAGTCAAAAATGAAGAGTTCACGGGAAAAACCGATTGATTTTGTAGAGAAGTTTCCTTAGCAGGCCACTTTGGCGATGATAGCGAGTGATCGCCTAAACTTGTGTAAGGAAATCAGTTCCTACCACAGAAATCATAGAGTAATGGAGTGGCAGATCACGTGACTTCCAATGCTACCGACGGGACGCGCAAGGAGCTCCCAGAAGAGCACCAATGAAGTCAGTGTTGTATGTCACGTGATCTGCCACTCTAATACTGTAACTTACTATCTCTGGTAGGTAGGGTTTTGATTTATCGTCGCATTAGAGCTA
The DNA here is from genome assembly GCA_023701765.1 of Hylyphantes graminicola. Taxonomy (NCBI): domain Eukaryota; kingdom Metazoa; phylum Arthropoda; class Arachnida; order Araneae; family Linyphiidae; genus Hylyphantes; species Hylyphantes graminicola. Next base: position 29,041,660 of record CM043120.1, on the reverse strand, counting down.
CACGAGTACTACACGCACTAGAGCTACACAGTCAGATGACGAGCCTACTATCTCTGTAGTTCTTAGCTACCAAGATTCAGGAGATTGACGATCCCGACGCTTGGACCAGCGAAGAAGAGAGAAACCGGTTTTCTGCCGCCAATGTTCGCGAAGCAGACAATTGCGGGCGTCCACCTAATAAATCAATTGGTTCTTCCCGTGTACTCTTCAAATGTGTTGGAAGTTCAGAGTATGTAAATGAGCAACGAAATTTAATTACATGCATTCCAGTATCCGGATTTTAGACACGCAATCAAAATACACTTTCCGGAATGAATATGCAAAATTAACTGCGGTTAAATTTGTTGTTACTTTTTAAGAACCAATTTTCAGAAATCGGTATTTTCAAACGATAATTGTTACTTGAAACAAAATTGATTAAATAAAAGCAGAAGAAAAATTATCTTTAAATAAATCCTTACTTGAATAAAAGCTTGAACTTTTGATCATCCCGACTGCTGTTAGCATCGACATCGCTCTGAATTGAGGAGTGAAGGAGATCTTTTTCTTTAAAAGTCCAGACCTCTGCAAAATAGAACAAAAAGACGAATCTATCGATCAATGGTTATCTCAAGAGCTTTGTTCAAAGAACAATAAAAACACTTGTTTGGTTGCCAGTAGAAAACGATACATGGACTTTTATTGACCGGCCTTGTAATTTTATACAGTGGTTACACTCTTAAAACAAACGAGCGAATTTAACTCAGTCTGAGTTAATTTTCACTCCTCCAGTCTAGAAAATGCACTTCTGATAGAGGAGTCGATCCTTTGTTAAACCTCCGACAGGACCACTCCAAACGAGTGATTTTAACTCAGTCTGAGTTAATATTCACTCCTTTCCAGTGTCGAAAATGCACTTCTCCTACAGAAGTGAATTTCACTCTATTGTTTTAAGAGTGTAAGTATCGAAGCTGCGACAAATTTTTCATTAAATTTTTACTTTATACTGGGGGGCAAAGCTCCCTTTTTGCTACCGCTCGGCAGCCACCGGGAATTGCTACGCAATTCCTGTTTGTTTACTCCGCAAACAAACATGCAAGACTAATATGAGGATACTGCCAATGAAGGAATGCTCATCTATACAATCTGGCTAGTTTCCGTGGGACTGCTCCAGGGCATCAGGTAGCTGCAGCGCTAAGCAACGATCTCTACCAAAGCCACGGGAAGCAGCCTGAAGCAGCCCCGGCACAAAACAAGCACACCACCACACTTACTTTCAGCGTTTCTGACTTTTCTGATTGGCTGAAGCCGCGTAAGTCACGTGGCCTTCAAGCGTCCGATAATTAAAATTTTATATTATACAGACAAAAGCTTCAGCTCTTAATGTTAAAAACGTATTGTGAAGCTATAATTTCAATATTGATAAATAATTACAGAAAAACTACGTACATAGTAATATTTAAAGAATATATCCTACCTACGCTGTCTCCGAACTCGCAGACCATAACCCAAATGCGATTTTCGAGCGGTCCTAGAAGCTTGATATCCAAGGTCCACTGGCAAGGTAAATCAGCTGTAGATACCAGGCTGCCGTTCTTGGCGTTCACAACAAAAAGGTATGCGTCGCTGACGCCAAGGATGTGGTATCCAGATTTTGCATTGCCGGACAATGCAATCTTGTGCATTACTTCTCCATTTAACCTTGTTATATTCTGCTCCCAGAAAAGATGTCCTGCAAGGAAATTACTATATAGAAATAGATGAATAGAATATAAGTCTATAGAAATAGATGAGTAGTGTATATTCAATATGGGCAATTCTAACAGGAACGATTTGCACAAATTCTAATAGGGGATAATTACAAAAAAAATTGTGCTTTTCCATTTCACGGGATAAACGATTAATTCGCCAAAAATGTCGGAGTTGAAGGCTTAAAATAATTTATTCACATTTGTCTTTTCAAAAACAATAAATAAAACACAACAACATTTTTAACAAGACTAGGTGAAATCAAAATTATGATATTACATAAATTTTAATCACGAATCCGAATTGTTGGAAGTTTTTTTCAAATTTTTTTATGCTCAACTAATTTTACTTTTAATTTAAAGCCTCATCACCTCTTACAATATTAGCAAACTCGTGACGAACAAAACAAAACTCAAACAAAGTTCCTTAACCCTTTCAGTCCCAGTGATGCCATTTGGCATCATCACTTTCAATATTTTTTTCAAAATGTTTATGTTCCACTATGACATCCAAACACACATCATTCGATTCTTCACACTTTGCTCTATCAGACAAAATTTTAGTTTTATCTCAATAGAAGCCAGAACTACTATTTTTTTATTTAGAAAATAGCCAACAAGCGTTTCTCCTGATTTTTGATAAGTTCACTTCAGTTCCACATATTTAAAACACAATTTAAACTATTTCGGTTAAAATAATTACTAAAATTTTTTTAATAATATGGTCAGATACCTTAAAATATATAACTCGAAGTGTTTTTAGGTAATATATATTTGTTTATTTTGTTGTTTTCCACAGTTAAAGAATTTTGGCATTGTTTCAAAAACCATATAAAAAACTTTAATGGATTTTTTTTTCTTATGGGATTCGTATATTTGACCTAAAATAAGCTTATTTTGTGAATATCAGATGTTTCTGTAGTGTAGTAACTTTTTGGGACTGAAAGGGTTAAAACGCAACCTGTCAGATTATTTGTTAGAAACCTAAAACAGAAGTTTTGTATAATTCCTTAGAATTTGCATTCCCGTTATTAAAAACAATGAATTAGGAATTTTCGCGAAACAAATGGGAAGAGGCATATCAATTTAAATATGAAGGTATCATTTAATATAAGCTTAAGACTTTCTCCGTAACGAGAACATCGTCCGTATTTTGAAGCAACGCAAAATATAAAAGCAATGTTTTGCTATAAAATAAGCTACTTAGCACTGTAAAGTAAAGTATATATGTCAATAAATAATCTCATGACTCCGAAAACGTACGCATAGCATGAATTTTAAAAACTTCTCTAGAATATTTAGAGGAAATTCAGTTTATTTTCCCAACAAGACGACCAACATAAAATTGGTCTAAACAAATTTCGATGTGTAAAATATTTTGCCTTGGTTGTACACAATCTTATAACTGTGCTTTTAGTAAATTCGTCTGTTTTGCATCAACATTTTAAATGCACACAATTGGCAATTTTTACAGACAAAAAAGGAGAGCTTGTCATATTTTTCTAGATTAGGGATTTACCATTTTCCTATATTGTACTGTTATTGATCGTATTTGCTAAGTCAAATCTTTTCAAATGTTTATAGTTTAATGAAAAACCCTAAAACTTAGTTTATTTAAAGAGGGAAAAAATTCACATTTATTCTGATTAAAATAGTGACTTTCAGTAGCTGTCACTTGATCAAAAACATGGCACTGAACCTTAATTTTTTAGTTTAATGACCTTTTCTTCAAGCATGTATGACGTATTAGAAAATAAGTTAAAGTTACATTATTTAAGTGAAAGATCTCAATAGGCTTCCATTACAATTCTTAAATTTAAATCAAATTTACCCTAAAACAATGAAATATTGCTTACAGTTTTGTCAATCTAATGGAGATACATCCCATTTAAATAAATAGATTCAAGGGACAATATCTTAGAGATTCCATATTAGAGACTAGGAAAAGTCTAACGAAAATACTCATACTGAAAGACATAACATTAAAAATTAATAAGATTCTTTAGAAAACTGATTTTTTAAAGACGTAGATATTTTAACGTAAAATGTGGAGATTAAAAATGCATAAATAACGCTTTACATTTTTGTGAAATTGTTGGTTTAACTCGCATGCGAATTTGTGGCGATTATGTTTGGCAGATGCCTTACAGATAACCCGGTTTAGAATTTATAAACATACAAAGATAAACCAATTTAAAATCGAACGGAAAATACTGAATTTAGTCAGAACAATTCCGAAACAATATTAATAATACAGAAGGATCTTTTAATGTTTGTATATAAATGTAAACCCAGTTTTATTTCACGTCTCAATGTATTAAAAATGCATCTATAATAATAAAAGAAAGAGTCTGTCGGTCGGTCGGTCTGTGTGTATGTCTGTGGATCACAAAAGAACTACTTAAATTGCTTTAAAAATTCGAAATTTTTAATATAGATTCCTTTAATCCTTTTAATACCTACGTGTGCACCTGAGGTTTAGTTTTTTCATATTTGATTGCTATTTTTAATTAATATAATTAGTTAAAAAAAAAAGTCATCCCAAGTGGGATTGCGGGACCATAACAGGGCTTGAAAATACATGGACCGGGCCGAAACGGGGGCTTGCCGCCATCCTCTATTAGTTTGATTGAGTTTGGTTGAGATATGCGCTCGCCCGAAGGCTGCTTCATCCTCTATTAGAGTGCTTTTTTAAGTTCGCATGCGCCAACACGAATTTAATTTTGTTTTGATTTTGAGTGTATTTTCACAAGTAAGCATGCTTCTAAAAGGAAGCAATGCGAAGTTAACGGGTTCCCAGTAAGGTGGGACCATACTGCTAGTTACAAATAAAATATGATGCATTATATGTTTGTTTTTATCATTTGTGAGATAATTATGTTTAAAAACTACTGCTTGATTGAACCAAAATACTAATAATATTTTGGCAATTTATTTGAACTTATTTCAATAACTTTGAAATTCCAGGGCAATTAACGTACTCATGTGCGTTTTTACAGAAAACTTTATGACGCCAGATGGGGTACTGGAAACTCGCGTACCAAATTTGTCAAATTTTGTGTACCAAGTCAGTAGGTTTTATTCCGAGGCTGTAGAGGAGAAAAATAAGTCATAAGAAAATCACTGAAAAAAAATGTCTGTTTTAGAAAGTCCCTGAATAAAATATGAACAAACGCCTGTTTGCGGAATAACAAATACAACAAAATACAAAATTGAATTCATTGATATTTATAAATGAATATTTTAGACACAAGATTTTGAAAACTTAGATGAATTTTTAACAGTTTACTTTTGACTGATATTTTTCAACAATACTATTTTTTGAAGTGAATGTATAGGGTGTCAGTAAAAGAATGTCGAGTTTCAAATTGTAATAGTATCAGCTGTAATCGTTCGACAGTTGGAGTTATTCTTTATTCGTCACCTTCAACCACAACAGTTTCAGATAAGCGCTTGCGCTTGTACCGCTACATCGTTTTCGCAGTTGCAGTGTCATCTACTCATGACTTGCTTCCATTACTACGGACTTACTGCAGACAGTGTGGGAAGAATTGAATTTCGTTTGGATGTGTGCCGTATCACTAAAGGCGCACACATTGAGCACTTATAGGAAAAACTTAGTTTTCCTTCAGTTTCATGATGATATGTTATACTTAGTATAAAATAAACTCCTGCAATATACCATTAAAACTCGGACATTCTCTTACGGGCACCCTGTATAACTTACCATTTGAGTCATCAAAAGCAGCTATATAGTTGTAACCAGTAAGGAAGCACTTCGATATTCCTCCAGGGCTACCCTTCGGACGATTCAAGTTGCAAAATACATGTTTGATAACGTAATCATTTCTTTTATTCCATTTCCTTTTCCCATCCGTAACAGAGAACGCAGCCAAATGCCCGCCAATGTCGTCGGAATATCCGAAAATGACAGACGATAACTCACTGGATGATGGTGAGGCCTCCATGTTTGATGTTAGCTCTGCAGAAATAAATACAAGTACAGGGTGAGGCAAACAAAAGTGGCCCCGGTCTAGAGATAAGAATACGACAGAAATGTTGCCAAGTCTAAAACCAATACAAAAACAGGTTTGCTAACTGAAGTTATTGATCGCTTCAATATTAAGAGAATCTATCAGCCAAATTTATTTTGATTCTGACTCACCAGGTGGCATTACAAACTTTCGCCAAAAGATACGTCTGGCGATTTAAAAAAGGGGATACGTTTCTCTTTCTGGGGAGTGGTGCACTGCAAGATTTCATCACAAGATAAGGAGGATTCGATTGTAATCAAGGGTTGACTAACGAATACTGGTTCCGGTACACGTACACTTTTGATAGCCGGGACGATTTTCTGGAAATTTATTATTTGTGTTGCTTGGTTATTTCTCTTTCATTTAATTTTTTTTATTTGTTTAATAAATTATATTTATTTTGTAAATCTTACGATCTTTCAAGAATACTAGTAATATATTATCTTTCTATTTAAATTTATCGAGATGTGATACCGCTACGAATACTCTAAAGTCATTCCTGTAAACTTCGGAATACTAACTTAGCTTCGGCACATAAACAGTTTTGTTTTTAAGGGGTCATAGGAGTCTTTAAAATGTGCAAAGAGGGTACTACAAAGCATAGTTTGATCATTTATGTAACTTTTTATCTACTCAACAAAAAAGTAAATTTTTTATATGAAATTCTATAAAATTTACTTATGATAAAACAAATTTTAAAATTTATGAAACTTTAGCCAAATCTAAAATAAATGATAACAAACATAAAACTATCTGAACACATTGGGATTAGGCTTGCGCGGCAAATTTTGAGGTCAAAATTGTACAAATGACCAAGAAAATGACTTTATATTGTACAAATATGTACAATCAAAGACTTATACCTAAATTCTGAGCTCAATTTTAATTAGAAATTATTTTAAGAGCTTTTTTTCTAAAAAAAATTTATAAACGTTTTAGAAAAAGCTCTTAAAATAATTTCTAATTAAAATTGAGCTTAAAATTATGTGTAAGTCTTTGTTTGTACATATTTGTACAATATAAAGTCATTTTCTTGGTCATTTCTTCAAATTTGACCTCAAAATTTCGCGCGCAAGCCTAATCCCAATGTGTTCCAATAGTTTTATGTTTGTTGTCATTTATTTTAGTTTTGGCTGAAGTTTCATAAATTTTAAAATTTGTTTTATAATAAGTAAATCTTATAGAATTGCATATAAATAAATTATACTTTTATATTGAGTAGTTAAAAAATTACATGAAAGATCAAACTATGCTTTGTAGTACCTTATTTCCACATTTTTAAGACTCTTATGACCCCTTAAATCTAGTTCCGTACTTTAATTGTTGGCGTAGCAATCTTTATGTTTGTTAAAACTCATGGCATACTAATGCAAAAGTAGAAATCCCAATGTATAATGAATCTGTCGTATTGGCAGTTTTAAAGGCAATAATAAGGTCAGCAAGATACAAACAAACGCGGGTTTATGGTCTCCAAAAACATGTGCAGGAACCTTTTGTATTGCTAGTGACAGTTTGCCAATTTGTTCATTCGGTTGCTCTTGTAAATTAGACACTGAGTCTCTTTATTACAAGCCTTACTCCCGCCACTAATCTGTACATTCGTTCTCTACATTGCACACCTTTGGAGCCGGGAAATCTTGACGTGTTTTTTGCAAACTTTTCAATTCCTCTAAAATAGCGTCGGACTGCGTGATTGGCACATTAAACTTTCAGTAGGGGAGACCGGGGTTAGTTGGCACACTTTTCACTTCAAAGTTTTTCTAATTTTTTGGTTTGAAGATGTTTGAAATGTAAAAAGTTGGTAATGTAGGTAAACATTTTGGCTACAAATCACACATACAATTGAATAAATATATTGTTGCCACTTTGTGTGAAAAATGTTTTTCCTTGTCCAGTCAAACTATGCCAACCTACCCCGGTATTGGGGTTAGTTGGCATAGGTAGTGGGGTAAGTTGGCATAAGTGAGGCAAGCGTTTTTACTCGTCTTTATGTAAGGTGTAATAAGAATGAATGTTAATCAGCTTAAAATTAAACATTCCATATGTCCTGGGCGGTAAATGAATGTTGGTTCATTACTGATTATAGGAGGTTGAAAAATCTTTGAACATTATGTGGCTTGAAACTGGACGTTCGAGCCAAACTCGTTGCCGCGGGGGTACGTATTGAAAGTTGTGGGTGACGTTTTAGGAAAAAAAAAAACAAGTCAACACCTGCTGATTCTTTTGAAACTCAACTACTAGGATGTGCAGTGCCATTAGCAACTGCATATTGATATGCCAACTTTCTTGCCTCTTTTGGGCTCAGGCCGAAGTATATGTCACTTGCCTTCACAAGGTATTCACTCAAAGCCAATTCTTGTTCAGGAGTGAACACCTGCCGCACTATCCCATATCCTCCAATACCCTATGGTACCCTTTAGGCAGAGAGAATTCATTTTTAATTTTGCGATCTTACAATACCATGCAAGTCTTCTAGCAGAGATCTTAAATTCATCCGCTACTTTTATCAAACTTTTTCTTTTCAAGTAAGTGTGCCTCAACAACTCTCTTTCGATGATCTGCTGTCATTGTAGCCCTCTCAGTTTTTCGTTTATAGGTACTCATAATCTGAACAAAAAATACTTACATTATCATAGATAGGTAAGGCAGAAAAAGTGAACTTGCAGTTTCCGTTTATTACATAATAATAACTAGATAACCGTTTGCTTGAAATCGAGCTGAAATTTGTATAGTCTTAAATTATGCCATTTTTAAAACTCTGAGTATGGCAAATCTACGTAAAAGTATCTAAAGTAAGAGTTATTATCTGTCCAGCCGTTATTAAGTTATGACTGCGAAAAGAAAACGCCTTCCGCATTTATATATGTATAGATAAAAATAATAATAATTTATTATTATGAAGTAGCCTATACCTAACTAAAATTAGGTCGCTATGAATGTTGGCATACTTATGGCATCAACTTACCCGTTGTGGCGGGGTTAGTTGGCATACCCAGCCAGCTTATGTCAACTAGCCCCCGAGTCCCTATGCCAATCTAACCCCAATCGAGCAAGTAAAAAATAAACATGGCGACCAAAAAATTTATTGTTTATGAACTTCAGCAGAAATGGACTTATAACCTTTTAGCTAAATGCCCAAAGATACTAAAAACTGGAATGTTATGTGAATGTTATTCTGACTGTACTACTGTACAAAACGAAATACTGAATAATAAAATTTTACTATCTATATATCTTATACGTGAAAATCACGTTTTCCATCCTTCCTCTAAAGGCAATGCCTGGATCCAACAGGCGTTCTCATGCAAGTTGGACGTTTAAATGACGATCATGTGACAGGCTCAGTAGCTCTTAATAAACAGTAAATTTTTTTTACAATGCCAACTAACCCCTTATGTCAACTAACCCCGGTCTCCCCTACTCTGCCACCAAACGACACATGTTCTTGAATATTGCTCGATATTGCTCGAAGTTTCTAAAAGAATTAAAAGCCTACAGCCTAAGTGCAGTTACTTAAAATGAAAAATGAAATTCTCGTCGAAAGGCAAGGGTATTATAATAACATTAACTGCCACTTTATAACCACTTCCGCACAAGATTTATAACTTTAGAACAAATATAGACTAACCCAGCATTCAGTTACAATTTGAATCTTCAACTCTAAAAATTGGCTACTATATAATTACTATTTTCCTTCCACAAATTAAATAAATAATCTTTATAGTTTGCTAAATTTATTTGCAGTTTGAAGAATAATTATGTAAAATTGAATGAGTCAAATCCTGTAGCATCCTTTCCGTGATCTTTGGCAATGCTTTGAAAATCTCACCTTAAATTACACGAGATTCTTATAATTAAATAACAATCAATAACTATAATATTTGAAAAAACCTGATATTTCCAGAACATTTAGCGATGATAAACATGAAAAAACTCCAAATTGCACTGATAATTAAAGGAATGTAATTGTAAATTAATACCAATTAGCTCTTAAAGCAAAAAAAAGTAACACCCTGAACCACTTTCTTAGTAAACAAATATAATAAACATTAAAAAAATCACATTGCGGTATATTTTTTATAACGCCATTCCAAATCGATTTACAAAGAAAAAATTAATAATCCTTAACATTTCAATTAAGGTTTTTCGTGATATTGCTGATGAGGCATGGACGTACAAACAGAAGAACAAAAAGTATGAAAGTTAGGTCCCTGCTGTTCTACCTTTCGATGACAAAAATGATTCTCAAGATCTGATCGATAGAACAGATTTCGTCACCGAAGTAAGGACAGACAGACGGGACACTTTGAGAAGACTACCATGTCAATACCTTCTTTTCTATTAAAAAAATGTTTCGAATTTAAAAAAAGATTATAAAATATTCTAAAAATAACTTCAGGGCTTTATCCTCATTGACTATACATCCCAGGACCCCTCCCTAAAGATCTTTAAATAAACGTTTATTTTTCTCCCTTCAATAAACCCACAGACTACGGCCGTCATTTTAGAAATGATAAACCAAAGGTCACCAAGTGATTCGATTGAATAACTCGTCAAATATTCAGCCAAATGTAACAAAAACTAAGATTTAAGGGTTTATGAGGATTCTTAATATTTCTAAATTATTAAAATTGGGTGCTTCCATTGGAAATTTGAAAGTTAATAGCATTTTTAATATGAAGACGGCCTTTTATGCATTTTTTTGTCCTGCAATTAACTCATGATGTTATATAAACACAAGGTCAAAAAGGTCCGATTCTATAGGATGACTAGCGTTCGAAATAATCACTAGTGGGTACTTTTTCCACAGCTGTACAGCTGTGGAAATAAAAAAGTACCCACTTGAGGTTATTTCCTCCGTTATTCATCCTAAAGAATCGGACCTTTTTGACATTGTGAACAATTAACATTCTGAGTTAATTGCATGACACAAAATTTGCATAAGGGGCCATCTTCATATTAAAAATGTTACTAACTTTAAAATTTCCAATAGCAACACCCCTTTTTGAATCCATATTTCAAATCTCTGACCTATGTTAATACGAAATTCCAAATTTTGTTAGTTTTAAAGCATCATTAGAGGAGTTAGAGACGTGCAAAGTTTAGGTCCCATAATGTTAAATGAGTTGCACATAAAAAACTATCCCGATCTATAAATAATTAAGATAATGAAACGAATTTTTTACTGAAAAGAAATTATACTAACCCAAACAAAATGCATTCAATATTGGGGTATTTAAAACAATTTTTATATTTTTAAATAATTATTATATTAATTTTTTAAAAAAAATATGAATAGAAACCCCTTAATATTTTTAAAGAAATAAATATAAGACAAGAAGTTTAAGCGAAATCCCAATTTTTAAAAATTTTTATTCATAATTTGCTGAGTAAATCACAAAATACTTTTTAATTACCCTTTAGGGGACTGTGTATAAGATTACGTGTGTAATTGATAAATAAAGACGGCTTTGCATGCATGCTTGCTTGTCATTTTAGAGTTGGTCCCCAAAAGGTCCACAAGAGATTCGATTGAATAACTCGTCAAATATTCATCCAAATGTAACAAAAACTTAGATTTAAGGGTTTTCAAGAGTGCTTAACATTTCTAAGTTATTAAAATTGGGTGTTGCTATTGGAAATTTTGAAGATCGTAATATTTTTTATATGAAGACGGCCCCTTATGCAAATTTTGTATCGTGCAATTAACTCAGAATGTTAATTGTACACAATCTCAAAAAGGTCCGATTCTATAGGGTGACTAACGGATGAAATAACCTCAAGTGGGTACTTTTTTATTTCCACAGCCCTATCAAAATCGCTTATAGTATCCAACCTACACTACAACTAAAGTCATCAAGTTTAAAAGCCGCGCGCGAAATTCTTTGACTGGATTTATAACGAGCTCCGCCCACTTTTCCATGTGGTTTAGGTTTACAGTTTGAACTATTTTGACATTGGCTTTTTTTTTTCATTCTACGATTTGGCGACATTTATTTTTGTGTGTCATCAAATTTTAAAATCATAGATTCTCGTTTGTTATGAACGTTTTTGTCATAAAAAGTACTTGAAATGTAAAAGCATCATTTAAATTATGTATTAACATACAAAGATAATGCATGAGTGAATTATTTACATTAATAAAAAATCTTTTTAATCAATTAAGCCAAGTTGTCCTACAGATGTCGCCACGATTCTCAAAATGAAGCTTTTAAAAAAATTAATAATTAAAAAACTGATTGATATGGTTCCTTCAAATCTTTTTTAAATTGTCTTTCATCCCTATTTGCGTATCTGGTGCAAACAGATCATACGTTTAAAAAATACTTTACAAGAAACTGTGATTTGAAAAATAAAGCATTACGTGTATGGGACTGACAGTCCCTCTTAATCCCAAACAAAGGCTTGGTGGCGACTTATTTGCCGGCAACTACGCTACGTTTTTAGAAGCTAGTTGAAATGAAATATAAACAAGGTTTGTAGAGCTGATTAAGAAAAGTTCCCACTAGTGATTATTTCGATTGTTATTTATCCTAGAAAATCGGACCTTTTGTTTTTGGTGATACAAAACATTCTAAACTGATTGCAAGACACAAAATTTGCATTAGGGGACGTCTTCATAAAATACGAACTAAGATCTGAACTCGTTACCAGTCTATGAGCAGCTCTAATGTGAAGCTAATCCGATCCAACCAATGCATAAACATGTTTCAGGCGGATTCAAGAGTTTTTCTCGCCAAGTATTTCAACGTATTCCTATCTCTAGACCGGGGCCACTTTTGTTTGCCTCACCCTGTAGGTTTGTAACAGAATCTGTCACTCCACCCGTTTTCACACAACATTTGCTCTCAACAGGGAAAAAGTCGCCAAACACAATATTCATTCCATTAGACACATTTACACGCTAAATTTAGCTAGTTTCATTTATTTTATTTCGAAAATTCAATAATTATTTCTTCAGGACGTAAGTTTCTCGAGTGATTGTTGCGAATGGCAAGGGTGATTTATTTATAATGAAGGGTTTCTTATGCTTTTTAAGTGAGCATTAAATTTATTTTTTAAAAAATAATTGAAGTACTTCGAAATCGAATTTGTTTCCGAAATTTTAAATGTCTTCTAATTTCGATGCGCTGAATTTTTTAACGTATTGCATTTGTAGTTTGGGATATGAAAGTGGGTGACAGACGGACGGACTGACTGAATGATTATAAAACCGTCCACTCTTTACGTTATAAACGTAGTGGGAAAACAAAAAAAAAAGCTTAAAGTGATTCTTAAGGTTATGTAGTGGGAGAACTTGCAAAGACCGGCTTAATTATCAAATTTCGGTCCCCATTATAATCCCCGTAATTAAATCTTCAAATTATAATTGATTGTATATTATATACCTAGAAAAATAATAATAGTTTAAAATCAAGATCTACTTTGTTATTAAATACAGCATGATTTTTTTTTATTTTTCTTTCAATTCTGAAGTTAAATAAGGGTCAAATTTTCAAGAATAAAAAAATAAAACTTGCAAGTTAATTATTTTGTTTTGCACTTTTTTTTACTCTCTGAAACAGTTCTTTTAAGGGGTCTAAGGAGTCTTAAAAATGTGCAAAGAAGATACTACAAAGCATAGTCTGATCTTTCATGTCATTTTTTAACTACTCAATGTATAAGTATAATTTTTTTATATGTAATTCTACAAGATTTATTTATTATAAAACAAGTTTTAAAATTTATGAAACTTTAGCCAAAACTAAAATAAATGATATTAAACATGAAGGTACTTGAACACACTGTGATTAGGCTTGCGCGGCAAATTGTAAGGTCAAAATTGAAAAAATGAATAAAAAAATGACTTTATATTGTACAAATATGTACAAACAAAGACTTATACCTAAATTCTCAGCTCAATTTTAATTAGAAATTATTTTTAAAAAAATTTAAAATCAAAATTTTTAAATTTTTATTAATTTTTTTAGAAAAAAGTTCTTAAAATAATTTCTAATTAAAATTGAGCTGAGAATTTAGGTATAAGTCCTAGTGTGTACGTATTTGTACAATATAAGGTCATTTTCTTGGTCATGTGTTCAATTTTGATCTCACAATTTGCCGCGCAAGCCTAATCACAGTGTGTTCAAGTACCTTCATGTTTAATATCATTTATTTTAGTTTTGGCTAAAGTTTCATAAATTTTAAAACTTGTTTTATAATAAATAAATCTTGTAGAATTACATATAAAAAAATTATACTCATTTATTGAGTAGTTAAAAAATTACAAGAGAGATCAAACTATGCTATGTAGTATCTTCTTTGCACATTTTTAAGACTCCTGTGACCCCTTAAGTGTATCTTGAGAAAATAATCAAAAACTGTAAAAATGTCATAAAATCGATTGGTTGGTGTCCAATTGAGTCGTGGGAGTTTTCCCACAAAAGATTGTTTTCAGACCACCCATAGACGTCGAGTTTCTTTTCTATATAAATAAGGACGGACGTCGACAAATAACAGTTTTATTGAAAAGGAAAACATCCATTCGTACTGTTTGATAATTCAATATGTTACCGTTATAACCCGGAATCAGCTAAAACTAGAATTAACTAGTGAAAACTAGTTTTAACTGAAGGCATTGGTTAAAACTAGTTTCCTCTATCTAAAACTAGATCTCGCTAGTTAATACCAGTTGTGACCAATTGCATTGGTTGAAACTAGTTGTAATAAGCCAAAATTAGAACTATCTAACAAGTTTTAGGTAAAACTAGAATTGACTGCAAATGCTTGATTTTTTTATTTATTATGTGTGTGAACCTTACTTTTATAAACTTATTACCACAATGAGTCCTTAAAAACTCAATGTACTGTTCTTAATGGGGGGTCTTTCAATATCTGAACGCGTTCATTGCATTTCAACCCAATTATTAACTAAACTAATCCATACCTATTATCCTAAATCGTGGCATTTTCCGTTAATTCTAGTTTTATCTAATATAAGTGTGTTATAGTTAACGCAAGATTAAATCAATCTGTTCCGTCAAAACTAGTATTAACTGGCAATAACTGGATTTGTTTGTAGAACCTAGTTTTAACTAATGGCACAAGTTAAAACTAGTTTTTACTAGTTAATTCTAGTTGTAGCCGATTTCAAGTTTTAACGATAACATCACATACAGTAAAAGCAATTGCGAAACTTAATGGACCGTTAGAACACATTTACGCCTATGTTATAAAAATATTTTATAAGATGTGATGGATAAAATAAAGTTTGAGCTTTATACTTAAAAAGTTTTACATATTTTCTTAACTATAACTCATACTGATCATAAATTATTCATCGAATGCCATAATCAAGCGCTTTTCAACTAGTTTTGCGAGGAATTACATAATATGTCGTACGTCGCACTACATATTAAAAACTTCTTTACGCTAAACTAAGACGTGTAAGCCAAACAATTCACCAACGTGTGCGTGAGGCATATTAAATTGTATTAAAACAAATTACGTCTTGGCTATATAATTTCATGAAAATGGGGTCAACTGTGATTGAGTCTTAAAGTTATAAATATTATGATACATTTTATAAATATAAATTAATGCATTTTGGGTATTATTTTATTCAGGAACTGTCTTATAGTCTTGAAAAGATTTGTGTAACTAACTGCGCCCTAATGGAAATAAATTGTACAATTGCAGTTTTCCAATCATAAATACAAATTATAGAAGAACTCTATCCAAATTTCTGAAAAAATTCCGATGGGGATAATTGAGTACTTTACGTCTTTGTTGTATGGCATGCCTAGGATTTTTTGGGGGCAAGACCAAAGCAATTATTGGGCATAACATACAACAAAGGCAAACAGTAACACACACAGTGAGGATGGATATAAAATTTTATATATCGCATACAAAGCGTGAGAGGAAGATCGTAATTTTACTGTTATTGACCTTCTCATTGTCAAGTGAATGAGAGACTTGGATGCCCAAAAATCTGCGCTCAACATGCAAATGTGTTGCATTTTTATTATAATAAAAACTACCTATCAAAATAGTTTTACTCCCATTTTCAACATACATCATGGTGTGAAATATTTAAAATTATTTTAACATATTTTAATTGATATTCCTGACTTAATTGGAATAGGATAATAAAAGTACTTAAAAATTATCAAAGTAACAAAGAGTCTTAATCCACGGACTTGCATCTATTTTATGAGTTCATAATTCTGATTCCAATAAAAGATGAATAAAAAAACATAACCAAAGACAATGACTGAAACCGCCAAGCGGCATCTTACACTTTTGTTTTAGTTTATAACGATCAAAACTATACATGATTTCACAGCCCAATAATACGTTAAGTAATTGATAAAAAAATATATATAGCATTTTACCGAAACACTCCAATGGACGACGGGAACCGCCACGCATACAGTGTCATTACGGCTACTTCAAACGTTGTCTTATACCCAACTAGCATGCCCCACATCAACTTATTCAAACTACAATGGCCAAGCTTATGGTGACGTCACAGCTAAGCTACGTCAACCATTTTTGCTAACCCACAAATATCCATTATTTGAAATTCTGATTATCCTAAGTGGTAAGGGTGCCAGTTGCTTGGGATAATTGAAGTGCCACTCAAAACCTATTAAGTTAGTCTAAATAAAGTGCAGTAGATATTAAGATATACATACTTCCACTAACATTCACTGCCCAGTCCTTCTGTTTCATCAGACAAAAGGGCTGCCTGCACGGGATGAACCACAGGAAAGCTGCCGCATACACAATCCCGCCATTCAACGACAGCAAGAAACACAACTTCCTCAAGATGCTCATCTTCGGCTTCTTTTCCAAGTGCTCTTCGCTCTCAGTGGTGCTTTTCTCTTCACTTGGCTTCCTGCGGATAACCATACGAGACTTTTTGAATTAAAATTATGTTGATTAAATTATTACTTTATTAGGTGGCAAAATATTACATTTATTTTTTAATATAAGTTGCTGCCACTATTTCAAAAACATTCGACTGTGTTTTGTTCTTCACTGCCTTAAAATATAAAAGCGTTGCTGCAGAAATACCATGAAACGGTGAAGAAAGGATTGCGAAGCGAATTCACGGAAGATTGGGTTGGAGAGTAAAGCGAGCAGAGGCCAGCACAATAGTTAATAAAAATATAAATAGTTTATTTTATATAAATAGAAACTGATTTATTCTTCTATAATATGAAAATATTTGAATTGTAGATGTTGCAGACTAAAAATGAACTAACACATGAATTTTGTTCTGATTATTTTGCATTTAAGATACGTAGGGCAAACCCCATGAAAAAACTGAAATCAGAACAATAATTAAGAATCATAGACGTGTTCCAGTAATTTAATTTAGTGAACAAATTGGTCAAACCAAAACTACATCGCATATTTTTTTAATTTAAATTATATTTTTGTAGCACTACAAGACTTCTCAATAAATTGAGGCATTTCAAAATAATTACATACCCTCTAAGGTAATTCTCGCGCCTTTAAAATCTAAAAATGTTCTATGACATCTATTTGCTCCTGAGCAATTTTCTAAAAAACCTTATGAAGTCCTACAGGTAAAGGAAAATCGCGTACCAAATCTGTAGCTGTTTTAGGTCGAGCTTTAGGTGTTTCAGACAGATGGACTGACCAATGTTCAAAAACCACTTTTCCGGAATCAGATATGCACCTTCCAAAATGTGTAGAAAACACAAAACCCCATTTCGGATTAGCGACTCTCGTCGACACTCTTTAATGTAATTATATTTTATTTTAGATAATTGAAAGCAAGAATATTTGCATTATATATGTATGTGAATCGTTTAAATTTCTAACTATTTATAACCAATCTGATCCCTGAAGCCTTGGTTTCCTCGGAGTCTGTCGCCTGAAAAATGCGACCGCTATTATACGTGGATGACGTCAACTTACCGGCCACCGCTTCATCGGAACGTTACGTTGACACGAAACTGGAAACCTAGCGAACTCACTCAACTAACTCTGTTGTTGTTTTAATTTTCGACTTTGCATGTCAAAAATGGAAAATTTAGGTTCTTCGTGATTTCTCACAAAATCAATTAGCATTTCTTCCTCGGAAAGCGTAAAACAACTCTCGTCTTCCGTCATTTCCTCAAATTTTTATTTTTTGGCAAGCACACCACGCAACAGACAACGGCAAAAAACGTTGTCATCAGGATTTTCCCAACGCACTCAACAGCAACTCAATCTGGCGGTCGTGTTGAGTTGTCCGGCAACGCTCCCGAGGAAATCACTCTAGCGTAATCAATGTCAATGAATTGTGTGACGTCACTCACCGCACTTGTCCGACCGCTTGAATCTGTTGAACGATTCCGAGGAAACCGAGGCTTTAGATGGTAAGCTTACCTGGGATAAAATCCTTTTTCGCTACTTCCAGATTCTTCCATCTTGATTTGTTGGGAATTGATGCCTGTGTAGTTTACTGTCTTGGCGGACGACGGTATGATTTGGGTTTTCTCTTCTGAAGTTTTCAGAAACCAGTCAATGATATTTTTCAATTTGACTGGACGCATGTCTAAAAAATACAATGAGGTTATGTTGTAATTATATTTTTGTTCAATAGACAACTGGGGCGGTCAAGCCCGTGATGACGACAATGACGTCACGGTACGTCAACCGTTGACTTAAACCTCACAAACAAGCCCGGCAGCCTCATATAAAATAGAAACATCACGTCTACACTCTTAAAACAAAAAAGTGAAATCCACTCCAGTTGGAGAAGTGCACTTTCGACTCTGGAAAGGATTGAGTATTAACTCAGACTGAGTTAAAATCACTCGTTTGGATTGATCCTGTCGGAGGCTTAACACACAAAGAATCCGCTCCTTCCGGGTAAGTGCATTTTCCAGACTGGAGGAGTGAAATTAACTCAGACTGAGTTAAAATCGCTCGTTCATTTTAAGAGTGTAAGTAGCACCAAGCATTGTCGTCTTTCCCATAAACAAATCGCTATAAGTCCCAGATTTTTTTGTCCATTGCGTGTAAAAAAAATTGTTTGAGATAACTTCGAACTAGACTTAAAAGGGGGCTATTGGCTATGGGAAACTAAATTTTGAACCTAGTTCCAGTGACGAAGCCACACCTACTGTAGCATCTTACGAGGAGTCACAACTGTGTTCTGCGACAGTTTGAAATGGACACGGAGCGGCTTTATATAGGGATGGTAGAATTTTTCTTATTCTTATGCATCATCTGTAATAATAAAAGAAAGAGTATGTCTGTCTGTGTGTATGACTCAGGATCGCAAAAGACCTACTTAGACTAATCTAAAAAATTCGAAATTTTTAATATAGATTCCTTTTAATACCTACGTGTACACCTGAGGCTTAGATTTTTCATATTTGATTGTGATTTTTAATTAATATAATTAGTTTCAAAAAAACGTCCTCCACTTGGGATTGCGAGAACATAACAGGGCTTGAAAATACATGGACCGGACCGAAACGTGGGCTTGACGCCATCCTCTATTAGTTTGATTCAGTTTGGTTGAGATATGCGCTCGCCCTAAGGCTGCTTCATCCTCTATTAGTGTTTGCTTTTTTAAGTGCGCATGCGCCAACACGAATTTAATTTTGTTTTGATTTTGAGTGTATTTTCACAAGTAAGCATGTCTTTAAAAGGAAGCAATGCGAAGTTAACGGGTTCCCAGTAAGGCGGGACCATACTGCTAGTCAGTTTATAAGAAGACTAGAGTGAGGACAAACCTGTCAAGGTAACATCCATGTTATGACACAACAAACTAGCAACATTTAAGAAATTCGACGTTTGTGACCGCTTTTAGAGTTCCTTAAAATATCTTGATATGCAATGGGAAGTCAATACAAATGCATTTTATAGTTGTACTTTCTTAGTGCCGTATCTTTTTCAGGTGTGCAGATATAGCTTATTAAACGAATACAAGTTACTTAATTTAAAACCAAATTTTAAAAGATTCCAGTAATAAATTATTTTCAAATAAAAATGGATATTGCGTTTGCGTAAATAACACACGATAAAATGTATTTAAAAAAACGCCAATTACCACATTTTAAAAAATGAGTAATATAACTTTTTATTTTTTCTAAGAAAGTATAAGACTTCTTTGCAAAACTCCCAGGAATTTCTTGCAGGAAGAAACCCTAAATATGCATATTATTTCCGACAAAACTTTTAGTTTCTTTTATGAATAGTTGGCCTCGGTCCATACAACAACAAAAAATTTCACATAATTAAATTGTGGTAGTTTATAAAGTTTTGGTAAATAGTGGTTGTGCAACTGAAACATAAATTTATCTATTACGACTGGCATAGTCGTAAATGTCCGTATTCCATTACAGTAACCAAATTCTTGAAGTTTTATTTTCTACTGCACAACTAAATTTTAGAAACATAGCTATGCATAATAGTTGGGTTTTAAAGAAAATTGAATTATTAAGTGTAGCATAACATGATGCGATACCCAATTGTAAGGATTAATTACTAGTTTTCAATTCCAGTCTTCCTTTTATTTTCTGGCACAAATGTGGTTTATTTTGAGGGGGGATTTGAAAATTTGTGAAAATCGGGGAACTTCGACAATCCTAAATTGTTATAACTTTAAAAACATTCAAACCTTAACTTTTTTATTTCATGCCTAATTAGCACCCATTTTTTCGTGTTCACAGTAGGAATATTTATGTGCTTTTAGCAGTTTTATAAGAGTATAAATATGTGAATTAAAAAAAATCAGTGATAATTTTTAATAATGTGGTCAGATACCTTAAAATATGTAACTCGAAGTGTTTTTAGGTAATATATATATTCTTATTTTGTTGTTTTCCACAATTAAAAAATTTTGGCATTATTTCAAAAACCGTATAAAAAATTTAAATAATTTTTTTTTCTTATGGAACTCGTATATTTGACCTAAAATAAGCTTATTTTGTGAATATCAGAAGTTTCTGTAGTGTAGTAAATTTTTGGGACTGGAAGGGTTAAGGACTCCCCTGATAGTAAAAGTAGATTTACAGAATAAACCACCTTCCCTATATAAAGAAAACTTTGCGAATGTTGAAAACAGTCCAACGTGTCCCTATAATTTTTAAATCGAATCATTTATGCTTCATGCTCCTTGCATGTTTAACACTTATTTTTGACTTACAGAAATTATTAAAATTTTAATTAAATCTAACCTAATTTATAAAAGTGACCAAGATTGCTCAACGTCAAATCAATTGATTTGCCATGTTATCCAATTTTAACTAGGTATGGGAATCATCATAACATCAATTTAAAACGAAATTGAAAAGAAAGTAATATCCAGTTTTTTAATCATTAATAGATAAAGTTTTAAAATAGTATCGCCATCATCTATTTTAGGACATTTCAAAACCTCAAATACATATAATCAAATAACTAGACAACATTTTCGTTTAGAAAATGTTTTTCATTTCGATGTTATGTTCCCATACCTGGGGAAAAAGGGCTAGTATGGTAAAGCCGAAACAGTAGATAATCCAAAACTAAAGCATTAGTTCTGTGGTACTGACCATCGCTCTGGGTGTAAACTATAATTTAAATGATATATTTGAAGGTATTTTAGTGACACAGTCAAGTACCCTATTCGATTGTTCAGCGGAAATAGCGTCGAAGCCCAATTCAAAAGTTACTTTGCAAACTGCTCGAGAAAACAATTCAGTACTGAGTATCTTTAAAGAAGACGGTACATAAAAAAATTTGTTTCAAATAAATTGTAATATAAATAATTGTAATAAACAGCAAAATAACTTGTATAAAATCAAAATTAGATTTGTTATGAAGAATTAAATTGAAATCTTTTAACTAAGTCAAAAGTAGAATATAAAGATAAATAGTTTATATAAAAATAGAAATTTATAATTATTACGCTCTGAACCTCAAAAAAAAAAAATCGTTGTGAATGTTTAAAAAGTTACAATTAATAGAAGAAATAGTAAATATGAAACTTTTTGCCAAGCTTTGACCTAGTTTTTAGCATTTACCTAATAAAATCCGGTAAGCTTTATGTAAAACTTCAACAATATATTTACTTATTTCAGGCGTCACAGTCATGCTGTTATAGCTATGATTGTACACGCAGCTTTTAGTTAAGCTTAATTTTATTTTTTAATGCTTTATCATCATGACAATAATTTTGAAATACGGTTCAATTGTTTTCATACACTTACAGGGGTGTTTACTCGAAAATCGTGAAACTTCGACAATTCTCAATGGTTAAAATACATTTTAATAAAAAAAAATCGAACTTTATTTCTTCAATTTAATGCCAAATTAGCAGCCTTTTTTTCGTATTCACAGTAAATACATTTTTTAAGGCTGATAGCAGTTTCATAAGAGTATAAATATGCGAAGTAACAAAATCAAAGATAAAAAATTCTATTTTGCTATTCTCCCCAATGTCGTGATATTTTTTATATCTTACAATGAATTTTACGTTGTAAATTTGTCTTTTCTGCTTAAGGACTCCCCTAATCGCAAAACAAGATTTACAGAAGAAGCCACCTTCCCTATAAAGAAAACTTTACGAATGTTGAAAATAGTCTTCCGTGTCCCTATAGTTATTTTATCGAATTATTTATGCATCAAGCTCCTTGCAATTTGAACACTTATTTTTGTATTACAGAAATTATTACAATTTTAATAAAAAATATCTTGTTTAGAAAAGCGACTAAGATTCTCCACTAAACTTAAACCGTAAGAAATTCCAAATATATATTAATAAATAACCAACAAGAATTTTATCAGATCTCAAATCATTTTAATCTGTTAAAAATACAATTATATCACCAAGCCAAAAGAATTCTGTCTTGTAAAATTATTAACAATTTAATTTTTCATCAACTTGTCATATATTAATTTTGAGACATCGCAATAGACACGTTTTGCCAAATTTAAATAACTGTCGCAAGTCGTGTGATTCATCGATTTTCAACTAGAATAAATTTGAGAAAAATATATGCATATTGCATGGCATAGTAAGAAATCTTTAATTTAAAAAAAACGTCTAAGAAAAGGCACTCATCTTTCAAAATTGATCTAATTATTTTTTTAAGTGCACTTTTTATCATTTCAAATAATACACCCGATCAGAAAATGTAAAAGGTTGAAAATATCAAACTCAAAAATGAAGTTAAGTCGAAGCCATATGAATAAGATATTTTAAAAGAAATCTTTGATACCCGTGTTTATAAACCAATTTCTCCCTAGTGGTTAAAGATTTGAAATCTTGAAATAACGTTTGTCATTTGCAAATCTCAAAAAAAGTCAATTATGATATAAATATAAGTATTATTTTACTAAATAGTATGACTAATTTTATAGTACTTGGTTATAGTTTATAAACTTATCACAACAGTTTGTTTTCTCAAATCAGAAATACATAAATAATCAGGAGTTATATCACACTGTGCAAAAATAAACAACTTAAGCAATACAAATAAATCCATAAAAACTTGACTTACAACAGAAAGAAGAATAGCCATTTTGTCAACTTTTTTTCACTAAATAAAATTTGTTGGCACGTATTAGGTGTAAATTCCAAAACAGTTCTTTGTTCAAGGTTCCAACACAATCTGTTTCTCACACTAGTACACGAACAATAAAAACGAGCAAATGTCATTCCTGGAACTTTAAACAATTTCTGTCACGGTTCAGACTAATAAATTGAGATGTTATTCACTTCTAGACAATTTATTCGTTGGTTGTTTGAATTAAGTTGCGCGAAGCCTCTGTTTTGTGTCTATGCAGACATAAAGCAGAACCAAAAATAATGTTTAGTAGATTTAAGTCACGTTTAGATAGTTAAGAGAAAGACTGAGTTACTGGTTTAGAAGATTAGGTTCAGGTTGAATCGGCATCGCACTAGAATTACACGAGCGCTACTGGTGACGGGCGTCGTAATTTAGAACCATAGTCAAGTGACGAGTTGACGCGCCTTTTAACGGTGACATAGTACACAGTGTCGGGATTTTGGACCATATTTAACGTGCACTCCCCCTATTCGTCTGAACTTTCGGCTGGAGAAATCGTTTATTGGTCAGTAGTTCCTTTATTGGCAATGTCCAAACATGGAATCTTTCGCCTGCAAAGAAGGTGCCTTATTACCACTTGGCTCCTCAGCCCCCTTATTGGTTTAGATTTCGTTTACCGTTTGCATACTCCAAACTACCAGAACATGGCCTAGTAGCCAAACCAGAATAAGACTGCAATCCAAAATTTAACTTCAAAAGTAGCATTTTTTATCTATTTTATAATCATTGTTTCTGTAGTAGAAGTTCAAAGGGATTAATTACTCCAAGAATAATCTTTGTACAGGGTGGTTATAAAATAACGCTCGCTATTCGGAGTGGTCTGTAGCTTTAATGAATAATTCAAATGCAAAAAACTTTGAGACACTTACTAATCAAGAAGGGAGAAAAAGAATGTTCCTTAAATATCTTCGAATTGTTTTCCTATTCTTAAACGTCTACCTTACTTATACCTATTATGTCAAATCTACAGATTTATTTTGTAAAAATTTTAAGTTCTGTTAGGTTATTTGATGTTTTAAGTAAAAAAAAATTAAAAATCGTTTTAAAAATAAGAAGAACATACAAAATTGTATAAATCGATGAAAAACAAAATACAGTTGGTCAAAGTAAACAAAAAATAAAAGCAAAAACTGGGTCACGCGAACCTTAAAAAAATCCCGGCATATTTATAAAACAGTTCATGTCTTTCAAAAATTCTAAATAACATTCGTAATATCATTAAAAAATACAAAAGTTCAAACAAACAAAAGCACAATTGCAATTGTTTAAGTAAATCCAAATGAAGTCAACACAAAAAACTTTTCAACCACGCATGTTTAATTTCCCCACAAAATTTTCAAAGGAGTCATGGCAGTGGAAAACCATTAAATATGAGACAAAGAATTATATTTTCTAACTCGTTGAACACATTTACAGCGAGGTATGAATATTTTCGTACCTTAGAAGTAAAAAGAACTATGTATTCGTTAAAACATTGTACAAGAGCCCATTTTTAACTTAAATAAAGAACTAACATAGCCCAAAACCACAAGGGAAAAGCTTAATTAATGGTATAAACTGGAAACTTCTAGAAAGTCGCTGTAATTGTTATACAAAGCTGTAAATGACATTAAGGCAGAAATATTAATTTGTCCAAAAGCCATCAAGGCGAATTCAGGTTTTAAACACATTTTTATTATTTAAAGTTGCATTTCAGAGTTAGTCGGATTAGCATTTGAATGCTTGTTAAAATAATATTACTATGCATAATATTTTTATAAAATTGACAAAAATACAAGAAGTTCAGAAATAACTAAAATCGCCTACTTTTTCTGCTACTTTTACACTAACTAAACTGCTACCGAAAAACAAGCAGGATTTCAACAGTAAATGTCACTTAAAATCACTTTCATACATATGATGTATAGACTTTAAAAATTGCAAAACTTAGAATTTAGTTGTAATTTAACCTTTTAAACTAAACGGTAATGCTATTAAATTGGAAAACCGTCGACAGTCAGGTAGGCAAATGCCCGTCCAGAGACACAGACAGACGGACAAAAGGATAAAAGATATGTCTCTGATGTTTCTAACAAAAAATAATGTTATAATCCGATGGATATATAGAACCTAATTAGGAACGAAGTACAGACGGACAGACTGACATCTACAGCAAATCGTTCCCCATTTTTCAACATATTTTATTGTTTCGAATAAATTAAATAAAATAAACGAATAAATTAAGACAAAAAAAAGTAAATTTGTTAAATATATATATTGCTCGTAGGATAGCCTGCTATTTCATTTGATTTACATTCATAGAAAAAAGCACAAAAATCCTCTAAACTTAAATATCAATTTAACATTTATTTAACGACAAACCAAACTTCTCAAAACGATCTCATAAATTAAACTAGTAACTTTTATGCATACTTTACTCTCTATTAAAAACTTTTGGCGATTCACAACAATTTATTTTACAGTTTCTTTGAAATGTTATTCCCAAAATTATTCGACGTTTAAAACAATCTTAGTTGAACACTTTACATCAATTCGTAGGGGAAAAAACAAGTAATATTTTATATATTTTTTCTAAGTAATGTTGGTAACTCTTAGTATTTAAACAATAGCCCTCGTGTAGCTCTAGTGCGACGATAATTCATACCAAACCCAAACTCAGTGCTTAAAGTATGAAAATAAACAGTCTAAAGATAGTGGCAGAAAAAAAAACTGTTAGTTAAATAAAACTAGGTGTGTGTAACACTACGATATCCATTTACCATTTAATAAATCCTTACATTAAAAGTAAGTATATGCCCTATAAGGTCATGATTTTCTAGAAAACTTTTTAATAACGTATTGGGAATCGCGTACCAAATTGGAAATATGTATCTTTTTTAGTTCAAGCTTTAGAGTGGTTTCAGACAGACAATATGATGGACGGACAAATTCTCAAAAACTTTTAAAAAACAGCATTCTCCAGAACAAATAGAAAACACAAATTTTCCACTTGAAATTTTTGACCCCGTTGCAATACTTTAATTACGTAATTATTCACATAAACATTAAGTAATTAAAATCAATAAATATTAGCATTTCTATAAACCTCCTTTTTATCTCTATATTTACATACCCTTTTAATTATTAACAGAAGTTGTGAGAGTCATTTGCAATTTTTTCATACCAGTAACACAGAAATGCTGAGGCATCGAGTTCAGCTCTAAAGCATAATGAAAATAATTAATCTGTTGCTGAGTTGTTGAAGAGGGAGCCAACTCAGTGGTTTGCTCGCTATTTGGGTTTTATAGAAATTAATACCTCACAGAAAACAAGCACTGTTCAAGTTTCAAATTGCCTGGAAACTGGTAATAGAAACTCGAAATTTGTAGTAGTTTTCACTGCATAAATTTTAAATTTGATTTCTTTCCATTAACATATTTCTATAGAAACTCATAATTAAGTTTATTTTTGAAATAGTGGTCTTAAAATCATTTTCAAATGAAAAAAAAGTCGAAAATGAATAAAAAAATTTATAATTCGTATTAAGTTTCGGTAATTTATGGCTATTACTAGAAAGACTGGTACAGAAATTGAATCGGTGAGTGCAGAAACGTCAGTCACAAATTTCAAATTTTCCAGAAGGGAGAAAAAACGTAATAACTCCTCCTATATTTCTGCACTCAACACTCGAAACAAACGTCCTGCATTTACGGAATTACTCAACAGACTAATGTAGCTTTTGAACCCAACACGCATTTTGCCTTTCTAAGCTTATTTTCATTGAAAACGAGTTTTCGGATTTTTTTGACTGAAGTGGTTTCTGCACTCACCGATTCAATTACTGAAAAGCGGTATCTAATTTTCATAAAGTTAAACTCTCTGAACAGCTGCTATACTCAGATTTACGCATATATTTTACAATGAATGAAAGCAAAAACAACCTATAAAACATGTATAAATAAAATAAATTAACCTATAGTAGAAATATATCGCTGATATCAGATGCCATACAATTGTAAACATTGATGAAAATACAGCATAACTTCAACTATCCGAACTCCTGTGGTATGCATCATTCTGCTCCATCCATCCTATCTTATAGGCTTCAAATGTTAGTCCTAAGTATTGCCTCTTCATTTAATTAAGAGTTATTTTTTAATAATAGTTTTTCTCCGATTTAACATACAGTAATTAATTGAAATGTACCAGTATTTTTTTTTTAAAAAAATCCGATTATCCCAATTTTTGGTTTTTTAAGAGTCAGTCTTAATTGATTGGATATTTGAAGTTAACTTTATTCCTTTTAATATGAATGCATGTTTGATACTTTAAAAAACGCAATTTGGATTTTGTCTTTTAACTAAAAAAAATATCGGAAAAGAAAACTAATATTAGAATAAGTTATTAGATAAATTTTTATTGAATTTATTTACGCGTGAAGGCTTTAAGGAATTCAATTTGAAAATTGAGAATTGAATAAGCTTCAATGCGTCTCTCCTTCGCCTCGGGAAAAATTAGAACGACGGACGTGACACGATACTTTATGTACTTATCGTTTCAATTATCGTCTCCCAAACTGTGTTGTTACACGGATACACTCAAGGAGATTATTTCGATTCATGTCGGTTACAAAGGAGGAAAGAGTTGTTACCGGCACAGAAACCAATTTTCCAAGTGAAGCCATTATTGCTTTATTTATGTCATGCTAGTTTTACTATATGGTTGTAAGTCCTAGAGCAAATAATGTGCAGCCAATCAGGATTGGAGATTGTGTTTTTGAAGGAGTAACTCAGTTTAAATATCTGGGTACTATTATTACAAACAAAAATGAGATAAAAGTGGAAGTTAGGAACAGAATTTTAATGGCAAATAGATGCTACTTTGGACTGAAGAATCAATTGAAGTCAAAATTTATCTCTATTGGTACTAAACTAAACTTATACAAGACCCTAATTAGACCAATTATTCTGTATGGAAGTGAGACCTGGGCGATAAACAAGTCGGAGGAGAATAGACTTCTCATCTTTGAAAGAAAAATCCTCCGTTCAATTTTTGGTGCAACTAAGGAGAACGATGTTTGGAGGGGTTTGTATAACCACGAAGTGTACAATATATATAAACAGCCAAATATACTAAGAGTTATAAAGTCATACAGGATCAGATGGCTGGGACATGTTTTTCGACGTGAAGATCTGGACCCAGTTAAAAAGCTGACGTTTTCAAAGATTGAGGGTACAAGGAGAAAAGGGAGACCGGCTACGAGGTGGTTGGATAGTGTTGAGAAGGACCTGAAAGTGATGGGAATAACCAGATGGAGAAATCTGGCTGCAAGTCGCCCTGTCTGGAGAAAGCAGACTGATAAAGCCTTGGCCTGCACCAGGCTGTAGTGCTGTTAAAGAAGAAGTTTTACTATGGGTGTGCAACAACACTACATGACTTTCACATTTGCCATTCAAAAATCATAGCATTTAAAAATTTATACCCTCCCCCCGAAGGCAATTTTAACAACTTCAAAACCTAAAAAAAGTTCTATGTTAGTTACTCTTTACGCAAGCGCGTTTTTTTTTTTTTTCGAAAACCTTATTTTGACGTTCAATTTGGAATAGAAACTCGTGAATCAAATTTGAAGTCCATAGCTCTTTTCATTCGAGCTTAGAGTGGTCAATGTTCAAAAACCGCTTTTTTGAATAGGCACCCTCCAAAACGTGTAAGTTGCTTTAGTTCTTTCAGAACTTCTTTGTTGAAATTAAAATAATGCGTTTTGCTCAAAATCAGTGCCACAAATTTTAATACAATTTCGATGCTTTTCATGAAACACTCCATAAGTTATGTGCGCGCTTCTGTTTGCTGTGTCCACAAAATCGACTTGGCGATTTTCAGACGGCTTCACTATTTTTTCTCGCCAAGTATCTTCGTTTTTTTTAACCGCTTTGGATTCAACAACATTTCGAGTCCATCGTAATTTTGATTCATTGATGGTTCTTTGGTTAGATTCCTTCTTCCGTTCAATCGATTAATGCCACCGGAATCTCAGAAAAGAGGTCAGACGTGCAGGAAAGTTGAAAAGAAGGTTCTGATTATATTTTTTTTTGAGGTTCTATTGTGCCAAAAATGTGCTGTTCGAATTACTTCTTATCCGAAAAAATCAAATTGATTATCCAATTTTATTATTACCATTTTTTGAAATAGAAATAAAATATATTTGGAGTTTATATGTTTTTTTTTATTGTTTGAGTAAATTTAATATATTTTCAGGAAAGTATTTAAAATTGAGGAAATAAAATGTTTGAAAAGAAATTGTATTTTACAGCTGTACCAAAAAAAGGCATAACAGAAATTGCAGGCTGCTAAAAGCTTTTCTCGACTACGGGTTTTCGCTTAAAATTCAAGAATCACTAAACATAATACACTGGTGGAAAATTGCTAAGGACGAGACGGTTTTTCCATTATAACTTTGTACAAAAGCTTTCCAAATCAACACATTTAATACCGTAAGATCCCCAATACGTAAGGACCTGAGTTATGTAAGCAACACTTACTAAAGAGAATCAGATGGATAAAAAGAAGCTTTATTGAAAGAGAAATGGAATTCTATATCCATACATCTCCGTAGTGGAGATGGATTTTGGACTTTCACTTACGATAATTTCACGAGTGTGCCATGAATATCGATAATCCAGTGAAACATTAAAACTGCGACACAGCTGCTGCCTAAAAAAGGCCATACAAAAACGGATCATCGACGATGGAGGAAAGTCTTTAACATGATATATTGCGGATACGTGATACATACATCTCCAGAAGCCCATATCGGTGAATATTCATTAAATGGTTAACAAAGACGACACTTGTACGACATAGACGTTTCTCACATTTAATGATCAGTTGTCAATGGATCCGGCTTTGCATGATGTTTTTACGATTAAAACTATGTCGTCGATTTGAGGTTTTACTGGATTATCGATATTCATGGGCGCATTCGTAAAATTGTCGTAAGTGAAAGTCCAAAATCCATCTCCACTACGGAGATGCATGGATATGGAATTCCATTTCTCTTTCAATAAAGCTTCTTTTTATCCCTCTGATTTCTCTTTTAGTAAGTGTTGATTACATTACTCATGTCCTTACGTATTGAGGATCTTATGGTATTAAATGTGTTGATTTGGAAAGCTTTTGTACTAAGTTATATTGAAAAAACCGTATCGTCCTTTGCAATTGTCCACCAGTGAATTAATTATCCCGTGATTCTTAATTAATCATAACTAATTTATTTTTAGCTAAACCAAGGCGGCAACTTCGAACTTTTGCACCCCCCCCCCTCCCCATTTTTTAACAATCCTGGCTGCGCATCTGAAATAAAAACAATATTTAATTTCCAAAAACACACTAAAAAAGCATACAGAAATAAAAGCAACCAACCGGGCAAGGTTATACTAATAGTAATAGGCCTCAAGCATGTGTCTTTGTATAATTTAAAAATAATTTACCTAGCATTAAAAGAGCAAAAGTTTTTCAAAGAAAGAAAATTACTCTATTGTTCTTGAACAATATTATTAATGGGGAAAGAAACTAATTATCTGTAAACAACAATCTTAAGTGTTCTAAGTTCCTCGTCGCTCATTAAGCAAATTGGACAAAAGTAAAAATATTTCTCAACTTCCTCATAAATTATAACTCTCTAAGCATTAATTTTTGCTTTCAATTACCTATGTGAAATACCAGGTAATGAAAGTATTGCCATGGGGTCGAAAATCTGAAGTGGTTATTTTGAGCTTTCTATAGGGGTAAGTGGTGTACCTTGGACATATGTGTACCTCGAACCTATGCTGATTTTAGCTCGATTTGCTTAGATATTGAAACAACACCACATGCAGTTAAAGTATTTGCTACCATGGGTCTCATTGAAGTTCTATCTGTTTGTTTAAAAGGTCAATTTATGAAAGAGGTTTCGAAAAACTAAATTCACCGTTCAAAATTAAATTTTTGTCAGATTCTTTAGTGTATTTTTATACTCAAACATGTAGTGTTTATTCAGAAACGATGGTTATGCAAAATAAAGCAAAGTTTTAGCTATAAAACTGTGTGCTTGAAATTAAGTAACCTTAACAATTAACATGGTGATTAACTATTTTGTTTTTAATATCCAAGTGGTGTACCTCGAACCTAATACAAGTGGTGTACCTTGGACAGGTCCAAGGTACACTTCTACAGGTCTTATGCTCTTCAGATTGTTGAAAACCCTTTTTAAAATTCAAGTAAATTTTTTTCCTTTGAAAAATTAAGTATTTTAAGCCATCAATATGCAACCCTGATTTGTAAAATTATGCAGAATAGAAATTTTTAAGAAATTTTTATATGTTGTGATAAATAATTTTTCTGTAGTTAATTATTTAGATTTATGGTAGGCCTATAAAATTTTAACCATATTGATATAATATAGAACATAATTATTGCATGCGCATCTAAAAAGATGTTTTTCATAACAAATATCTGAGCAGAGCATCCTTTTTACGTTTATGCCTAGTTGTATAAAAACATAGGGGAAAATATTTGAGGTTTTTTTTTCAAATTCATGACAGAAAGAGAACCATATGTTTTTCTATGGCATGAAATGACAGTTTAATTTTATGCTGCATTTTAAAGGATACACCTGAGAAAGATCGCATTGCAGCTGAAAAAGCCAAAAGGGCACTAAAAAAACTAAGGCAATATACACGCAAAAAAATGGTGCTGGTCCTGCAACTCAACCAAGTTCGGTTGAAGGGTGTTTAATTGGCACAGCCAAACTGGTGGTTTCTTTCAAACCTAAAAGTTCAGTTACCATAACTATACTCGTTCGATTGAACGAGTTTAGTCAACGAGACCAGACTGCCTCAATGAGTTCGGTTGAGACAACTAAACTCTGTGTGAGAACTAAACTGTGCGGTATCAGTGTAGTTCTCTCAACTTAATTAATCGTTTGCGCCAGCTGAACGCTTCTAACCAAACGTGTTTGGTTCCTGAAACTAGACAGTCCTGTCAGTCCTATAGCAACCAAACAGTTTGGTTGGGAGAACTCAATTTTCGTTTGTACGTACCAGACAGTTTTTTGCGTGTAATAACCCTTACTAATTCAATTGACCTAGCATAACCAATTACTACAATCTTTGCGAGAAATAAGAGTAGGTTGTAAAATGTATTTTTGAATTTTATGAGGCGAATAAATATTGGTTTTCGAACCGTAAATCGAGTCTCTCTACCTGTTAATAATTGGTCCAAGGTACACTACCGGTTGGACCAAGGTACACCACCGGTGGTGTACCTTGGTCCTAATTACATGGTTCTGCATTTCTTTTTTTAATAGTTGAAATCATTTAAGTAACATGTTAAAATAAATATATGTTGTATATAACAGCATAAAGTATTTAGTAAAAATATTTTTATTCACTTTTTGCAAGTAATTAAGAAATTAAAAATTGAAAAGTCAAAATAGGTCCAAGGGAACCCACCTTCCCCTACATGTTTTAGAGGGGTGGATTATAAAAAGATAGTTTTCGAACATTTGTCTATAAGACTGTCTGTCTGGTAAACCTCCTACAGCTCGAACTGAAAGCGATATTAACTTCAAATTCGGTACCTGAGTTTCTGGTACCTGTAGGAAATAATAATGTTTATGATAAAATCGCGCATGCGCAAAGGAGAAACTACTAACCCTTTGAACTTTTTTGCTTTTAATGGTATTGCTGAAACGAAGAGCTACACTCTTAAAGCGAACGAGCGATTTTAACTCGGTCTGAGTCAATTTCACTTCTTTCTAGTGTCGAAAATGCACTTCTCCTACTGGAGTGGATTTCACTCTTTTGTTTTAAGAGTGTACCAACTTAAAATTTGATGCAGGAGTTTCCAAGTACTTATCTAACGTCATATAATAGGTTTTTAAAAATTGGGTTTCAATAAATCTTTGACTAATTTTTTAAATCAGCAAATATCCATTATTGGTGCTGCTGACTGAAAGTCGCTTAGTGTCAAAACCCCTTTTTTAAAATCAGCACCCTCCAAAATTGTGTGCACACACTTCCAAAACAATATCCATCTCCAAACACAAAATATCCATATCGAAATTTCGACCGGGATAATCCGGGATAAAATTACATTACCTCTCTCATTAAGTTTCG
Source organism: Hylyphantes graminicola (assembly GCA_023701765.1). Lineage (NCBI taxonomy): Eukaryota > Metazoa > Arthropoda > Arachnida > Araneae > Linyphiidae > Hylyphantes > Hylyphantes graminicola. The sequence goes on along the minus strand of CM043120.1, from coordinate 29,008,199 downwards.
TGTCATCAGTTATTTCTTTACATTTATTCCGTTTTTGCAACTGCAAACCTTGGTCGTCTTCAACACGTTTTAGCGCCATACTTCTTGCAAAAACATCTAGTAAATACAGAATACGATTGCCGTACACTCGTTTGACACAGGACGGAAACACAGTGTCATTTTCCCTGCCACCTGTTATGTAGACGATAACACCAGTTTTACTTCCTTTTGAGTTGTCTAGTGGTAAAAGGCATCGGTTGAAAGCTATTTTTTGGGTTAAAAAGCATAGAATTCTTTCCTATCCTCTTGAGACTTGACAGCCATTTAAATAAATGTTATTGTTTTTATTACATGGTTATAACTAGGATAATTGAAGAGCTTAGTGGAAGAATGTGCTAAGTGACTTTTTGAAGAAAAAATTAGAGTTATCTGCCAATAAACATTTTATTCTCTCCTTTAAAGATTAAAAAAAAACTATTACTTTTTTATAAGCTTTAAAATAAGTGTTAATTTTGTCCGTTTTTAACTGATGTAAGTGCAAACGAAAATCTTTATTAGCTCATTTTCTTGTTTTCACCAATTTCTAGCATTTTCTTCCACTAAGCTCTTCAATTTGTTTTGAACTTTAAAAAAACTGGAATAGTTTTATGATAGAAAAACAGAATATCACTTAGTCAGTGGCAATCGCTTGTTTATGAAATAATTTAGTGCTAGGATATGTTATTATTTAAGATATGCCTTTCATAAAGCAATTTTTCCCCGTTATCTCCATAAATATTTGTTATTTTTAAAGATTTCTTATAGTAACTTTATCTCTTATATAGCTATGTAATATGTGGCCAAAACTATTAAAGTTGTCTATTTATATTGTATTTTAAAAAATCCTATTTAAATTCAGTTGTCGATTGATCAAATTACAGACAAACCAAAGCAACTCAATATGGAATTGTAGTTTTTTTTTTCTTCATTTCTTTATGGTCTTTAGTTCTTTCAAAACTAGTATAGAAATAAATAGCTATAATTCATTATTTTACTACAGTTAATCACCCAACAGATTAAAAAACGACATTTTTAGCTATTGAGTGTCCTTAATAATGGACAAAAGTTCAACCATTTTGGGGAAATTTAGAATTTGCTTATAAATTATTGATTGTTAAAACCGGATATAACTTTAATAAATTCGTACTACATGTAATTTTTTTTTTAATAATTATGTTTAAAAGTCAATAAAAATGCCAATTTCAACCAACTTCCCAAGTTTGGTAAAAGAAGTAGATGCACAAGGTAAGACATTAAATATTTTATTATTACGCATAGTTTTAATTATTTATAGCCCACGGGGGAGGGGGTTTATTTAAAAGGGGCAATAAACTAGCTATTGGTGATTTGGGATTTTCTATACGTTTTCGAGGTTGCTGTTTCTACAGAAGTTGATTTTGAGCATCGGTCCGTCTATTTGAATACACTCTACAGGTCGAACTAAAAGAGCTACCGACTTCAAATTTGATACACGAGTTAGTTCCCAGTACCAAACGGACGTCATAATTTATAAGGTTTAAGGGAAAATTTCGATTGTGCAAAGAGTAGCTGCCATAGAACTTTTTAGTTTCTAAAGGTATTGAAAATATCTTATTAGTTGCATAATTACTTTTCAATTTTCGAATTTATTTTTGAACGATAATAGAAAGACGTGTAATGTTACACATTCCCTAGTTTTATTCAGTTAATCTTGTCAACATTTAAAAAACTCAAAAGTTCACTAAGAGAACATTCTTAAATCAACAGGTTTCTATTCCTTTAACTCTTTTGTCCCCTTTTATGGATCAAAAAGGCGCCGCTTTTATGGCGTCAGAGCGGCCGCATCCCATATGTCATCACGAAAGGTCCTTTTATTTTCTCAAAAGACGATTTGCAGCCACTCAAGTCGATTACTGGGCGACAGACAAAGGAGAGAAAGAACTTTCGAAAGTTCGAATGCGGACCCTGGTCGATATTGAATGAGGAATTAAAGATTGGGGAGGACTTTGTAGCTAAAAGGTCGTCAAACGGATGCTTGGTTTAACCTCTTGAGACCTGGCCACAAATAATTAACCTGTTAATGAGTTCCAAAATTAACCTGGACCGATAGAAGACGATTCAAATATCATTTTCAGCCTTTGATAACATGTATCAATCATTTATTTCTATAAAAAAATGAAGTTGAACGAGGGTCAATAATGATATTAGAGTTCTTAAAAATATATTTTTAAAAAAATTCCAAACTTTTCAAAAAGTTCTTTTAGTAGTTAATTTTAAAGGCATTCTGCATTAAAATCAACAAAAAATGTGTATTTTTAGAGTTTAAGGCATGTTCCTAAGTAACTATTAAACATAGTTTTTCATTAAATTTCTTTGAAAAACATATTTTTTAGCATATATTTTATTTGTATGAAAGGTATATTTAGATTATAAGAATATGCGTGTAGGATTTTGCTTGGGTCTTAAGAAGTTAAATTTGCTACGACAGGCTTCGCAATTTTAAATCATGGTCAACGTCAAGAAACGAGGCTGACATCTGAGGAGGAGTATTAGGTTGAGTTATAAATCGTCGCCCTAAGAGCTACACTCGAGCTATTTGGGACGGGTGTCTTAATTTAAAAACACAGTCAAGTGACGAGCTGACACATGAGTAGGCACACAGCTAAAATTTTAAGAAACGACATCGTACACAGAATCGGGGCTTAGAAGAAGAAGCATATTTTACGAACACTCTCTTTGTATGAGGAATTAATTATTCGTCGGACTTTTTTTCTGTACGTTTCTAGGTCAGCAGTTATTTTCGCGAACTCCCGACCCGAACAGAGAACCTTTCGTATGCAAGGCGAATATCTTAGCCGTCTGAGCACCCCAGCCCCATTTTTACATGAAATATGATTTAATACTATTACTTAGGGTTTCGGTGGCATGTTTAAAATCCATAATTAGCATGTTTACAATTGAGATATTCTGTAACTTTTCATATAGTTGTTTATAGTTAAAATACTAGATGAATGAGTTAACATTTAAAAAATAAATTTTAAAAAAGACTTACCTAAAATATTTTATAATTTTCCTTTAGCGGGTTATCTTTTTCAATAAAAACTAATACAGTTTCTACGACGGAACAAGCAAGTATATTAAAAATATATATAAACTCGAAGCAATATATTTTTTCGACTCATAAATTAACTATCAACGGAACATGTGCTGTTATAAGGGTCTTCATGACCTGTGATATGAAAAGAAAGAGGAGAAAATACATCAACAAGATAAAACTTTATTATCATTTGGAGAGAAAATAAATAGCGACGCTGTTGAACCTGTCATTTATTTATAACTTTTTTTGCACGAAAAAAAATTATTCCTGCTTTGTTATCTACCTTCCTTGCTTCTTCCATTGTCTGGTTCATTCAGAATTATGATTAAGTCAAGGAAGCATTTTAATCTAGTTCTGAAATAGGTTTTTTTAGCATAGTCACGATCAACTATGATCCCAAGTGTTAGGAAATTAATTGAACACATTACAACAAAAGGTAAATTGACAAAAATTAATTTCTAGCACCATAGCTCTAACCTTATTATAGATTTTGGGTTTAGTTGAAATAGCATCGCACTAGAGCTACTCGAGGGCCATTTTACTTATAGGTGTGACTATACTAAGAAAATATACTTTTTTCTTTTAATTTATTTGATATTAGAATGAAAAATATATAATTAAAAAAATTTATTTTAAAAGAAATATTTTACATGCGTTAAAAGATTTTTAAAATTAAATTAATTTTTAATATAATAATTTTAAATAAAATTCCAGCCTTCCTTTCTTATGATTGTTTCGATTAGAAATGATTGTTTCTAATTGGAAATACTCTCTAGTCAAGAAAAATAAAAATAAATAAAAAATCATGAAGTTTGAATGTTTTTTTTTTCTGGTAATTAAAAGAAAATAGCACCAATCAAACTTGTAGTGCAATTGATCTGAATTTTCAAAAGAAAAGTGGCCGAATATATTTAAGCCTGTCAATTGACTTCCACTTACCCCATCACACTTGTTTGTGGTATTTATAGTTTATTGTTGAGGCTGTATTGTGTGAAAGAAAAAAACACACAAAAGTAAATTTAGATGGCAAATAATAGTTTTTTTAACAATCCTGCTAATATCTATACCTTTAAAATAATAAGTTAGGTACATTGAAGAAAACAAGTACATTATACTTTAATCGGGAAATTTTAATATGGGTTTACAGGAAAGCATGTAAATATGGCACAAATCCAGTCAATGTTTCATGAAAGAAGGTTATGAGTTTCGAAAAGGATTTGGTTTAAACTTCTTTCGGTCTTCTGTAAGTTTTCTTCTAAGGAAAAAATTAATTCAAACTAAGAACTTAACTTCTGTTACCCCTTCTAGCCCTTTAGTTGAATGGTAAAATTATCTTTCTAATTTTGAACATCTTGTAAAAAAGCGTATATTAATGCTGGTGAAACGACATTTGCTTCTTTAACCCTTTCAGTCCCAATGATGCCATTTGGAATCATCACTTTCATCATTTTTTCCAAATGTTTATGTCCCGTTACGACATACAAACACACATCATTCGATTCTTCACACTTTGTTCCATTCGACAATATTTTACATTAATCTCAATAGAAGTCAGAACTACTATTTTTTTTTATTTATAAAATAGCTAACAAGCGTTTCACCTGATTTTTGAAAGTTCACTTCAGTTCCACATATGTAAAACACAATTTAAACTATTTCGGTTAAAATAATTACTAATTTTTTTAATAATATGGTCAGATACCTTAAAATATATAACTCGAAGTGTTTTTAGGTAATATAAATATTTTTTTATTTTGTTGTTTTCCACAGATAAAAAATTTTGTCTTACAATATTTTCTTAGGTTGACCAATTAGATGTTTACTTTTATTTTCTTCTTTTTATTAACTCTCATAATAAATTTTAACTTGTCTTCCGTTGTCGAGAGGTGCGCAACGTCAAAAGGGACGTAAATTAACATCTACTTTCACATTGAAGCATACTTGTTATTTAATTAATTTAGAAATGAAGGAATGGACGTCCAAAAATGTTTTATTGTAAAGATTTCAGTTAGGAGTAAATAACGGGACTGTCCAGAGCCGAAGCTCAGGCTGCCAAAAGAGCACACAACCTTACATGTTGGAGTGTAATTAGAAAGTGCGTCACAGCTATAAGATTATGATTGTTCATACTTCGATTGACCAATCAGGGCTAGGTTTTTGTTGTGGGAAAGTGTGAAAGGTGAAGTTTAAAATGTGATGACTAAACAGTTTCTGTGGGAACGGTTACGTTTGCGACGCTGTTGTAGGGATGTTAAAGTTAGTTGGGGTGTTAAAGTACTAAGTGATATTAAGGATACTTGAAAAGGCAATTAAGTTATTCGAAGTTTATTTGAGGATAAAAATATAAGTTTTGAGTGGGTTAAGTCAATATATGTCATATATATTTTTTTATTTTGTTGTTTTCCACAGATAAAAAATTTTGGCATTATTTCAAAAACCATATTAAAAAATTAAAATGATTTTTTTTCTTAAGGAATTCCTATTTTTGACCTAAAATAAGCTTATTTTGTGAATGTCAGATGTTTCTGTAGTGTAGTAAATTTTTGGGACTGAAAGGGTTAATGAAATAAAAACACAATCCAAACTATCATTTTTAAAACATATCATCAAAACTCTTCGTATTTTATTATTTGTTAAAATACAATAAACTCATAAAAAACAGACAATACTATAAGCTCATGAAAATACAAGAAACAGCAATTAAAAATATTTTAAACATATTTTGCTACAAATATGTTTTGTGAAGATAACTTGACGCACCTGCTTAACCATACAATCATATAATGTTTATCAGAAGAAAAATAGTTAAAGAATTACTACCAAAGTCAAGTGTTATGAAGTATGGAAAATCGTTACAACAAAAAGCTATAGCCAGTCTTTACTCACCATTTATTAAACCACAAATTAAAAAAATAATAATGTTTATATTTGTAGTAATAAATAAAAATTAAATTAATAACAAACATCAATCAATAAGGCTCAGTGGTAGTGCTGCGCATTGCCACACCACATCGAATCCCGGATTGAACGAGGTTGACCCATCCTTTCATCCCTTAAGTGGGTTGATAAAATGGGTACCAAGAATGCTTGGGAACTAAACACTGAGGGTTCCGCATGAGGCTAACTCCCTTACTGGGACAAATGCTTAGCACCCCATGGCCCTAGGCCACGTAAGCTGAAATGGGCACGGCAGGCCTTGGTCCTCTAATGGGCTGTTACGCCGAGGAGTTTTTTATCAATCAATAACTAATTGTTGGGGTCAATTAAGGATGGTCATGAATTGATAAATAACTAATGTTTCCAATCCTTATTTTATGAATAACAGAAATTTGTATGAACTTGTGGTAAATACAAATGATGCCTAATATAAAATCAATACAATTTAAACTTTGTTTCCCTCTGATTAACAAAATATATTAATGTGGTTTATCAGCTGCTACATTTAACAGGAGTTTCAGCAAATGCCTTGGGCTGTCTTTGCTGGTAGTTTTTGTTTAGGTTTTGTAAAATAAGGAATACCTACAACAATAAAATAGCAGTATGAAATCTTAAGCATTTCAAATTGAAAATACAGACAGATTAAGAAAAGTTTTTAAAGATATCAAATTTTTGATGACACCAAGTTTTAATGATATTTTTTTTTTTAAATTAAACAGGAATCAGAATATTGGAAGTGCACTGAAATTAGCATTCAAAGTATTTAATTTATTTTAATTAAATAGGAAATATACTACTGATTTTTTCAATAGAAATTATAAAATAAGATTGATAATTCAAAGCTGTTTCAAGAAACAAACTAGCATTAAATTATTTCCATTAAAGGTCCAATACCATAAAATAGTATTAAAAAATTTATATAATTTCATAGGTGAAGCTTTTTTACAATATATGAAAAAAAATTACTCTTTCGTTCTGTTTTTATTTATTACTTATAAAAATTCAAAAACTAATAAGGCAATTTTTAATAATTATTACCTTTTTGGCTTTTAACTTAACTGCTTTCGAGACATCTTCTCTTTCACTTACGAGACTCACCGGAGTTAGTACTATCCTAACCATTGATTCAAATGGTATAATATCATGAAACAAAAGGTACTCCACAAAAATCAATGAACGCTGGAAGTCAAATAATAAATAACTACCTAGCATCATAATGTAAAATATCACAATTCCATCATACAAATAAAATAATTTGAAATAGAAAATAGTAATTTAAATAATATTTTAGAATATTATAGAATAGAAATTTAAATTAAAAAAGGGCTAAACTTCTACGTAGGCAACGCTTTCAGTAAATGATTTCTTAAGTTAATATTAATATGTTTGAGGACTATGTTATGACACAATTGATAAGAAAAGGAAGTTAATTAAAAGAAATTTTTAAAGTGTCAGTTTTCCTGACATTTTTTTTTTAAATATATTTATTTTTAAGTAATTTTGTTTTAAATTCAAATCTTAGGACGAATTTCTCAAGGAAACTAAAATAACCTAAAGGCCTTGTTATGGGAGACTCTAAAGGAAAAGTTTTCTATCTCCAAATAAATATTCAAAACTATTATAGGTAATTTTCAGTACAAAAATATCTTACCAATTGCACATTTTCTTCATTGTTTGACATTTTTTCCACAAGTAATGTCAGAACTTTATCACAATTTAAAGAAGAACACCTATAAACATATATTTAAAGAATATTGATGTAGTCTGGTGAAATCCATTGAGTTTTTTATAACAAAAATGATTGAAATTATATATATTTCTTAATTTTTGTTCTGAAACTGTAAAATATTTCTACAGTTTGTTTTAGTTTTTATATTCGAATGTTTTAAATAATAACAAAAAATTGACATTAACAATTAAATTTAGACTAAAAATATCGAAGAGTAATGGAGTACCTGTGACAAAGAGCAGTAATATTTGGTAAACTTAATTTTTTTATGTCTTCATTTGTAGTAAATTCTTCGACAATTTTACGTTCATCTGTCCAGTCGCTTACAGCTTCTTTGAGTTCAATTTTACTAAAGTAAAGATATAAAATTATTTATATAAACAAAACAGTTTACTTTAATTTAAAACACATATTTGCTAAGTCAAATGTAACTTGATAGGTTAAAGTTTTAACTAATTCCAAAGATGTGAATTTTATATATTTAATCTTAAATACCTAATTAGGGCTTTCAAAAAAAATTGAATACTTCTTCTTTCAGGTTTATGTCAATCAATACTTATTTGTAATTCAAATAACAATTGAAATGCTGAAATAAATCTTTTCTATAACTAAAAAGTTTCTATAGAAAATGTTGGTAATGTTTTTTTTTCCACACAAGCTATTAAGAAAAGCATGAAATAGCTGATAAAAATTGACTTGATAGTTGAAAAGAAATCCTTGAATTAAACAAACAAAATCAAAATAACTATGCAATATGAAAAACAAAAAATTAATTAAACCTTATACATTTTTTAATTTATTTACTTTACATTGCTTGATTTAGAAGAAAGGTAAGAATACATTTTGCATTAGAGTTGTCAATGAGTGGAATGCTTTACCAGATTATGTTGCATACAAGAGAGTAGAAGATTTTAAGAGGAATCTTGATATTCATTGGAAACTGGTTAAGTATTAGATTTATTTTGGACCAACCTTGCTGGGCCTCTGGCCTGTTGTTGGTTGACAATTTTTGTATTTGTATACATTTTTCTGACTGCAAAATTCACTGAATATTTATTGTCATAAATATTTGATTTCAATATAAAAACAAAATAACGTTAACACATCAAATCACAAGTTTTATCAACCACAAAGCAAACAGAAGCTACCATACTTTTTAACAAACAATTAAAGAAATAAAATACCTGAATTCATTCGAATCAGCAGAGGCAAAACTTTCTTTGCATGTAATTTCAACTATTGCATCTTCTTCATCATCATCATCATCTGAGTCATCCCAGCCACCACCTGGTCTACCAGGTTTGTAAACTAAGTGAAAAATCCAGTTTATACCATTACTTATATTTAATTTATATCATATTATAATTTATATTCAATTTATATTATATTATAATTTATATGAATGTATGCTATGTTAAATATATTGATGCATATTTATTGCTGCAAACAAAACTAATGATTATGCTTTTTTAACTTTTTATCTTTGGTGTTTTCAATTTCCTTTAAAATTTCCCTTTGCCAAAGAAGGTCCGTGAAAGGAACTTATCAATGCCCTTGCCAATTTTGGCCTTATATGGCCCTACAAGATGAAATTTTGGAACTTCTGGCCTATAATGTGACAATAATCTCTGCATACAAAATAACAAAAAAAAAGCAAAACTCGTATAGAAATATAAATTTTTTTCTAGATAATCTTTTCTTTTTAAACATGGATATATTTTGAAGTAGTCTTAGCCAGTGCTTACCTTATATCAGGGTGATTTACAAAGCAAACAATGAAAAAAAACTTAGAATTTACAGAATATATGATTTCTTTAATAATTCAGAAATACAAAAGACATTTAATAGTAATACATTTAATAACTCAGAAATTTCTAAGTATTTTCTACACAAATTTACAACTCAGGCAACACATTTCTTCCAGCAACTTTAAAGTTAATAGTAAATTTTACACTCAAATTACAAGCTCGTGTGCTAAAAAAAAAGATTAATAATAATTGTTCAACTGAAAAAGCACTTTGTGTAACAAAGATTAAAAAAAAACAAAGATTATAAAATTATCAAAATTACAAATTTACTTACCACTAGCTTTTTGTTTGGATCTTAAAATAGCTTGAGGAGCTTGAACAGGAGAGGGTTTGGGCTCAATAAATGTCTCTTCACAATCAGTGACACTTTTATTTATCATAATTGGTTTGTATTTAGGAAGAGCCTCAGCTAAGTTACTTGCTGTATTCGGCAACATTTCTTTTTCAGGTGGCAATAGCTTTTCAACAAAGGTAGTAATGCCTTCAGTGACCTTCTCTGATACACTCTCTGTAATAAACAAATAAAAGAGTGAAAAATCTGTGTTATAGTAAACTTAACAGCATTTTGGACACCAGACCTTCTTAACTGTGTTAAATGGGATAAAGGGCAAGCCTTTTAAGATAAAATCTGGTTGCACAACAGAAGTGATGAACTAAACTAAGACCTGGATAGACATTTGATTACATAACATACTTATACATTAATGGTAAACGATTAAAGTAATGCAATGTTTTATGAAATATATTGAAGCATTGCAAGTTGCATACTTAAAAAACATTATTATAAAATGACTTTTCTTTTTAGTTGAAGCTCAGAAAATAGGAAACTTGCAGTTTTAACATTTTTTTTAGCAGCTTCAAATAGATGGGGGATCGTTAATGCTTCAAGTCACTTTTTGAAAAGTTTTTAATTTTAAGGATTTAAGAAATTGGAAGGTTAAAGCAGAGATTCAAATAAACATAGTCCAGTTAAGAGGAAGCCTTTTGTACTTGACAGGAAAAGTTAAGTTAATAAAAAGCCTGTGAAAACAGATTCAACTACAGTAAGTTAGTTTGGTAAATTCTTTGCCAGTGGCCAATATAAATGGTTATTTGGTTGACTTTATTCCAACCAAACCATAATTTAATAAACAAAAAAATATATAACATACTTTGACTTTTGGCAGTATAGCCAAATCCAGACATACTGGCACTTGATCCATAACCAGTTAATTCAGACGGGGCTAGTAAAAGATAATTTATAGGTAACTATATCAGTTATGTAAAGAAATAGCTAATAAATTAAAATGAATTATCTTTGTCAAAAATGCACTTGGTGTTAGCATTAAAAAAGTCATTTCTCATTAAAGTTGAGTAGCTATGTAAGGAAACATATTAAACATCGTGGAACAATAAACCTTTTTAATTGACAATTTTGCAAAACAAAACTGTAACTATTTAATACAAAAATTTATGTTTTAACAAAACTAAGCATACAAAAGGAATCTAAAAATTAAGATATATTATCCGTCTCATAGAGCTAATGCATTAGGTTTGGAATCACAACTTCGGTAGAAGTATTGCTCTGTCATGTTAACCTTTTTTTCCTCTGGTAAGGAAATCAACATAACATCAAAATGAAACAAATTTGAAACAAAACTGCTATCTAGTTATTTAATGATATATTTTTGAACACTTAAAATGCCAAAAATATACAGCAGATGGCAACACTATTTTAAAACTTTATAAATTAATATAAAAATAACCGGATGTTACTTTTTTTTTTTTCAATTTTGTTTTAAACTAATGTTGTGATGATTCCCATACCTGGTGAAAATGGGATAACATGGCAAAGCAATTCTTTAGCAAAAGTTGTGATTTAAAAGCTAATATATTAGCTCTGAGGGACTGACAATCCCTCTTTAAGAGGGAGCTTTAGAGGGAGACTCTCTTTAAGACGGAGCTTTCTGCTTTAGATTAAAGTCTTTAAACCTAAAAATTATTCTTATTTTGCTTAAGTGACCAATTGATATAACCTTTTATTATTAAGAAACTATCTGAAAACTGCTTACGTGGTGGTGTTGTATTTTGAGGAATATCTTTATTTTCCGAAAAAGCATACTCCAATAGTTCCTAATAAATACCAAACTCTAATTATATTCTGTATACAATAAATAATGCTAATAATCCAAAACATATTTTCTCTTGTCCAGCCATCCTGACAAAATTGCAGCCAATCACCAAATTGCCCTACGAAGACCTTTATGAGGACCACTGCCTGCAGATCGCTGAAACAGTCTATGAGACCTTTGGTCCCGTATAAATCTTTTTTCATAGACACAACATCATCATCATCAATAAATAATTTTTAAACAACCAAATAATTCTAAAAATAAATTTATTATAATAAATGGCATAATTTTTAATTTCATTGTCATATGTCAGTGAAGGAAAAGAAAATCTGCTCAGTTAAAAAAAAAATTCAATTTAAACTTTCCAAGTGAGTTAACGTTTGCATACATAATTAATTACAAATACATAAAATCATGCTTAAGAGAAGTGACATTTATTCTAGTCTTATCTTAATACATATATAATAAAGTTATGAATACTGAAATTGGACTACAGTTATACATACTAAAATAATAGTTTTACTAACCTTTGCCATCTTGCGGATATTTTCATAAAAAGCTTTTCCATGCAAATCATCTGGAGGACCATGAAAACCTAGTAAAATAATTACATAAAACACAGAATTTATATTGCTAAACCTATGCGTTACTTAAATGTACTAATATTAAATATATTAAAATTGAATAAACACATTAATTAAATGCACAAAAATGACGTAAAAAATTGAATTTTTAGGGACCAGTAGTACAAAAATCTGGATTAAAGTTTGAAACAGAATGCTGTATTTTCTGAAAAATATAGATCATCTATCTTTGGCAACAACAAAAATTAAAAATACCATTTTTATTTTTTACTAAATCATAGACAGAAATTAAACATTTCTGTCCCAGAAATCATACACTTTTAAATTACCTATAAGGAAAAGCAAATAATTTATTAAGTACCCATAGCTTCCTTAAGCACTACTTCGTGAAACTTGATTTCTTCAACCATTTCCGTATGGCCATTTTTTACAAGGTAAAGGAGCAATTTTAAAACCTGCGAAAAATAATAAAAGATACCATCTTTTAATAATATTCCAAAAAACAATGTTAAAGTAATAGTTAGTATAATAATATGATAGGACTACTTTATTAGAAACTTAGGTACAAGAAAAACAAAATTCATTAAGACAAAAAAAACAATGCTAAATACCATCAGAAAAGTTATTTTCAAACATTCATAGATATTTTATAAAAAACAGGGAAAATAAACTCCTTAAATAAGCTTTTTTTAATTATGATACATTTAAATGTAGAAAGAAATTTCCAATAGCTTAATCCTTTAAAATTAATTTAGATCTTCATAGAATGGAAAAAGTGCTTTATGCTTGTCTATGATACCTATACCTTTACCTACAGATAAATGTGTGTTCATAAATTACATGCACATAAAAACCTGTCCAAAACATAATAAATGAGTGGTGAAAGAATGCAAATGTACACGGAATAAGTGGTGTATCAAGAAAAGGGAATTTTTCAGGAAAATCACATGAAGTTTAACTTATTAAATGAATTAAATAGTATAGAAAAATAAAGTATCGACTAACTGATCCCTAATGTAATACTATTAAACTTAAGATTTGATTCAATCTCTAGACTTTCAAAATTTGAGTATTTAGTTAACTGAATTGAATTTAAGCATGCAATTGAAAAGCCAATTTTTACTGAACACGTAGTATGAATGCAAATAATCAAATTACCTTCATTGAAACTAATGGAGTATGGGCATCTAGTTTTGTTATAAGAACATTTACAAGTGGTTTGCAGTTGTTGCCATAATTCATGTATGTTATAGCTGAAATAGAACAAAATAACTCTTCGTAGCAAGAAACATCAGCATAATAGTACATAAAAAAATTAAAAATCAGGTACATAACTGAGGGAAACACAATGAGTATTAACCCTTTTTTCTATTATTCCTCTTTTTACATTGAAATGTCGGTTGAAGCACAGTGTAGATTATGCAAAGGAATGATAAAAATGAAGTACATATTAAATACTTTGTTCGCGTTCATACCACACCCAATATAACAGACTTCATATTAATACAATCATTAATTTTACAAACACTATGAACATAGATGGGCTTAAGAGTAGGCTGTGTATAGGCTAAAGTTCATTTGCAGTCCCCCACCCCCCCACATAATTTTTTTTTAAGGAGGTAAAGTGGCAAAATTGATCATATTCTCTAAAGTAATTCTTTAAAGTATAACTAAAATACAGACAATCTGATCCTTTCATCAGCGACGTTTGCAGTTGGTGATTTAATAAAGTCAAAAATGAATGGGCCAGACCCTATATCCTGGTTATGCTTGGTTAGAACAGGAGTTTGCCATCATTTGTTTTATGTAAAAAAAGCATAGAGTTTACTGGTTTTATCCTCTTTTTTCAAATAAACTTTGTTTGTTTAGCTTATATAAAACTACAATGTTAATGTTGTTGGTTGTAGATGTGAGTGTTAATTTTTTAATCTAGAATGCATACGAATGAGCAAGCAACTCCGTACTCAGAGATAGATCCATGTCTTATCCAGGATTCAAACTTGGGCTCAATCGCTTGTAAGCGAGGGTCATAGCCACCACACATTAGCTGGGTATTACAATTTTGGAAAACAATTTGAATACTTTACAACGTAAATTACTTAGTCAATTTAGTTAGCTATTTTTAACTAAATGGAGCTCGTTAAGATATGCCTACAAAAAGTGTTTGTGTTTCTAAAAATTCCCTTCCTTTTCATGTTTCTAAAAATATTTACCATTTATTTCTCCAAACAAATAGCCAGGTACAGGGGATGTTGAATCAGTAAAGGCCAACCCAACTTCAGGATACTATAAAGTGAATTAAATATTTAAACATCCAGAAAATTTGGCTTTGAAGCACAGTTTAAATGGGTATCGAAAGTATTAACTAATTATTTAAAAAAATATCTCAAGAAAAGTAAACTGTAAAAATAATCATTTCAGTGAATCAGCATGCAATAATTTGAAATAAAGGCTTTTTTTTTATATATACCGACTTTTTATATCAGCGTTGAAACTATGATTGAATGAAATTATTAGAATACTTTAATCAGTACAATGAAATTGCAACATTCTTATAGATCTAGGTTAGTTAGGATAGTTTTAACCAAAGTGATAGCATATTTTTCACCCTAAAGATTTGAACTCAAATTTAGAAGTTTGGGGTAAAAAAAAATGACACAAGTCACTTTCAAAAACTGAGGGTGGATATAAACCCATTACAACATACGTACCAAACTTTTTAGAGAATTGAGTGATAATTAACGATTGTAAAACGCTATAGAATTTCTCAGAAACTATTATCCATAATTTATCAAAACAATTATTAAAAACTAAATAGCGATCACGAAAAAACAAAACTAATGAAAATAAAACATATTGCAATCAAATTACTTGGGTTAAAAATTCGACTTCATTGCACAAAGTTTTCCAAGCCATATTCAAACGAAGATTGGTTTTTTATAGTGTGTTTTTAAACAGTACTGAAAGTGAATCGATATGGAGCCACATAATCAAAATGTAACAAGCTTTTTTTTTTATTAATAATTAAACTAAATTAAAATACAAGAACTAGCAATAAACACATTTTTTGTGAAAAATCAAAAATGTGAATTGTTTTGTTTTGGCCACTGGTTTCTATTTCAGTTGTTGCCAAACAAGAACAAATAAACTTTTGCGACCTTTTTTTAACAAAATTTCATTTCAAATCAAGTTAATTTACGACTTTAACAAAGTAGTACATAGAAAAACTTTGTCAGTTTCTAATATTTTTTAATGTATGCACCTTAAAAATGTAAAAAAGTTGGTATTTTTAATAATGATAAGCTAGAAACTAGTAAGCAAAATAATCAACAAATTGAAACAGTTTTGAGTGCTCTGTTGTTTACGCGTATCAATTATTCATTTCAATTAATAGTTCTCAATTTAATCGTACCAACCGTGTAATTAAGATATTTGCATTTCAATGTTCCTATGAAAATGCTGTTCTCAGTTACAAGAAACTCTCGAACTATGTTTAACTTGTATCGTCTACCAGTTACATTATTCGTATATTGACAGTTTTAAGTTATCCAGAATATATATCCAATTAAACGTAAGTATATATTTTTTCATAAATCGTTTATTTTTTTCTGTTTAAGTAGTTTTGGTTTGTTTTTGAAAACTTATTTAACCTGAGTGTGTGTGAGAAGAATTCTGAAGTTCTCTTCTTTCTTTTTTTTTGAGTAAACAATGCAGACTGAATGAGTAACTAAATATGTAGGATCTTCATTAAAATAATAGCATAGCTTGACGTATCATTGACCATCACTGTGATAATTTAAGATACTTCGTGCACACACACACACAAAAACGATAATACATAATGGTGAACTATTAAAAAAATTACAAATTTCATATTTTGGAACAGGCATGTTATAATGGTGATTGCTTTGCCAAGCACTGTATTAAACTTGTGGTAAACATATCACTTTATATTTCATGCAACTCAATAGGTATGGAAACACTATGTTTTATGTCAAAGTTCGCTGAAAGTGGGAAATGAACAAAGCAGCCATTGCATCATAGATAGATGTACTTTTATTTTAAATGCCTAAAACTAATCTAAATCAGTGGTATGACAGTCCAGAGAAGGCCATGGTCTGTTGGGTCTATTTGAAGTAAGAGGCAATTAATCGTGTTGCAGCAGATTCTATAATCAGTTTTTCTGACCAGTGTAAAACATTTGTTTCTAAGTTCCCAAGCTTACTTGGCCCTCATTTTATCATCCTCTAAAAGTTACCGATGATATGAAAAACTGAGTGAAGCTTTCCCAATGTTAAATTTGAATCTCCTCAACCTTTTTTTGTCGGTTTAGAATTTAAATATTGTATCATTCTTGTACAGTGCTTTGGTGTAAACTATTTCTGTGTTATAACACCACATACTGATACTTAAATGGCAAATAATTTTGTTTTTAAAAGGTTATACCACATTATTGTATGGATATAGTTCAGTATATTCTATTTTTTAAGATTAATTTTATGTGAACCAAAAATAATCATTGAATTCATTTCATTCTTTCATTAGACATGCATAAAATTCTACAATATTTATGTTTTAATTTTGTTTTAAAAGAGTGTTTAAGGCTGTTATTTGGTAAGGGCAGTCATTGACTTTACAAACATAAAAATACTATGCTCTGCAGTCTTTTCTGTTAGGATTTGTTTTGTCCAAAAGAACCATAAGTAAGGTTTTATACTTAATATTTAACTGATCCAGATAAGCAAAAACAATTTTTGTGAAAAGCATTTAGAAATACAATTTTTAGATGAACAAATTTACTAAGAAAGAAAGTTTTACCGTATTGATAGTTTCAAATTATTTGATACTTAAGAAAACTATAGAGATATAACTGGAACTTTAAGCACAAAGCTTATAATTTAAAATTTAAATAGTAATTACAGCATTTCCTACGTAGTAATAAACTATTTATTTTCTCAATTTTTCAGGTTTATTTTTTCCTTCCTTATGTAAAGGAAAAACAAGCATTCAATCACAAATATTAAAACATAAAAAGTACATTTTTAAATTAAAAAAGAAAAATAATTGTTCTTGAATGTCACCTCTTTGATTAAGAAATCAAAATGGAAAAAAGAGTTGAGAAAGACAACAAGGCAACAACCAAACCAGGTATCAATAGAAGTTCATCCAAATCAGTTCAGTACTTTACATTGGGAAAAGATAACTGCCTAATTCACCACCCTTACAGTCACATTAAGAAAAGTACACCAAGTGCTGTATTTTGTAGAACGGATCCATTTCAAACAAAGCACAAAAAAGGAAAATCTCTTCCAAAATCCAGCACACAAGACCGATCCACTGTGACTGCCAACATACATCAGCAAGCGGCTATATCTAAACTTGCAACAAACCTAAAACAAGTCAATGCAGCTTTGTCTCCAAACTCAGACATCTTCAAAAGTATCATTGAAGGGAAATCCGTTAAATTGAACCCTAAAACAAAGTCCTGCGGTGATACCTCAAGTTATTGTGAGAGGATAAAGCGCTGTAAGTTGTGTGGTGACGTTATGGTGGACTTAGAACCTTTGTCATCTCATGGTGAAGGACTATGTTTAAGTGGTGACCGACCATATTCAAGTAACAACCGACTATTAAGTAGTGACACTTCTAATCCCATGCTTCATACTATGAGAAATACTGCCCATCTTGAAGATAAAGCTAAAAGAATGCCACATGAACATACTTCAAGAATCAAACGGTGTGTGATGTGCTCAAAATTTTTTATTCAACCTTATGACTCAAGATATTGTGAAGGCTGTCCTAGCAGTGAAATATCTAAAGATTCAGTGACGGTTAAAACTAAATATGGGGCTGCAACGACAAGTCAGGCGACTTCATCCATACCATCGAATGTTGCATCTTCAATATCTATGGGTCATCAGGCTAACAAATATGGTGGCATCAAGACTTCTCAACAAGTAAAGTCTAACAATCTTCCCTTAAAATCTGACTATAATAAAAATAAACTGACACAACCAAAAATTAATATTAGCAAGCCATTTCTGAAAAAGACTACTTTTGATACCAAAGAAACATTTAATACAAAATCAAATGTACCTGCTCAAAATAAATCAGTATTAAAAACTAATGGAATTGCTACAAAAGCTGGAGATCCTACTAAAACAATTTCGTTTGAAAGCCATATTGGGAAAAATCAGTTGAAAGAAGCAAATACTATAACAAAGAAACCCTCAAGGAGTAAAGCAAGCATTGATTCCATAGCCAAAGCATTATCTGAAAGGAACCAAGCTTTATCAAAACCTAAAAATACGACAGAACCATCAAAACCAAAAAGTTCCTTTAAAAAGCAATCTGAGGAGATAAATATATCAAAAGCTAAAGATGTAGGTAAAGTATCTAACAAGCCCACTATACCATTATCTAAAGCAAAGGAGACAAATTTAGAATTCAGAAATACTGTTCCAAAAAGTATTTTCAATGAAAATCAGTTGAAGAATATTAACTGTGAAAGTAATCAGTCTTCCATTAAAGCATCAAATGTGCAAATCCATACACAATCATTGTTCGAAGCAAACCATGGACTTGCGAATTCTCCTGTTGATGCTTCAGAAGAACTTCCTTCAGATAGTATTTGTATTGATCAAGAACAGTATTCAAGCATCAATCTGAAAAACAGGATGATTTATGCTGAAGGTACAAATATGAAGCCCAAACACACCATTTCATTGCCAGAATCTTCTGTTGATGCTTCAGAAGAACTTATTTCAGATAGTATTCGTATTGATCACGAACAGTATTCAAGCATCAATCTGCCAAATAAGATTAGTTCTGCTGAAGGTACAAATATGAAACCCAAACGCACCAATTCATTGCCAGAACCGTATTTAGCCACTTTGCAAATTAGTTCTGATAGAATGAATGCCCAAAAAAGTCAGGTTGATAATATTGAAAAAACTTCTATTGATGATGCTTCTACTGAAGACGCCGATATTTCGGCCCATAGTAGTTCATTACATGATATAATTCAAGTAATTGATCAATCTAAAAAGTCTCCGAAAAATTTGACCCCAGAAAGCTTGAATGCTGACAAACCCTGCAATTATCCAACTATGATTAATAAAAGTACTTCTACTGATAAATTAAACTGCACAACTTATGAGTCCTCAGCCAATATAGAAGATTTGCTAAACAAATTTTCAGATATACTTGATCAAGTTAAGGATGTAAATAGAAACACACCAAATAGGCCCTCAAGTCCAGTTATGCAAAATGTTACTGTTAATAATTACTATTTTGTATCAGGATCTGATGTGCCAAAAGGATTAAGCAACTCATCTATGGCTTATGTGCCTAGTAATATTTCTGTAGTTTCCGATAACGAAGAAAAAGTGACTTGTGATAATCTTAAAGATTTCAATATTTCTTCATTGCAGCCAGAGCTATCAAAATCTGTTTTAGAGAAATTGATTTCTAAACACAGTACGGAAGACAATTTGCGTAATTTGCTACATTCTCAAAATACCATTTCTTTGTATGGGAGTGCAACTTCAAATTTAGGTGATGACTGTTTCAAAATAAGAAAAAATGGTGTTAGTTCACATTATTTATCTAATGACATTTCAGAACAAGAGATGTGGAGTAGAAATTCAAATTCTTCCTTACATAAGCATTGCCAAATATCCAATATAGGTGCTAAGTCTGTTTACTCTATAAACCCTTACATAGAGAAATCTTTGAGAATTTTTCAAGAAATGGAAAGAGTTAGAAATGACCCAATTGATCAAGAGAAGATTCTGGAAGAACTCAGGAAAAATAAGGATGTGATGAAAATTGTTGACCAAATGGTAAAGTATAAAAAGTTATATTATTATACAGATTTTAAAAGTGTGCTTGTCAAATTTTATCAAAACTACAATTCATTTTAAATTAATAATGAAAGAAGCGTAAACTGTATTTAATAAGAATAATAGTTCAAAAATCTCATTTTGTAAAACTATATTTTGTATTACCGGAGAAATCTATTAAACTGAATATCATCATTTCTAAAGTTAAAATATGCAAACTCTTAATATGAAAATAAAACAGAATAATCGAATTTATTGTTTTTAAGTGGATAAAATATTATTGAGCAATTCCGAATCTGACTATCCGAACTGAACATTTAGAATAGAAAGTCTCCATAATGAATTCCGGCTTTGTGACAAACACTAAATTTAAATAATTTTTATTTTATTTCAAGGGTCGTTTTCCAACTCTTATGTTAAAAAAAATATGTAAGACTCTTTGCAAGCATCAATTGAAATGTAACTTAAAATCCGCTTTTGTTTGCAATAAAAAAGTTTTTAATCTGATACATCTCCTTTGGAGCAAAATAGCTCCTCCTTAAAATAGCTTTTGTTTGGAATAAAAAAGTTTTTAATCTAGTACTTCCCCTTTGGGATGTTTATAATTTCATTGTTTGGCTCAAGTTTTAATAAATTGTTTCATTTAGAACAAAATGTGTTTGTGTGTGTATACATCAATTTAATATTTTTTAGGCTACTAAAAGACTTAACTTCTCTCGGAAGACAGTTGTATTCAAGAACGTAACATCAAAGTGATGGAATGTTTTTAAAGACTTTGACTTTGAAACTTGCTTTGAATTGAAAATTACAAAAAAATGTCTTGTTTTTGATGTGTTGGATATACATGAAGTTAGATGCATAATTGAATTTAAATAATTAAATTTTCCAAAAAAAATTGTAATCACTAATGAAAATGTAAAATTGTATTACATTAAAATGCATAGTTTTAAAAATTTGTGCATTAAAATACACATTTTTAATATTTTAAAATGTTGGTACTTCTAAATTTTAATGTGTATTGAGTTGGACTTATGTGAAAGCCAAGGTATTGTGATGAAGTTTATTAAACTTATTCGGAGTATATATTTTTCCTGAATATTTATATGTTTGCTAATTTTACGTATTAAATTCAAACTATTTCCTGTGATTGAGCTTTGTATTTTTTTCTATTGTATGTATAATTACTTTTAAATTTGATAAAATGTATATTTATGTAAATAGTAGTGTATTTATTTCCTGTGCAAAGAAAAACAGTGAGCTTAAAGTGCAATTTAAAAACATTTATTAATTAACTTTATAAATTACAATCTTTTGATGAAAATATAAAATGTTTCCTCAATATATCTTGCTTTAAAGAAGGTCTGCAGAATTTAGCTTCTGTGGTGTTCCTTGGTCTGCAATAAAAATTTAATTTTGTGTCATACTTGAATAAGAAAAAGTACATACATTACTTTTAATCTATGTGCTTAAATTTTATTTTACTTAATGTTTATAAATCCTTAAAAATTGTCTCTCAAATTCGATTGCTTGAATATCATGAAACAAGATTAAAATTAGTCATACATATTTAATATTGGAAATCATGTACTCCTTATTTTGGGTTTAAGTACATTCAAAATTTACAAAGTTAAAACAAATTCAAACATAAGTCATTTTCATTGTTGTTTTGTGTAGTAAGTATTTAAACAGATGTGGAACACAATGAAACCCCAACTTAAGTTACTCTTCTGTTCAATTACTAACTAACCATACTACAATTGAATAGCCAATGCAAATGATTAGAAAGAATATTATGAAGTACAAAAGGTTAGATATAGGTTTTGATACAATAGAAAGTAACACAAATGAAACTCACTTCGGGTATATGTAATTGATTTTCACACCATCTACAAAAACATTAAACATGTTGAAAATTCTGCTTGGTAAAGTAATCTTGACTGATTGGATAACTTCTGCTTTTTTTGGACTGAATATAAGAAATGTGTTCACCTGCTTCCGCACTTTTAGGTCAATGCTGAAAAAAAAGTTTATTTTTTTTAATTGGTGCTTATTTAAATCATATCTTTTAAAAACTAAACTCCTCTGTGTGTGCACGACAGCCCATTACTGGGCAAAGGCCTGCCGTGCCCATTTCAGCTTTCGTGACCTAGGGCTCTGGGGTGCTTGGCATATGTCCCGGTAAGGTGGTCAGCCTCACGCGGAACCCCAGTGTTTAGTTACCAAGCATGCTAGGTACCCGTTTTATCGACCCACTCAAGGGAAGAAAGAATGCATCTCTTTTAAAAGTAGCTTTTATTCATATTTGAGTCGGATAAAAAGTCGACTTCTGGGTTAATAGGTTCATTTAGTTCGACATCCACCATTTCCTAAATAATTTTTTTATATAAATGTTACCACACGTAAAGTTTTATAAAATCACTCTTGACAATGACGAATGACAGTGATTGCGCCCTCTTGAAGGGAGAGTGTAGGCTTTATAGCCCATTACCCAGCTCGCCAGAAGAGACAGTCACAAGAGACACACAAAGGAGGACGACACAAACACATAGACAAATAACAACATTCATTGACAAGCACAAACATATGCCTTTACCGGGATTCGAACCAGAGCCCAGCAGCACCAAAGGCTAGCACACTAACCATTGCGCCGACGCGCCGACATAAAATCACACTTACTTCAACTTTAAAGTTTCTTGAATCAAGTGTTTCCCATGTATCGTCATTTTGACAGTCGGGCTCACCGACCTGATGGTATCGCCTTTTGTGTGCAGATATACCGCTATTTGGTATTGATGCACTGAAACAAATTACAACAATCACAAATTATAATAATTTGAAGAAAGTTAAAGTGCCTGGTAGGGGCTGGGGAGCCCAGTCGGTTAAGCACTCGCTTAGCATGCGTATGGTCTCAGGTTCGGGTCCGGGCATCGCCAAAATAGCTGCCGACCTATAAACGGCCCGTGCAGTCAAAAATGTCCGACGAATAATACCCAGTGTAAGGGAGTGCACGTTAAATATCCTTCAAAGTCCTAACGCTGCGTACGATGTCGCCCTTAACGGTTGCGTTGGGTGCCTATTCAGGTGTTGGCTTGTCACCTGACTGTGGTTCTAAAATACGACGCCCGTCGCTAATAGCCCTCGTGTAGCTCTAGTGCGACGATAACTCAAACCTAACCTAAAGTGCCTGGTGTTGCTTTGGGTTAAACGGGAACTGAATAATTTTTACGCATTGAATTGTTGTGAAGTTGTTAAACTGGAAATGTTTACCGAACTCATCTTGTTCTTGTTGCTCCTGGCCAACATAGCTGAAATCACCAAATCGGATCATTTATCACAGCTATTCCTAAACCTGGAAATGGAGCTGACTCTGGCAGTTAGAGTTCTTCTACAAGTTATGTGATATCTACAGTGGTGGCCAAAAGTGTGGACATTTTTTGAACGTTTTATGTGTTTTAACTGTTACCTATGTGCTTGCAACTATTAAATTTCGCTTAAATACACACATTTAAATATTAAGTTGAAGGTAATTTAATGTAAAATTTCATTTAAAAAAACAGAATTAAAGTATATATTACAAATAAAGTTATGCTCATTTTTGTTGAACAAACAAGCACAATCAATGGATTCTCTCATGCTGAAATTGCAATACAAGTTGGTGGTTCAATGACTTGCAAAACTAAGACAGATCATACTATTAGTTGCATAACTTATTCGTAATACAAATATTGTAATACTGTATTTATTTTTAATTCTTCAATAAATTACTTTGATGATGATGATGTTGTGTCCATGGATATAGATTATATGGAACCAAAGGTCTCATAGACTGCTTCAGCGATCTGCAGACAGTGATCCTCATAAAGATGAAATTACTTTTAATTTGATATACAATTAATACATTCTGTAATTACACTAAGTAGAAAAATATAAAACTTTTTAAAAAAATGTCCACAATTTTATCCACCACTGTAGGTCAAAAACGATAACGTTGCGAGGTGTCTTTAAAAAACCATTCCCCAAACATTAATCCCAAGTTTCTAAATTAATGCATTTAGATAAAAGTAATGCTTACAGCAATAATGGCTCTCATCGCCCACTTTTGCATTTAAAGTTCTCATATAAATTATGTGATTTCAACGTCAAAAACGATGGCGTTTAGAGATGTCGTTAACCCTTTCAGACCCAAAAATTTACTACACTACAGAAACATCTGATATTCACAAAATAAGCTTATTTCAGGTCAAAAATAAGATTTCCAAAAGAAAAAAATTCATTTTAATTTTTTATATGGTTTTTGAGATGATGCCTAAATTTTTTGACTGTGGAAAACAACAAAATAAAAATATATATATTACCTAAAAACCCTTCGAGTTATATATTTTAAGGTATCTAACCATATTATTTTTAAAAAATTAATAATTATTTAAACCGAAATAGTTTAAATTGTGTTTTAAATATGAGGAACTGAAGTGAACTTTTCAAAAATCAGGTGAAACGCTTGTTAGCTATTTTCTAAATAAAAAAAATAGTAGTTCTGACTTCTATTGAGATTAATGTAAAATATTGTCTAGTAGAACGAAGTATGAAGAATCGAATGATGTGTGTTTGGATGTCGTAACGGGACATAATTTTTTTAAACAAAAATTGAAAGTGATGATGCCAAATGGCATCACTGGGACTGAAATTGTTAACTGTGTTAAATGGGATAGAGGGCAAGCCTTTTACGATAAAATCTGGTTACACAACAGAAGTGTTGAACTAAACTAAGACCTGGGTAGACATTTGATTACATAACATACTGAAACATTAATGGTAAACGATTAAAGTAATGCAGTATTTTATTAGTCAGAGTATATTTCCCCATGATGCAAACTAAGACATTTTATAAGGTCAATGCTTACAGCAGTAGGGTCTCTCGTCACCCACTTTCAAATAATAATTCCTCCTCGGCGGTGGTCTGGGCATCGAGTGTATGCCCATGAAGTTGCACTTCTCACCCAGCATCCCGCAGTCGCACTTCCCTTCGAGGAAGTCGGCGTAACTTGGGCACTCGGCCCCTACAAACAGGCAGTCGTGCTGGTTGAAGGAGTACAGGAACAACTCGTAGGATCGGGCATGGGGGCACGTGGTGAGGGCCAGGAAGGCTGAAATAAAAAGAATAGGTTAAACGCTTCCAGTCTATGTCTCCAAAGTCCAAAGAGCTTTAACACAATTGAAGAGTACACGGGAAGAACCGATTGATTTATCAGGCGGACCCCCGCAATTGTCTGCTTGGCGGCAGAAAACCGGTTTCTCTCTTCCTTCTTCGCTTGGTCCAAGCGTCGGTATCGCCATAGTAGTTACAATATTAGTGTGGCATATCACGTGACTTACAACGCTGACTTCATTGGGGCTCTTCTGGGAGCTCCTTACGCGTCCCGTCGTTAGCATTGGAGGTCGCGTGATCTGCCACATATTACTTATGATATCTGTGGTAGGAACTGGTTTCCTAACACAAGTTTAGGATATCACTCGCTATTATCTCCAAAGTGGCCTGCTAAGGAAACTTCTCTGCAAAATCAATCGGTTTTTCCCGTGTACTCTTCAATGAAATTAGGTCTCGTAATTTAGCAGGGTTTTTTTCCCTTACATATGCATCATTAACTTCCACCTTTGATATAAATTTCCAAAAAAAAAGGAAGTGCATCTGCCGTTTACAAAAAGTTTAGAGAAAAAATAGATGCTTTAAAGCTTACATTTTTTTTTAAAAAAATGCACACAAAAAAAAGGTAGTTGGAGGTGCTGGGGATCGAAACCAGGGCCGTTCACATGCAAAAGCGAACTCTATACCACTGAGCTACACCCCCGCACACAAGAATCGTGTAGGGAAACGAAAACTCAAGTTTGTTTTTTAACATATGCTCTGCATCATTTACTTAAACTTTTGAAATATGCATTTCGAGGAAATCAGCGTAACTTGGGCACTCTGCCCCGACAAAAAGGCAATCGTGCTGGTTGAAGGAGTACAGGAACAACTCGTAGGAACGGGCATGGGGGCACGTGGTGAGGGCGAGAAAGGCTGAAATAAAGAGATTACACTCTTAAAACAAACGAGTGAAATCCACTCCAGTAGGAGAAGTGCATTTTCGACACTGGAAAGGAGTTAATATTAAATCAGACTGAGCTACAATCACTCGTTTGGAGTGATCCTGTCGAAGGTTTAACACACAAAGGATCCACTCCAAGAGGAGAAGTGCATTTTCCAGAATGGAGGAGTGAACATTACTCAGACTGAGTTAAAATCGCTCGCGTTTGTTTTAAGAGTGTAGGTTAAACGCTTCCAGTCTATTTCTCCAAAGAGCTTTAGCACAATTAAATAAGATCTCGAAATTTAGAAGGTTTTTTTTTCTTTACATATGTGTGTGTGCATCATTTACTTCCACCTTTGATATAAATGTCCCACAAGAATAACTGCATCTGCAGTTTACAAAACGTTTGGAGAAAAAATAGATGCTTTAACACTTAAGATTAAAAACAAAAAAATTTGCACAAAAAAAAAGGTAGTTGGAGGTGCTGGGGGTCGAACCCAGGGCCTTTCACATGCAAAGCGAACGCTCTACCACTGAGCTACACCCCCGCACGCAAGTAAAATGCAGGGAAAAGAAAACTAAAGTTTGTTTTCTTACATATGCTCTGCGTCACTTACTTAAACCTTGTAAAATATGCATTTCTGGATAAATAGGAAGTTCATCTGCAGTTTACAAAACTTTTGGAGAAAAAAACTTTTGCTTAAAAGCTTAAGATTAAAAAACAAAATATTTTGCACAATAATAAGTAAAAAAAATGATAAATAATAATAAAAGTTGGAGGTGCTGGGGATCGAAACCAGGGCCTTTCACATGCAAAGCGAACGCTCTACCACTGAGCTACACCCCCGCACGCAAGTAAAATGCAGGGAAAAGAAAACTAAAGTTTGTTTTCTTACATATGCTCTGCGTCACTTACTTAAACCTTGTAAAATATGCTTTTCTGGATAAATAGGAAGTTCATCTGCAGTTTACAAAACTTTTGGAGAAAAAAACTTTTGCTTAAAAGCTTAAGATTAAAAAACAAAATATTTTGCACAATAATAAGTAAAAAAATTATAAATAATAATAAAAGTTGGAGGTGCTGGGGATCGAACCCAGGGCCTTTCACATGCAAAGCGAACGCTCTACCACTGAGCTACACCCCCGCACACAAGTACCATGCAGTGAAACGAAAAGTAAAGTTTGTTTTTTTTAATATGCTCTGCATCATTTACTTAAACTTTTGAAATATGCATTTCTGGATAAATAGGAAGTTCATCTGCAGTTTACAAAACTTTTGGAGAAAAAAAACATTTGCTTAAAAGCTTAAGATTAAAAACAAAATATTTTGCACAATAATAAGTAAAAAAATGATAAATAATAATTTAAATTGGAGGTGCTGGGGATCGAACCCAGGGCCTTTCACATGCAAAGCGAACGCTCTACCACTGAGCTACACCCCCGCACACAAGTACTATGCAGTGAAACGAAAGGTAAAGTTTTTTTTTTTTTTTTTTTTTTTTAATATGCTCTGCATCATTTACTTAAACTTTTGAAATATGCATTTCTGGATAAATAGGAAGTTCATTCGCAGTTTACAAAACTTTTGGAGAAAAAAACATTTGCTTAAAAGCTTAAGATTAAAAACAAAATATTTTGCACAATAATAAGTAAAAAAATGATAAATAATAATAAAAGTTGGAGGTGCTGGGGATCGAACCCAGGGCCTCTCACATGCAAAGCGAACGCTCTACCACTGAGCTGCACCCCCGCACACAAGTACCATGCAGTGAAACGAAAAGTAAAGTTTTTTTTTATATGCTCTGCATCATTTACTTAAACTTTTGAAATATGCATTTCTGGATAAATAGGAAGTTCATCTGCAGTTTACAAAACTTTTGGAGAAAAAAACATTTGCTTAAAAGTTTAAGATTAAAAACAAAATATTTTGCACAATAATAAGTAAAAAAACTGATAATAAAAGTTGGAGGTGCTGGGGATCGAACCCAGGGCCTTTCACATGCAAAGCGAACGCTCTACCACTGAGCTACACCCCCGCACGCAAGTACCATGCAGTGAAACGGAAAGTAAAGTTTGTATTTTAATATGCTCTGCATCATTTACTTAAACCTTGTAAAATATGCATTTCTGGATAAATAGGAAGTTCATCTGCAGTTTACAAAACTTTTGGAGAAAAAAACTTTTGCTTAAAAGTTTAAGATTAAAAAACAAAATATTTTGCACAATAATAAGTAAAAAAATGATAAATAATAATAAAAGTTGGAGGTGCTGGGGATCGAAACCAGGGCCTTTCACATGCAAAGCGAACGCTCTACCACTGAGCTACACCCCCGCACGCAAGTAAAATGCAGGGAAAAGAAAACTAAACTTTGTTTTCTTACATATGCTCTGCGTCACTTACTTAAACCTTGTAAAATATGCATTTCTGGATAAATAGGAAGTTCATCTGCAGTTTACAAAACTTTTGGAGAAAAAAACTTTTGCTTAAAAGCTTAAGATTAAAAAACAAAATATTTTGCACAATAATAAGTAAAAAAATGATAAATAATAATAAAAGTTGGAGGTGCTGGGGATCGAACCCAGGGCCTTTCACATGCAAAGCGAACGCTCTACCACTGAGCTACACCCCCGCACACAAGTACCATGCAGTGAAACGAAAGGTAAAGTTTTTTTTTTTTTTTTAATATGCTCTGCATCATTTACTTAAACTTTTGAAATATGCATTTCTGGATAAATAGGAAGTTCATTCGCAGTTTACAAAACTTTTGGAGAAAAAAACATTTGCTTAAAAGCTTAAGATTAAAAACAAAATATTTTGCACAATAATAAGTAAAAAAATGATAAATAATAATAAAAGTTGGAGGTGCTGGGGATCGAACCCAGGGCCTCTCACATGCAAAGCGAACGCTCTACCACTGAGCTGCACCCCCGCACACAAGTACCATGCAGTGAAACGAAAAGTAAAGTTTTTTTTTTATATGCTCTGCATCATTTACTTAAACTTTTGAAATGTGCATTTCTGGATAAATAGGAAGTTCATCTGCAGTTTACAAAACTTTTAGAGAAAAAACATTTGCTTAAAAGCTTAAGATTAAAAACAAAATATTTTGCACAATAATAAGTAAAAAAACTGATAATAAAAGTTGGAGGTGCTGGGGATCGAACCCAGGGCCTTTCACATGCAAAGCGAACGCTCTACCACTGAGCTACACCCCCGCACGCAAGTACCATGCAGTGAAACGGAAAGTAAAGTTTGTATTTTAATATGCTCTGCATCATTTACTTAAACCTTGTAAAATATGCATTTCTGGATAAATAGGAAGTTCATCTGCAGTTTACAAAACTTTTGGAGAAAAAAATATTTGCTTAAAAGCTTAAGATTAAAAACAAAATATTTTGCACAATAATAAGTAAAAAAAACTGATAATAAAAGTTGGAGGTGCTGGGGATCGAACCCAGGGCCTTTCACATGCAAAGCGAACGCTCTACCACTGAGCTACACCCCCGCACGCAAGTACCATGCAGTGAAACGAAAAGTAAAGTTTGTTTTTTAATATGCTCTGCATCATTTACTTAAACCTTGTAAAATATGCATTTCTGGATAAATAGGAAGTTCATCTGCAGTTTACAAAACTTTTGGAGAAAAAAGCATTTGCTTAAAAGCTTAAGATTAAAAACAAAATATTTTGCACAATAATAAGTAAAAAAATGATAAATAATAATAATAATAAAAGTTGGAGGTGCTGGGGATCGAACCCAGGGCCTTTCACATGCAAAGCGAACGCTCTACCACTGAGCTACACCCCCGCACATAAGTATCATGCAGGGAAACAAAAAGTAAGGTTGTTTTCTTACATATGCTCTGCATCATCTACTTAAGGGGTCACAGGAGTCTTAAAAATGTGCGAAAAAGATACTACAAAGCATAGTTTGATCTTTCATGTCATTTTTTAACTA
This sequence comes from Hylyphantes graminicola, assembly GCA_023701765.1. Lineage (NCBI taxonomy): Eukaryota > Metazoa > Arthropoda > Arachnida > Araneae > Linyphiidae > Hylyphantes > Hylyphantes graminicola. Next base: position 28,978,067 of record CM043120.1, on the reverse strand, counting down.
CTCAATAAATGAGTATAATTTTTTATATGTAATTCTACAGGATTTATTTATTATAAAACAAGTTTTAAAATTTATGAAACTTTAGCCAAAACTAGAATAAATGATATTAAACATGAAGCTATTTGAACACATTGTGATTAGGCTTGCGCGGCAAATTGTGAGGTCAAAATTTAAAAAATAACCTAGAAAATGACTTTATATTGTACAAATATGTACAAACAAAGACTTATACCTAAATTCGCAGCTCAATTTTAATTAGAAATTATTTTTAAAAAACTTTAAAATCAAAATTTTAAAATTTTTATTAATTTTTTTAGAAAAAAGTTTTAAAAATAATTTCTAATTAAAATTGAGCTGAGAATTTAGGTATAAATCTTTGTTTGTACATATTTGTACAATATAAAGTCATTTTCTTGGTCATTTTTTAGCCTACTTTTCTTTTTTTTTTTAATTCGAAGAATTAAAAAAAAAATGGAAAAGTAGGTATTGACATGCGGTCGATGTCCGTCCGTCCGTCCGTCTGTCTGTCCGTCTGTCCGTCCGTACCCCCCTTCCAAAATCAGTTCTATCAATCCGATCTTAAAAATTCTTTTTTTATTAGAAAGGTCTAACCTCAGACACCCAACTTTCATGCTTTTTGTCCGTCTGTCTGTACGATAGGACGGACATAAATCTACTATTTGACGACGAATTTCCCATTGAATTAGCTTTGAAATTCAATTTCGAGTCATTTAAATAGCTGAATTTAGCTACAAATGCTACGGACAAGTGAGATACGTCAAAAAATTCAGCGCATCGAAATTAGAATACATTGAAAATTTCAGAAAAGAATTCGAATTCGAAGTACTTCAATTATTTAAAAAAACTTCAAAATTTAATGCTCATTTAAAAAGCATAGGAAGCCATTTTTATAAGAATTAAATCACCATTGCCATCGCAACAATTGCTTGAGAAACTTTATTTCTTTTCGACAATAAATTTAAATAAATTTATTTTTGAGACATCGGTCAATTTCAGATGACGTCAAATATATATTTCACTACGAATTGTTTTCATTATATTTAAAAGCGAGGAATATTACATATTTATTCTTTGAAATATAAATTTTTGCAAACGATTTAAGTTATAATTATTTAATTTTCGAAATAAAATAAATAAATTTAGCCGAATTTAGCAAGTAAATGTTTATTGAGGAGTAGTTTTTTGGTTTTTGTTCTACGAAAAATTAAATATTATTTATAACTGCAAATAAAGCTGTGTTTAGTGCTGTGTTTAGTTAGATGCTGCGGTTAGCGAAATTTATTTTAAATTTAACGTGGAAAAACGGTTATTGATGTCACTTACTGTTGCGAACCTAGTTTTTTCAAGATAAGAATTTTAGTAAGTATTTAAGTAACAGGAAAGTAGGCTATTTTAGTTCTTTAAGAACTTCTTGTTCAATTTTGACCTCACAATTTGCCGCGCAAGCCTAATCACAATGTGTTCAAATAGCTTCATGTTTAATATCATTTATTTTAGTTTTGGCTAAAGTTTCATAAATTTTAAAACTTGTTTTGTAATAAATAAATCTTGTAGAATTACATATAAAAAAAATTATACTCATTTATTGAGTAGTTAAAAAAGGATATGAAAATTCGAACTATGCTTTGTAGTGTCTTCTTTGCACATTTTTAAGACTCCTGTGACCCCTTAAACCTTTGAAATATGCATTTCGAAAGAAATAGGAAGTACGTCTACAGTTTACAAAATGTTTGGAGCATAAATAGATGCTTAAAGCTTAAGATTAAAAACTAAATATTTTGCACAATAATAATTAAAATAATTGTAAAAATAGAAATAATAAATACAATAATAAAAAAAAGTAATTGGAGGTGCTGGGGATCGAACCCAGGGCCTTTCACATGCAAAGCGAACGCTCTACCACTGAGCTACACCCCCGCACACAAGTACCATGCAGTGAAACGAAAAGTAAAGTTTGTTTTCTTACATATGCTCGGCATCTTTTACTTAAACCTTTGAATTATGTATTTCGAAAGAAATAGAAAGTACATCTGCAGTTTACAAAACGTTTGGAGAAAAAATAAATGCTTGAAAACTTAAGATTAAAAACAAAATATTTTGCACAATAATAAATAAATAAATGATAATTAAAAAAAACAGTTGGAGGTGCTGGGGATCGAACCCAGGGCCTTTCACATGCAAAGCGAACGCTCTACCACTGAGCTACACCCCCGCACACAAGTACCATGCAGTGAAACGAAAAGTAAAGTTTGTTTTCTTACATATGCTCGGCATCTTTTACTTAAACCTTTGAATTATGTATTTCGAAAGAAATAGAAAGTACATCTGCAGTTTACAAAACGTTTGGAGAAAAAATAAATGCTTGAAAACTTAAGATTAAAAACAAAATATATTGCACAATAATAAATAATAAATAAATAAATGATAATTAAAAAAATAGATGGAGGTGCTGGGGATCGAACCCAGGGCCTTTCACATGCAAAGCGAACGCTCTACCACTGAGCTACACCCCCGCACATAAGTATCATGCCGGAAAACAAAAACTGAAGTTTATTTTCTTTCTTTCTTACTACATATGCATCATTTACTGTAAGAGAAAATAATTCTCCTGAAGCATTGTTCGATGTCGAAGAATTTCAATAATGCAATGGAACCCAGTGAAAAGAAATTTATCAAACGATGCTTTATTAATGATGCGATAACTTTTCTTTTTTATTCGAAAGAATTTTAAAAAAAAAAGGAAAAGGTAGGTATTGGCATGCTGGTGATGTCCGTCTGCCTGTCTGTATTCTCCGTCCAAAATCGGTTCCATCAATTTTCTTAAAATAGTCTTGAAATTTATTTTTTGTTAGACATGTCGAGGTCAAAGGTTAGAGACCAACTTTCATACGTATTGTAAGTAAAATATTTTAAATAAATATTATTTAATTAGCAAATAAAATTGTCATAAAATGAAATCATTCTTAATAATAAGTTGTTTTACCATTTTTATTTGTTTATGAATGGAAATTTGTGTGTTAAAATATATATTTTAAAAATGTTCTTTTTCACCTAATACAACAATATTTAATGTAGTGTTGATGCGAACATATTTGGTGATACAAAAAAATATTATAATAAGAGTTGAAAAGTATTTAACTTGATGGTTATTATTTCTGCAACAGCTCAAATTATTTGGTTGGAATATTTCCGGCTGCCTATTTCTATCCTCCAGGAGGAACTTTACCGCACTTATTTAATTTACATCTTACACTCTTAAAACAAAAGAGTGAAACCCATTCATATATGAGAAGTGCATTTTCGACCCTCGAAAAGAGTGAAAATCAACTCAGAGTGAGTTAAAATCACTATTTTGGAGTGATCCTGTGGGAGTTTTAACTTAACAAAAGAGTGAAATCCACCCTAATAGGATAAGTGCATTTTCGACACTGAAAAGAGTGAAAATTAACTCAGCCTGAGTTAAATTCACTCTTTTGTTTTAAAAGTGTACGTATAAGAAATTAATTCACTTTTGAATTTTGAAATATAGTTAAGTTAAGTGAATAAATTTGCAAGGGTTAAGAAGAAGTCATAAAACACTTACGCTCTGTAATAGGAATTCCATTGAATATCGCGCGTAATGTAGTTAGGGGGCATCCCGTTTGCTTTCCTCCATTTGGCCAAAAGTCGCTGTGTCCAAGATCATAATTGATACCCAAGCCTGAAAGAAAATTTTAATCATTTCTTCATAATATTGACTGAGTAATTTTAGTTCATGCGTCGTCCCTTTTATAATCCTCTAAGAGTTTGAAGTTATTTTTCCATGTGTGAAGAAAAAGCCAAAGAGTTCTATAGTAGGGTAGAGGAACGACTCTTACTGAGCCACCATTTTTCCGTCCACATATGGATGAACTCGTACTGAAGGCGCCTATTGGATAGTGAATTTTAATTTATATACGAGAAAGAGTATCGGTTGCAATATAAGAAGTATAAATTATTTTACCAAGTATAATATTGGGTGCGGGGTTCGAATGTATAACGTCCACAAAAGTAGCATCAGTGTCATCCAAGTTTACAATCCGAGGAGTTTTTCTAAAGTTTGGACCAGCAGGATCGAGGCCTATAAAATTTTGAAAATGTGTATTCCTCTAGAAGTAATTTTTTAGTGCATTATTTCACAATATTTTATATTATTCTATAAATTTAAAGAGTTGTTATTCAAAATACTTTTATTTCATTGCACTCTAAATGAAGGCATTCGATACTTTCATTATAATTAGAATAATTTTTTTTAATTAAATTTTCTATCATTTTTAAAACACAATTAAAGTTGGTCGCACGCTTATGCTCTCCTAATTAGGATTTACAAAATATTCGAACCAATTTTAAAAAGTGAGATTAGAGAGGCCTGTAAATCAGCTACATTTATCACATAAAAAAACCGTTTGCAAAAATATTAAATGCAGCCGGAGAAATATAGCTAAGAAAATATTTTTTCCCATTGGATAAACACAGAGGAACTTAGGTTTGGAGACTCGCTGCTAACCGGGCTCATTCGCCCATAAGGGGACGTGGTACCCATAACATTATTTCTAGAAATAATAACATAAACTTGTAAATTATAGTGGTTTTATATAATGTTCACGCTGAATAAACATTTTCTAGTAATCAAAACAAACATTTACAAGTAGTTTTTCATTTATTAAAAAAAAGTCAAAATTTTGAACTTTTTTAAAACGCTACTCCTCTTTAAATTTTGAGAATAACTCCACCAAACTTTTATAGTTTGTTTTTAGTATTATTTTTTCAAGAACTGTGCATGGATTTTAAAATGTGAGCTACAGTAAAAAAAGTAACATGCATTTATAGTGAAAATCACAACAAAATTCCAAACTATTGAATTCAATTTTTAAAAAAAACCAACTATACGGACCTTATTCCCTGCATAATTTTGTGCACCATTTATATAAGAACACAGGTTTTACATTTCAAAATTCTAACTTAATTAGCAAAAAAGCCTGAGGGATTTATTAAACACAAGAATTGAAAAACGCGAAACAGAGAAAAAAGGGTTGAAAGCAGACGAAATACTATTCAAACTTAAAGGAATGACTCCAGAAAATATTTAATAATTTTTTTTCTACGGAAGATATCATTAAAAAAATTCAGTAAATGTTCAGAACAATATTGTGAATAATAAGAAGTAAAAACTGAAAAATCGATAATTTGAACGATTTTTGGGTACCGCGCGTCCCCTTAAATAGTTATCAAGCCTTTTCCACAATGAAATATAAATAAATATCTGTATGTTTGTAGAAAGAAAAAAAGAAAGTTTTTTTTTCTTGTAATATCTGTTAAAATGTATACATTTGTACAGTAAGTTTACCAGTTATTCTCCCAAGCTTGTTCAGCCGTTCTCCAGCATAACCAGCTATGATAGCGCCTAGACTGTGTCCAATGATGTGGAATTTCTTTAAATTCGCACCACATTTCTTCTGCGAAAAAAATTATAAAAAATGGTTGTTTTTCTAAACGTTATGGGTTTTTTTTCTATTTCTATTAATGCTTGACTGCTGGAAACACAAGCAATTGAAACAATTATGAATAAAGTAAATATGAATCGGGCAATTATTAATTTACGGCAATTTGAAAAATTCCACTTAGTGTCTATATCTCTTCGGTGAATTTATATTTACATCCAACGCAAAAAATTCTTAATTATTTCTAAACTTTTTTTTAAAAAAATATTTATGATTAAAATGATTAAAACACAATTAATTTAACTCAACATTACATTTATAATGCTTTTTTCCATTTAAAGGAACACAATTCTATGTATTTTTTTATTAAATTAATACCATATAATTAAAATTGATATTTTATTATTACTTGTACAATTCAAATACAATTTTTAATATGCTCAATAATTTATCTTTTCACTTCTGATTTATTAAATATATAGCTCAATAATTTATTATGCAATTAATTTATCTTATCATCAGAAATTTTACAGTAAATTTCTGTATTTAGAAAGTATAAATTTTCTGTTGGAAAGTAGCAACAATATTTGGTTTTTAGCTGATTTTTTAAAGTGTGGAAACAATACTCACCACTAGAAATTTGATTACATTTGCCGCTTGTGCCCCGATCAACCTCGTATCTGCAACAGACTGTTGGTACAGAAGTCGAGGAGGCAGAATGGTCGTCGAATGATCCAAGATTATCACATTATCATCAGCGAATCTTAGGAAGTCGTCTTTCAAACTCTAGAAATAAGTACAAATCTTTAATTTTGAATTAGTTCCTTAGAAAGTTATGATAGAGTAACTCAATAAGGCTTCTTTTATACTAATAAGCACACAATTATCCGTTAAAAATTAAACTCTCAAAACTAAGTCTCTAAGTTTAGCATGGAATCTCATATGAAAAAAAAACTGATTTATATCACAAAAATAAATGTCCCTTCACATTTTTATTTTAAGTAAGTAAATGCAAATGCAAAAATTGTCGACCTACAACAGGCCAGAGGCCCAGCGAGGTTGGTCCAAAATATATTTAATTCCCTACCAGTTTCCAATTGTTTTCGAGATTCTTCTTAAAATCTCCCACTCTCTTCGAATACATGACATATTCTGGTAAAACATTCCACTCATTGACGACTCTATTGTAAAAATAATGTTTTCTTACCTCCCTTCTAAAGCATGGTTTATTCAACTTCTGACCATGTCCTCTGGTCCGGCTATTTAAGATAAAACCTAAGCCCTCCATGTCTCCCTGTTTTATGAGCTTGAATAACTGAATTAAATCAACCCTTGTTCTCCTATTTTCCAGGGAATACATGTTTAAAGATTTTAATCTATTACCTTAATCAATATCCGATAAACCCTTAATCATTCTTGTAGCCCTATGCTGAACTTTTTCAAGCAATTCTATATATTTTCTGAGGAAGGGCTCTTCTAAAGCTTGTGATCGTTGTGTTGCAAATGGAATAGAAATGAATAAATTATGGTCTTTTAATGTTATAACATGTTCAATACACGCATGAAACTTTATTGCCCAATAATGAGCCTTAGAAATAACATTATACTTTTATCAATCCTGATTCATGTGTTAACTCTAAAACTATGAATACCAGAAGTTCTTAAGAGAAGGAAATAAAAAAAAATCCATTACTTTTTTTTTTAATTTTACTTATTTATTTAATTTTGCAACTGAAATTTCAAAATTTAATTTTTTTTATTTAAAAAGTTATTCTCGGAGTGACGTTATGCTTGCCCGCTGGACAAAGGTTGCAAGTACAATAAGGAATTTTTAAAGCTTTGTAACCAATTTTTATCAGTTGTGGCAATATCAAATGTTAAAATATAAGTTTAATAAGAAAATTATTATTCATGAAAAAGTATCGAATTGTAGACTTTTTCAGGTAATAAAAGTACCGCTCAGTCACCGCTAAGAAAAAATATTATTTTTCCTAAAAGAAGTAAATCAACAACAGGTAACATTTCCACCCAGGCATTTGCATTCCGAAAACAATCTCAAATAGAATAAATGAATAAGAATTTGACGAGGAAATCTTTCGAATTTATTCTATAAGCATCTGGGAAAACACTTCTTGGGTTTTACTAGCATGCATGAATGATAACCTGAATGTTAGTGTATGGAGTTCAATTTTCACGAAATATCATTCTAAGTCAAACAGATGTATCGTTACAGAAAGATACAGCTTGCTTCGTTAAAGAAAACATGGATTATATAACTGCTTACTTTTTCAGAGGGGTGTTAATTTGTGAATTTGAAATGTCCCTAACTTAATATTCTTGAGCAATTCAAGAATTTTTTTTTTTCAATCAATAATTTTGCTCACAACATTCAAAAACATTTCAAAAAGTGAGATTATAGAAACCTGAAAATTATCTACATCCATCATTTAAAAAAAACGTTTGTAAAAATATTTAATGCAGCTGAAGAAATGTGGCTTAGAAAATATTGTTTTCCCTTTGGATTAACACTGATGCGCTTAAGTTTGGAGACCCAAGGAAGATCGGGCTCATTAGCTCTTAAGAAATATTAATTTCACTTGTTAAAGATCATACCTTAATACTAATCTAAATCTTTGTTTAACACTCTTCGAGATTACAACGATTAGTATGAGATAACAATTATACGAAATCCATGTATTTTTAACCGGTATTTAAAATCTCAACAAGAAAAAGAAGTTCACACGTTTTCTTGTTTAACAAGAAAATTTATAAATTCAATTTTCCCATTTGCTAATAAATATACCTTAGAATAATTGGCATTACATAGCAGAACAACAAACATCTTTGAGTTGAATCATAATAACTATCCTACTTGTAAAACATAGTAGAAAATAAGAGAGGGGAAAAAAATGTCTTCGAAATGTTAAATTGGGCGTAGTGATAAGGTTAAAATGTAAGTATGTGTTTTAACAAGAAAATTTATAAATTCAATTTTCCCATTTGCTAATAAATATACCTTAGAATAATTGGCATTACATAGCAGAACAACAAACATCTTTGAGTTGAATCATAATAACTATCCTACTTGTAAAACATAGTAGAAAATAAGAGAGGGGAAAAAAATGTCTTCGAAATGTTAAATTGGGCGTAGTGATAAGGTTAAAATGTAAGTATGTGTATCACTTGTTTAAATAAATATTACTACTTCAGATAAGATCCATCCATGCATTATTGTTTAATAACCCGTGACCAAGCAGACTTATTGAATTCAAATTGGATAACAGCGTTTTCTTTCAGAACGGCTTGGAAATGGGCAAAAATGTAGTGTTGTTTTCTCTGGATGAATTTTAAAATTATTTTTGTTTCGAAGGGCTATATTTTATTCTCTTATTCCAAAAGCAAGAGATATCCTAGTTATGGGGGGGGGGGGGGCACCATCTCAGGGCAGAAGTCAGACTTCACACCCTCATGGATGTTCAAAGACTTTTGCAATTAGACGCTACTGCACCCCTCCTTCCTTCCTGGCTATGCCCTGGAAGCATATGCCAACCACTACAAAAAACTGTAATTTTATCAAAATGAATTATAGGCAACTTACTAATTGCCAAGCCGAGATATATGGTCCATCAGTGAACCCGTGTGATATAATCCGTGTCCACACGGTCGGATTAAACTCGGATTGAAGCACGGTCTGTACATTTGCCGGACTAAAACTGAAAGGGTTATTCCTGTTTTTCCGTGTGTAGAGGTGGAACATAGTTGCAGTGATCTTGGGCGGCACCGGTGGTAGGCTCAAGATGCGAAAAGGTATGTTCTTGAAAGGTGGGCCCGTGTAGAAACAGCCTAGGCCTTTATAGCAAACGGTTATGAAGCCTATAAAAATGAGAAAAGGATACGATAACTTTACACTATTTGAAATAGTTTTTTTAGTTAATATTACACTACAACTACTCGGCTCGGGGGCTATTGGCGAAGGACTTCCCAGTTTTTAATAGTGGCCAAATGACTATAGTAGGTCTATCTAGAATGCAAGCTTCGAAAACATTTTCCTCCTCTTCCTCGCATGCGGTTTTCTTCGAAACGGCAGGAGCGTGTTTTTTCCCTACTAACTGTTTTGATTGTAAACCTCAAGAGCGCTAGGATTAGATAAGCGATGTTCCCCCCTTTTCCTAGAAAATCCAGTGAAGGGATGGGGAAAGAGAGTCTTTTCGGAGCTTATTTACATTCTGGCTAGAAATGGTATAGGCTGAGACCTGGAGCTGGCACCGCAACCTAATAGTTCACTCACCGCTAACGGCACCCCAACGAAACTAGCTTGGTTACTAAACATTGGGGTTTCGCTTCAGTCTAACCAACAAACCGGAACACAAAATACATTTCTGTTTAAACATTAATAAACTCAGTTGTTGTTTACCCATTAACGGCGATTTTCAAGAAAATTTGTCGAAGAAAAGTGAGATTTACGCTTAAGGCTGAATGGGCACGCTGCATAGCGGGTCTCCAAATTCAAGTGCCTCAGTGTTAATCCAATGGGGAAAAAAATTCTTTGACACATTTCTCCGGCTGTATTGAATATTTTTTACAAAAGTTTTTTTTAATAATAAATGTAGATAACTTATAGGTCCCTATCTTCCCACTTTTTGAAATTGTTCGAATACTTTTTGTAAAATTATTTATTGAAAATTAAAAATAAATATTCTTACCGATAAAAGTGGGATTGTCCTGACCTGTAGCTACATGCATCATAAAAAACAAATCCGTTTGTAAAAATATTTAATACAGCCGGATGCAGGATATAAATTAAGTTACATGTAAAACGAATTAAAAAAAAAAACTAGTTAACGCTTTTATTTAAAAATGAAGGTGTTAATAGTTAATTGTATTCATGCCGTCTTCGTTAATGGATAATAGAATAATAAGAAAGTTTATTGTTTAAACACTTACCTAAATTTCGACGGGTCCGGTGTATAGTTCCATTATTTCTAAAGGCCAACGACATCATAATTAAACTTAAAATATAAAACAAGAAAGAAAACGTTTTCATAAATTCCATTGAAGAAAACTTTTACTAGACTTAAGATATGGCACACTAAATAAAAGTTCTTTTAAGTTTTAGGATTTTCCAACGAAGAAATCCACAAACTAGCGTTTTAATAAGCAAAAAATATTTTTAAGCTAAACATATTGTGCTCACTGAAAGTTTACTCTACTGCTTTCAAACTGAGAATTACAAAGCATGTATCGACAGAATATATTTTTTAAATGTTAGATAAAGTTTTTAAATTTAGTTTCCGCAATATAACTGCTTCCTTAAATTATGAAATAAAAAATGCGGTTCTTTTAAAATATTTATTCATGTAGTGGGCGCAGCGGCGGAAAATTGATTAAAAGGAAAATAATTTTGAATGGATTTAGAAACACAGAAAAATGCGCAATTTCCTTCAGAAAAAAAATCAAAACGATGAAAATTACCAAGTTATATTTAACTCAATATCAACTGAATAGATAAAAAAATTTAGCATTATCCCTATATTATACCGGGTCTTGTATATGCTTTTGCTTTCTTCTAGGTAGGATTGATACATATATATTCCTACTTGTGTGCTTGATTAGAGACCCGATTGTAAACCTTCGACAAGTTAGACAGCCGCAGAAAGAATTTTTACTGTCACAGAGAGAGACTGTCACACCCAGGGCGAGGGTGGGAATCGAACCCGCACTCCTGATTTCTTCTTTTCGGAGGTTCGACAGTATACGCGTGTGAGTTTTAGAAATTGCTGTAATATGTTAAGGGGGTATAGGACACAAAATCTTCAAAAAAATAAAAAATAAAAATTATATCATAAAAAATAACACAAGTATTTTAGAATAATTTAAAACAAAAATTTTATTTATATCTGCAGTAGAACGTGAACGTGAGATGTGTAGTTTTTTGTGTCATGACATATCTGTGTTGGCCAACCACGTTTATAATCTTTGCTTCCTCGTAATATTAGATAGGAATAACGTTATCGAATCCTTAGTTGTTCGGTCGGTTTGGAGCGCTTCAGTAAGGAAAGGGATAAACTTCAAAGCTGTTTTTCTCCTTGATCGTGTTTTCGATGATTTTTTTACTTTAAATTGATATAACTCAAAATCTACTGCACATAGAGTGTCAAAATGTTCCACTCATATTTTTCAAACATATATCTTTAATTTGTCTTTAGGTATTAGTTGTAAATAGTTTAATTTTTTATTTATTAATTTTTATAAAAAAAGTGAACGTGTGAAATTATTAAAAAAATTTCAATAATTTTTTTAAAAAAAAACTATGGCAAATAAGGAAAATCGGTAACGACAGTTTGTTAAATACATTTTTTCTGTTTATAAAAATGCTTAATTTCTGTTTGTCAATAAATAAGTTTTTGACTTATAACAAAAATAAGAAACATCACTTTCTGACACATTTTATTTTTTAAAAAAAATAAATAATGATAATTTAAAACCTTTGACTATCTAAAAGTGTAAGTATATTTAGTATACATTTATAGAAAAAAATTATATTGATATCTGCAATATTAAAAAAAAAGTTAAAAGTGTCCCATACCCCCTTAATATTTATTATCATTTTTCCTTAGACGCTTCCTTAATTTAGAACCACAGTCAAGTGACGAGCCAACACCTTAAATTATCAATTTATCACTTGGACTTATTTCATTAATTTTAATGAATTTAATTTTTCTTTTAACTTTTCACGTTGTTATTCTTTTTTTTTTACAATTTACTAATAAAAATGCAAATTACGTGCTACAATTAAAATAAAGCGGTTTTTAAAAAAATACACTTGATTTACTTCAGGAAAAATCAGCAATAGGTTGATCCGAGTGCTGTCTCTACACCTGAACCAGTTTACTTCTTTAAAATTCGACTGCTTCTATTATTGATGATTAAATAATCTAATCAGTGAATTGACTATAAGCTTTCCGATATTTACTTTTAAAGTGCTTGGGGCGCACGTTACCATTATATTTACATTATTAAATCAGCAGCCTACATGTTTCTTTATCATAGATTGAAATCTGAAAGAACATTTTCTTAGCGCGCATTCGAAACTTACTCAAGCATTACAATTAAATTGGGTGCAGTAGTTATTCTCCTTATCCAGAATCAGCCATTTTTTCCCATTTTTGTTTGAGGCAAATTTAGTAACAATAGAAATTTAAAGCTTATAGTTTTTGTAGCAGATAAATATTTTTTAAATGCCTATATGTTTTAAATAAGTTTGTGATATCAGCACATTTTGATATGTCATAAAAAGCGCAAATCTGGAGCAATTTTATACTGTTAAAACTGATTAGAAATTTGTTTCAGTGAATGCTAAATAGTAATTTAATGTTCAACAGATGTTTTTTAGGGAAGAATATTGTTATCTATAAAACTTTTATACAGGAAGTGTCACCAGAATCTTCTTGAAAATATCTTTTCTCTCTCTCTCTATATATATTTTTTTAAAGTATGCTTTTTTGATCTGTACGACACAATTTTTAGAGTACAACTCCAATATTTTTACTGAATGTCTCAATTGATCAAAATTTCATGTCCCCAAAATATTAGAAAATCCAATTAGTTTTTAGTTTTTTTTAATTGTTAGTTAATTTGTTAATTAAGAAATAAAAAAATGGCTTTTTTGCCTAAATTTGCTATTAAACAATTTGGTCTCAACAAAGTTTCTGAATTTGTAGTATTTTATAGATTTTTAAGTTATCAACAAATTGCCAAAATATTAAAATCAATTGGACCACAGTTTTTAAATTGTGTTTTTTTTTTGTTTTTTTTTTTTTAAGTTTATTATTATTATTATTTTTTTTTTTTTGGTTTAGTCATATTTTTTGATTTGTACCAACACACTTTTGACCAATTTTCTCCCATTTTTTTTACTGAATATAGAAAAGAGTATAGATTTCATGTCCGCAAAGCCCCTAGTGTAATATATCAAAATATTTAAAAAGGACTTGTCTCTGTATATTTTATAATCTCAAATCTTAAAATCTAAACTCGTTTGGTTCGGCTGGTTTTGAAATCAATAAATCTGAATTACTATAACATTCAATCATAAAAGCCTTTTGTACTTCATTTTATTATAGATACATTTTAATTATTTTGAGAATTTATGCTTAAGTTTAGAGAATACAAATAGGGACTAATAGAAGAATAAATAAAGCAGGTAAATATATATTTATTTTAAAATATGCATAAAAATTTTTGCTTATATACATCGGGTCTTGTTCAATAAAATTTCTTTTGAGTTCCAGATAATTAGCACAATATGTAGCTTTACTTCTTTTAAGGTACAGTTCAACTTCGTAGTATGATCTTCTAAATTTACCTGACAAGAAAATGGGTTGAACCTATCAAAAGAGGAAATTACTATATAATATTTTACACCATTCATGCATAAAATATTTAAATAAAAGCATATATTTTTGCGAATTAAAATTAGGCGGCAAAGTTTCCAACTTTTTTTATTTGTCAGAAAATTAACTATTTAAAGTCGCACAATGCCTCTGTGTGATAAATTTAAAAAATTTAATCATTTACTCTTAATTAGAAAATAAAATTAGCTTTAGGTTTTTGCAGATTTTAAAAAAAAAAGTAGTCAAGTACTTTGAAAAATACATATTTATTTCTGCATTATATCATATATGTCCAAAATTAAAAGTTAAAAAAAAAATTACATTTAAAATCCAGTCACTGAGATACTGAAAACTATCTTTCTTGGATGACATATCTTTAGATAATAAGGTATGATTCTGATTATCTTCTTCTCTAGGCTGAAAAAAATAAGTAATGAATAAGTTTGAATCAATAAAAATAAGTTTGAATTTTCTGTGAACATATTCCGAAATAAATCTTTTTTGAAGGAATTAGATTTTTAAATTGAACATAAATAATACACTACAAATAAATAAAACAAAAGTTTGTCTTAAAAAAATTACATATTAACTATCAGGAAAATTTTGACATAAATAAGTTTGAATTATTAGATAGATGAGTCCCTTCAATTTTGTAGTCTCTTCATTTAAAAAAAAATACATTACAAAAAAAATTTACCTCTTATTTTAAATGAAAATCAATAAATGAAATACCAAATGCTAATTTAGAAAACAAGATTTATTTGAATGAAAACCTTAAAAATTTACCTCTGATAGTTCTTTGGATAGTAACTCAATTAAGTAATTATCTAATTGCTAATCCTCCTCAGCCAATGTCTCACAAACTCCAGTCAGTCCTAATGATATTGGGGTATTTCGCCCTCAGAACACAGTCCAATAGAATGGCAGGATTTAGGAATTGGTTATCTGTAACATAACATTGGCTATCTGTAACATAAGGTTCAGTTATGAGTAACAAATAGCCATTAATATGAAATTTCAATTATTATAAGGTTGTTTTTAAACTTTGGCCCAAAATATAGATAACCAACAAAATAATTATTATCGTACAGTGGATTAAACTCTTTAATACAATTTAAATTGCATAATCAAAGCAATCCAATATAAAGTAAATAAAAAAAGTAAAAGAAATTGGTACTAATTTAACAAAGAAACGAAAGCTTTTTTATTCAGAATTTATTTTAAAAATTCATGTACAGATAATTTTGGAGTGTGTCATGAGTTTAATGGAAACAGATAACTAATATCAAATATAGCTCCTATAGGATTAAAACTTACATTTAGAAACAGTGTATGCTAGTTATTGTCAGTAATGCAAAATAACAGTATGTGACTTTACAAAGCAGGAAATGTTATAGTCAGAAATTACATTAAGGTTATTCAACAAATAATAAAATCCTTAACTTTTTGACTATATCAGAAATAGTGTATGCTAGTTATTGTCAGTAAAGCAAAATAATAGTATGTGACTTTACAATGCAGGAAATGTAATAGTCAGAAATTGCATTAAGGCTATTCAACAAATAATAAAATCCTTAAATTTTTTACTATATCAACAAATATAAAAAGCATAAAAGGAAGTACTTTTTATACTTACGATAACTGACCATATACGTCTAACTCCCTTGGCATTTACAACGTCTTGGCTGACAACTAAAAAGCCCCATTGAACTTTGCAATCACTTTTAAGGCCAATTGTCTGCAATGCACAATTAATGACTGATATTTCACTCCTATAGTTTCCTGTAAAACAAAAAACAATTCTAAATTTTAAATAATAAAATGGCATAAGATAAGTTACATGAATTTTTTTTAAAGAATGCATGTAAAAAAATCACTGATAATTCATGTTTAATGTCTACAAATCAGACATAAATTACCTGCCCATCATTATTTTATACGGATAAGGATATTACACTTCAGTATTTAATAATAAATAACAATATCCCAATTATGGAGATCATTGATTTTCTATATTTTAATACTAAAATAGTTAGCTTAGTTTAAAAAATAAAAAAAATTACTTAATGAATATATATTAGACTGTTTTAAAAAAAAAAAAAGGTAATTTGTCATGCACAACAGCTAATAATGTGAAAAATGATAAGATGAAGCTTAAAATTAATTGTAATTTTATTCAGATTAACAGACAGCTCAATACTAAGAGCTATAAAACTCATTAAAAAATACTGTTTTTAAATATCAATTTCTTCCAAAAAGACCCATTCTGTTAAATTCTAAACTCGTTAAATTGAAAGAGTAGATTAACTACAAACAGAAAAATAATTTTTTGAAATTACCTTCTGCCCCATGAGGCAAACTTAAAGGATTGATCCACAGGTTCTTTGGTTCATTCCAAGCTTCTGTCCTTGTTTTTATTCATAATGAAAATGATTTTATGATCAAATAACTTATGAAATAAAAATACATTAAGTATTTTTTAAGTCTTTTAAAATGCAGGGCATTTCTTTACACTGAAAGACAATGCCCTTATCCCATGTTATATTTACAAAAGTCTCTGATTGGTTAAAACTAGGCTGTTCCTAGCTGGGCAGCTGGTGGGGATTCTCCGTAACAATGCTTTGATTTAGGGTCAGTGTAGGAGTTTTCATGCTGCACACTCTGAAAATATAATATTTATTAATAAAACATATTTGTCCATACATAATACTGCTTTTAACCCTTTCAGTCCCAATGACAATTTCGCATCATCATTTTAGAAAAAAAAATTCTGATCGTCTATAGCCATTTATGATATCAAAAAGCACATCATTCGATTCTTCAAACTTAAATATTTTTTTTAATCCCAATAGATGTCAGTTCTATTATTATTATTTTTAATTATGATCAGAAACATGGCGATGCCATATGGCATCACTGGGACCGAAAAGGTTAAGAATTGAGAAATGAGATAGACATAATACAGTAGAATCCCTCTTAACCGGCTTAAACGGGACCGATGGTAAGCCGGTTAAACGAAAATCCGGTTAAACCGGAAAAATTAAATAAATTTAAATTTAGATGTTTATTTGATTGCACTTCTGTTTATTGATGATATTTGCCTCATGAAATACATGTACAATTAAAATAAGATGTCATTTTTCAGGTTACTTTATATATTATTATTAGTATTTTGCCTTTTTGATTACATACCTTTAAAAAAACTGAACTTTTTTTGTGTCGAAGTTTGGAAATTCAACGACTTGACGGTCGATCCCCACAGCCTTCCAATGTCACCAAGTGCCCTCCCCCCCCCCCCCCATTCTCCCCAACAAACCACGCGTTTGAATCATGTGCGACACTGAAAACCGATTGAAATAACCAAAAACTTGTAATTTTAGCTATTTTTAACATTTTAAGGGTGGAAATTTTCAGCCCGGTTAAAGCGGAGATCCGATTAAACGGAGGCTGGTTAAGTGGGAGTCTACTGTACAGATAAATCATAGTCATTTAATTTACATTCATAAAACTTGGAATAATTTTTGAACTGTGACAAAATAAGCCAAGTCAGAAAATCTCTACCAATTAAAAATATTTTATTGCCAATGTTACTTTAATGCACAGGTATGAAAATTACATTAGCATTAACATCTTTGCATTTTTGACTAATAAATTACCAGTAGGCAGTTTAAGCCATGTTACATAAATGCAACCTGTTAAAATTTTAAAATATATACAATTAAATTTTTGACAAATCTAATTTATAAAGGAAAATTGCAGAAGATTTATTTTGAATAATTCGGTAAACAGGTCTTCAATTATAGTGATGATTGATGAAGTTAGAATACAATTGGAACTGTTTATTAAAAAAATTCTGAGCATTTATGAACAAAGTATGAACTACATTCATCATAGCACAAATTTATTTAAACAATACCTGAGATGACGTTCGGCACTTAGTCAGACACAACTCAAAATGGTCAGTTATTGATGCAAATAAAATGTTAAATGTTTCAGAAGCTTTACCAAGAATTTTCATCAAAAGTTGTCTCTGAAAAAATTAAAACTTATGCATGAATATAGTGTGTAATACAATAATATCTAAAGTTTTACAAAAAAAATTTATAGTCTGACAATTTGAAATAACAAGGATGTAGCCATGTTTTGTTTTAATTCATGAATTTACTGTAATATATTGATTAGATAATATCATTAAAAAAACACACAAAATTAACACAATCAAGAATTAATTATATACCACTCATAATCAAATAAAACTTAGTGTGCAATTAAAATACTAAACAGCATTACTGTGATATACTGTTTAGAGACAAAGTTGACACTTTTAATTCTGAAGTGTATATGTATGGATGAATGGCTGGAACAAAATAAATCCATTGGACTTTGATAATTAGTAGTATTTCTAATACTGTAGATTGTATAAACATACTTTTTCAGGCTGTAGGCAACAAGATATGCAATATTCGTAAATGCTACAACAGCTGTTATCATGGCATGAGTCGCAACTGTATCGACTTGTGGTTGGTGAATCCATATTACAGCAACCGTTGGACAAGACATCATGTCTGGAGCATACAAAACCTTAAAAAAATCATTTTATAATATATTTTTTGAATTTTATGCTATCATTTAAAATCAAAGTGTATGTACTTTAGTTGTATGTAGTTTACAAAGAGTCCCATTCAAATATGATGTATAAAAGATAGGGTGTGATTTACTCTGGTTATCAAATAGGGGAAGCTTTAAAATACATAACATTTATTTTAAGAGAAAAATTTGAAACATAAAAAGATCTTATCAAGGTATCAAAAGAGTAAACTGATTTTTTTTCTATTTATTTTAATGGTCATTCTCACAAAACGTTCAATGTGTAAAAAACTATTTATTTAAAAAATTCAAAAACATTGTGCAGTTTTAAAGTTTTTACAAACTAAATATGACTATGACCCATATCTTTGATAAAACAATACAACAACTTTTAAATGTGCAATAATTAAAATTATTTTTGGATAAGTAGAGATCAAGATATAAGAATGGGCCGATAAATGCACTATTTAAAATAATAAAAATGAATACTTGTGATTTTAAACTTTAAAAAAGTATTTATATACAATAAGAAAAGAGATTTATAAAGAAGTAAAAGGCTAGTATTTAAAAAAAATCGATTGGAATATTTGTCTACATTACATAGACTTGCAAGTGAAGAGTACAGGGGAAGAACTGCTTGATTTATTAGGAGTCTTCTTCACCTTAATTGTGTCTGCTTAGTGGACATTGGCAACAGGAAACTGATTCTTCTTTCAGTTCTTCCTTCACGATATGCTTCTCGTGTCCACTGATCTCTGAAGTGAATCAGGGTTGCCGCGAAAGAAAAACAAAGCAAGTAACCTGTTTCTTTACACCAGTTTAGGCGATTTCTTGCTATCATTGCCAAAGAGGCCTATTAAGGAAAGCCTTCTATGAAATCAAGCGGTTTTTACCCTGTCCTCTTCAAGTGTGTTTGCACAGCTAATAATGACACGAAAAACTTTCAAGATGCATTTGGGGTTTTAATTCTAAGGCGAACAGAGGTCTAAAGTTTCTTGATGGATCTAACAATCAGTCCTACATTTTTGTTGAAGTAGGGTCAACCTAACAAGACCCAATTGTATCATACATCATCAACAATAAGCTACCTATTATCAGTCTAATTATGTACCTTTATCATCAGCAATGAGTACTTTTCCTTGGACAGAATTTCGACAGGAGCTTAACTTAGAATTACTGTGGTTGGTTTTTTCCCAGGACGTGTGCCATTTAAAAGATTGTGATGGCAAATTTAGAGGAGGAATCATGTTGTCGTCCGACATCGCCTCTTCATTCTAAGATTCAAAAGAAAAATTTGAAGGTAAAGAAACTGTTAATAAATGGTATGTTTACTGGAATTGCTGCTAAAACTTTGGTACACTTAAACATGTGCTAAATCATGATTTGGCACAATCGGAAAATTGGAAGCACAGCAGTTCATGTGTTACTACTTAAGGTCAAACTACTTTATGATAGAAGGCTAAAAGCATACATATAAAAAGAAGAATTTGAATCCATAGAATTCTGGCAAAAGAGCCTGCACTGAAATAACTTAGCAATCCTATGAACTGATGGTATAATTTCATTCATTGTGACAAGCAACGAAGCAATACTTGCCTGTGCTACCGTGATTTAACGACGCTTAACTTTTGAACACTTTACGTTCAATCTCAGATACTACACTTGTCTTTTGAAGACTCAAAACTTCAAGACATGTACTTCCTTTACATAATACTATTGCAAAGAGCACATGTTTCATTACGACAACAACATACTTGGCTAAATCAATAGTAGCTAACTAATAATGATCTTCACAGGAAAGGTGACGGGTCATTCCACGTGAAATCACCCAATGAGTGTTGCCGACTAGTCACCGATTTTTTTCAAAAATTTACCACTTAAACTTGTTGTGGAGAAACCCTCAAATATCAATTTTTAGCGCATTTTGTCGATTATTTGCTGAGATACGGATTTTTGAAAAATGGTCATTTTTGACGAATTTCGGCCATCTTGGATTTAACACTGTGCACTAAAACTTCAATAACTTGAGAACTAATTGGTCAAAGTTAACAATTTTGGTGTCCATTTGAAGCTATTTATATGAGAAACATAAATCTAGCGTTCAAAAGAAGTTTTAAATTTTTTTTACTAAAGTTTTAGAAGGAAAATTAAAAAAATCAGTGTTAAAATTTTAAACATTTCAATAGGTTGTAAAAAAAATAGGTATATTTTATTTTCTTCGTAACTTGGTCAAAACATTAATCAATATGTGTTCTTTAAGTACAAAAAAAATTGGAGAGGTAAAATTTCTTAAAAGCTTGAAAAGAATTTTTTTGTAACCCGTGATATTGAGCGCTACGACTGCAATAAATTGAGAAATAATTCTTCAAATTTCACAATTTTTGTGTCGTTTTGAAGCTAATTATATGAGAAATATAAATCCAGTGTAAAAAATTTTAAAAAATGTTTTATTATAATTTAAGAAGGGAATCGTAAAAAAAACTTCGTTGAAATTTTTCTAAATTCAATATGCTTTAAAAATATATACCCATTTTTTTCCACCTGAAAATTGGTGAAAACATTAATCAATATGTGTACTTTAAGTACAAAAAAAATCAGAGAGGTAAAATTTCTTAAAAACTAGAAAAGAATTTTTTTGTAACCCATGATATTGAGTTACAAAACTCACAGATGTAGGAATATGCCAATGAAAATGTTTCTAAAAAGTAAAATTTTCATTATCATGTTAAGTTAACTTGATTTTAAGCACTAAAAAGGTTTTTATAATATAATACTAAAAGTGTAATTCGATCCAATAATTTTACATAAATTGAATCCCATATTCCTGTTCTATAAGTTTTCATTTCCCTTACCCTGCGTTTTGCATGAAGTAGAATAAAGTCTTTAATCCACATGGTAAGTTATTAAGGAAAAAAGCTTTGAACATCTGCCTAATTTCTTTAAAACCTATGACCACAGGAAATTAAATCATTCAACAAAACCTCAAAAATCAAAACAAGTCATCACTAAACCATGTCATTTTTCAGTAATAAAAACAAACAATCCATAGGCAAAAGGCGCAGGGATTGTTTATATTAAGTAATGCAGAAATGAAGTTTGTTTTTTCTAAGAGGCACTTCTAACTCTTTTGATATACTATTTGTCACTAAACTGCTTTGCCAATTGTGAAAATTCTGAAACTATATTACACACTATTATTTAACTCTCCTTTGTTAGATTGTTAAATGTTGAGAACATACAATATCACCCCTGATGAAACCAAGTCAATTGAACACTTGTTTGAAAACTTCAGGGAGGAATAAATTATTTCTTCTCAATGTTAAAAATGGTATGTACCTAGATCTCATTTGCCAGTACTAAAAATTATTTTTTAGAAACTTTTCAGTGTCATATATTCCTACATCTGTGAGTTTTGTAACTCAATATCATGGGTTACAAAAAAATTCTTTTCTAGTTTTTAAGAAATTTTACCTCTCTGATTTTTTTTTGTACTTAAAGCACACATATTGATTAATGTTTTCACCAATTTTCAGGTGGAAAAAAATGGGTAGATATTTTTTAAGCATATTGAATTTAGAAAATTTTTAACGGAGTTTTTTTTTTACAATTTCCTTCTAAAAGTATAATAAAATATTTTTTAACCTTTTTTAAACACTGGATTTATGTTTCTCATATAATTAGCTTCAAAACGACACAGAAATTGTGACATTTGAAGAATTATTTCTCAATTTATTGCAGCCGTAGCACTCAATATCACGGGTTACAAAAAAAATCTTTTCTAGCTTTTAAGAAATTTTACCTCTCCAATTTTTTTTGTACTTAAAGAACACATATTGATTAATGTTTTCACCAAGTTGCGAAGAAAAAAATATATACCTATTTTTTTTACAGCCTATTGAAATTTTTTAAATTTTAACACTGATTTTTTTAATTTTCCTTCTAAAACTTTAGTAAAAAAATTTTAAAACTTCTTTTAAACGCTAGATTTATGTTTCTCATATAAATAGCTTCAAATGGACACCAAAATTGTTAAATTTGACCAATTAGTTCTCAAGTTATTGAAGTTTTAGTGCACAGTGTTAAATCCAAGATGGCCGAAATTCGTCAAAAATGACCGTTTTTCAAAAGTCCGTATCTCAGCAAATAATCGACAAAATGTGCTAAAAATTGATATTTGAGGGTTTCTCCACAACAAGTTTAAGTGGTAATTTTTTGAAAAAAATCGGTGACTAGTCGGCAACAAATTTTCTTAAATTTGGGTGATTTCACGTGGAATGACCCTGACAAGATAAATGAAACCTGTCTTAATACAATATAAAAACATCTATTTATTAAAACACACATCAAAGTAAAGTGTAGTGCATTGAAAATACGCCCTACTTATATTTCATGGTAAATTAAATTGTTATTAGAACTTTATTTAAATTTTCAATAAGTGAGGAAAATTATACTTTACAGTAATTTAGCTAATACGTGACAGAATTTTAAAAGAATAAAAAATTGTTTGCAATATTTTGCTCCACTTTTTTTTAATACATTTATTACACTTACCTCCGGTAACCAGTGTAACAGACAGTAAAAGAACGATAAGGTAAACAATACTGCAAGCACTACTTTTCTTTTAAGAAAGCGAAAAATCCTGTTGGATAACATTTTGTATAGCTGTATAAATTATTTTAGATTTTTTATTCAATACTTCCTAAATTAAAACCTACGGTAAGTTTGTAAAATTAATTAAAAATAAATACTTGGATTTGGATGTAAACAACAAACATCATAATCACAGACAATAATCGTAAACAGACAGTCCAATCGGAATTTTTTTTGAGAGAGTGACGTCACCAGCCATCCAGCGGATTAATTTCGAACTAATGATCACGTAACTGGTTAAAACTGCGCGCGACTCCAAGGTGCGCGCGCAACTTGTACTAATTATGCTCAAACTTGGATAAATGAATGAGCGCTTGCGCGCTACTTTTGAAATGGATTGCGGAGAAGAAGAAAATTGCGACTCGAGAGAGGCCAGGAGAAAAATATTTTTGCTGCGTTCTTTTCTCGTCAAAACACATATTTTTTATATATTTAATGAAATTATTTTATGTTCCCAAGGATATTGATAGGTAAGTGTGTTAAATATTTTATTTATTCAAATATTCTTGTAAGTTTTCTTTCATCAGCGCTGAATGCTCGATCACTTATAAGAAGGATTGGTCATTTTTGTATTGAAAATTATTGATATATGTAGCTTAACATACCTAAAGCATCTGTGTTTTTTTTTAGTCTTCGGTAATTATTTTTTATTTAAAATAATTAAACATTATTAACTATTAAATGAGTTGCACTTTTTTTCGTGTAACTTTATTAAATAAGTTAAGATATATGTAGAGTTAAAATATTATTGTTGTTAGTTTTTAAAACTATGTTTTAAACAAATAACCTAACTGATGACCTATAAACGGCCCGTGCAGCTTAAAATGTTCATTGAATGTAACGGTGTAGAGGGAGTGCACATTAAATATGATAGATGCATGCAAAATGGTTGTGTTGGGTGCCTAATCAGGTGCTCCCTAATGATCCCTTCTAAATATATATGAATGAACCAGTTACCACCAGATTTGTAGGAATTTTTACTCCCAAAATAATAAATTTTTTAGGCAGGATAATTTTACAGTTTCCAAAAATCATTAGATAAAAATCATTAGATACATTTCATTTAATTGTTTACTTTTTAATTTATGTCAAATGTTACCTGTTTTTAGTACCTAATTATTCTTTAATTTTTTTTTTTTAAATCTTGTTTAGCTGTATAGCTAGAGCTGATATTTCCATATAATAAGCACTTTTTGATTCAAAACTTACTATTTCATTTCACTAAATATGAAAAATTCCTCCTTCTGATATATTGGCTATTAAAATTTAAGGTCTAACAATACATATTGTAAATTAATTGCTTCGCTTTAGAGCATTTTAAAAATTTTGTGGATTTTTATTCATAATTTTGATGTGTTGTGTTTAAAAAAGCTTTTTCTTCATAGGATGAAGAAATAGTTGAGCTTATTTGTGTGAAAACTCATTCCATAACCTCCATCTCCAAAGGGCCAATTAACACCTGATTTGTTGGAACACCTACTCAAGTGCACCTACTTCGCCAATTATTCCTTGAATTGTACAAAATTACTTGCATGACTCTCCCTATATATAAGTTTATTTTTAAATATATTACTCTGAGTAAAAAATTTAACATACAGTGTAGGTACCAACGAATAAAATTTTGCTTTATATTACTAAGCTGAATATAAAAATACTTAGGTAAAAGATATTTTGGTTTTATGATGTTCTTCTAGAATTGAGATGTTGTTAACATATGTTTTTTTAGTTGACTTTTTTTTTTGGATGGGTAGTTATTTTTTTTATTTGGTTATTATTTTTTAAAATATATCTCACTTAACTTTATTTTAAAAAATAAATATTTTGCATTTGTTTTCTTACATTGTATAAGTTTGTGATTACAAAAGTGCCACAATACATTTACTAATGATTAAACAATGTTTTGATACATTTATCAGAAATTATGCCCTTTTCCATAAAGAACTTGTAGGCTGTAAATTATTCATATTTCCCCCCCCCCCCCCCTTAAACATTGGATTATTTAGAGAAATGGAGTTATTTTTACTTGCTCTAGAAGCAAACTCTAATTTATTTGAGAAAAAAAAACATTTTATAATCAGACACTTTATTTGTAATAACATTATTTCTAGCTTCTTGTATGTTCTGATATACAAACTATAATTGGCTGTGTTATAGAATAATAAGCAAAGGAAATATTAATGTTTTTGTAACAAGGAAAAGCCCCCATTGAAGGAAAAACTACTATATTTACCATTTCAAAACTTGTAAACACCGAATTCAAAACTTGTAAATGCTTTATTAACTTTAAAACTTGATAATTAATCGCAAATTTATCTACGTATTATTTTGAGATGCGGTCTCATTATTACTAATTCCTTTCTGCTGAAAAACATATTCTAATAATATTTGGAAAAGTTAAATTGAAATGATTAATATCTATATATATGCCTGAAATTGATATTTATAATTTTTAATACAAAAAAACCTTTTACAAATGTAAAATTTGGAATTGTAAATTAAAGGTTTAAAATTCTTTTTCATTGTTTTGTGGTAATTTCTGTTTGCATATTTACTTAAATTTTATAGTTTTTTTTATCATACATAAAAATATTATAACAGTAGTTATCATATATTTCAGTAAATATATAAATAATATATTAACTTTTTTAATTAAATAACAAGGCTTGTTTCACGTGGGAACTAGCAACAGCTCCACAGTCTTGTTTTCATTTTTCTCGAATTACTTTTGCATTCTATATTTGCTTTGGTATTCCAAATAGAATTATCTAAGAATATTATAGTTGTTATATATTTAAACCAATTATTCCAACTTCTTTTGATGCAAGTTTTCCTTGTTAAATTATTAAAACAACCGACAGCACAGCAAGAAGTTGTAATTTTAAAATATAACAACTAAATTAAATTATTCTTAGAAAACTCAATTTCGAAAAAAAAAAAACCAAAGTAATTCGAGAAAAGTGCAAACTAGACCGCGGAGCTTTTGCCAGATCCCAAAAACAAGCCCATTAATATAATGGTTTCTGACTGCCTATTTCTAGCCTCCATTCTGAGCTTTTACACAGTCAATAACGCCTCGTAATTTAAAACCTTGGTCTAGTGCCGCAGTCTATTAAGAAAAGCGAAAATTACACGAGTTACAAAACGTTTATAGCTGTGTTAAAATCCACTTTTATAGGTAAAAAATAAGCAGTTAGAAACGTTCCAAACTAGGCAAAAAAGTAACAAATTTCCTCACTGGACTGGGGTTTTAAATTAGGAGGCGTTATTAGCTACGTTAAAGCTCCTAAAGAGCTAAAAACAGGCAGCCAAAAAACGACTATACTTGTAGCGCCCCTACCAGATTAATTCGTTACTACGCCAGGGGGGTGGAGACTTTTCGCCTCATTCACCACGTTCCCTTAAATACCACATTTTCCCGCAGTGACGTCACAGCTAAATTTTTGAGGGATTCCTCATGGCGCCATCTATGTAATTGACGAATAACTATAAATTGTAGTTTCATTTGGCAAAATAGTAATCCTGATGTAAAAGTATAAATGAAACAAATTGTGACAGAATTGGAATCACTTCACGGACACTTAAAATTTTGTTTTATTATTTTCAAGAATTGACTACGAATACAGGCATATTTTAATTTTTTATAACAATTTAAAAATAAATGAAACTTTTTAGATTTTTATACACACTCCAGGAATCGAATCAAAGATCAAACATTAATCGACATGTCATTAATACCAGGGTTCGTGATTTTTTTGATTTTTAAAAAAAATCAAATTAATCAGATTTTTTTTTATTTAAATCAGATTTTAATCAAATGTTTAAAATTACTTACATGTAAGCCTAATTATATGTATAATACCATAATTTAAAAATTAAAAATGTATACCAATACTAAAAATTCGAAATTTCCAATTGCAGGTTTATTGAAGGAAAAAAAAATCTTCCAAATCAGATGCACAAAATATGTCACTTACAAAATATTACTAAAACAGTACTTTATTAATTAACTTAATAGTAAATACTTGATTAACAAAAAACTACTAACAATACTTGAAAAATTGATACCCTTGTGTTTGAATGATTAGTCTATTATTTTATTATGTGATTAGTCTATTATTTTATTATGTGATTAGTCTAAATGTTGTTAAAATGTTTGGAAATTTATCAGTGGCATTCTGGCTTTGTCATGTTAAAAATTGAATGCAATGCATATGTGTAAATTCATAAGCTTTTTTTTAAAATTCATAATGTCATTATTAAAATATTAATTTTAAAAATTGGTTTAAATTAAATTTAAAAAAAAATCATTGATTTAAATCATGATTTTTAAAAAAAAAAATCCATTTATTTAAATCAACGAACCCTGATTAATACCAGAAAATAAATGAAACGGCAAAATTACAACTTATGTTAGAAAGTGGGTTTTTGACGGCATACATAGCCTGACACCAGGGGTTTCTTATGCAGCATCATTAATCAGGGGGTTTTTTTTAACCCTGGTGCCAACCCTTCCCTGGTTTCTGCTAGCATAATCATTAACAAAAGCTTAAGCAAAATTGACTTAAACAAAAGGTCTAGGCGTAACAGGTGGTGCGTTTGGGAGAGAAGGTGGAGTGGGGGGGAATATGTTCTAACAGGTTCTGTTCTTGGTAGGGGAAGACCATTCGGTCCGTCACTTGACTGTGGTTCTGAAATACGACGCCCGTCGCCGATAGTCCTCATGTGGCTCTAGTGCGACAATAATTCAAACTAAACCAAAATAAATGGTCAGTGCAGCCAAAATGTTCGATCAAAAACATGCTGTGTAGCAGGAATCCTTAAATGGGATAACTGGTGTTCATGGCCATAGTGCTGAAATAAAGTAAGCATTACGATGCCTGTTGATTTCGAAATCTCCACCTTCATGCTCCCAGTGCATTCAAAACCAATCTTCATTGTTCCCTGAGACTTAATGCTCCGTTTACGCTCTTCTGGCAAGACATTGGTACGGTAGTTTCCTGATCTGTTGCAACGAAACAACTTCATTTTTTCTTCTTTTGTGTCATAGGCATGTGTAGCAACAAACTCGGACTTGGTCGATTTTTCATGGCTTTCTTTCCATGCTTCAAATTCTAAAACATAATAGAGAAAAAAAATAATAAGTGGAAAAGCACATAAAAGTATTTTTTCATTTTTTATTAGAATGTATTATTTTGTGTGACCCATATGCCCACATGTTGGTATTACTTTTACCAGCATATGGCCATGGGTCACTCTTTAAAAAAAAAAGTTCAGATTTAACTTATTTTGAAATTTAAAAATGATTCAACGGTTCGAATTTTTTCCTTATGATGAAAAGCTAAAGTACATACATTAGTCAGCTCATATAACAGCTAGTACAGCTCATATAAGTACTAGTATAAGCTCATATAGTACAGCTCATATAACAGCTAGAGTACATTAGTAAAGATTTAGTTCTGTTTAATTAATGTGACCAGATTTTCAAAACCAAAAAGCAGGACCCTCCATCGCTCCCCCCCCCCCCCCCCAAAGTGAATTTTCCATTTTTTTTTTTTTTTGATATACAGTAGACGCCGCTTAATGTGATCACGGTTAATGTTATCATTCTTTTAATGTTATTGAAATCGCTTGGTCCCGTCCACTTATATCAAAATACATTGAAAAATCATCGTTTATTGTAATCAAATGTTTGTTTATTGTTATCAGTTTATATGTTAATTTCCCGAAAAAACCCCGATATGAATGCTGAGGTTTTTTAAGCATGGATGGAGATTGACGAGAAGATTGAGACTTCTACTTCGTTAAGAAGCCGTATGTTTCAAAGATCAATCTTCGTCACGAGATTCTGATGCCGATGTTGAACCCTAAAGTGCTATCGAGGACAAAATTCCGATGCCTGCTCAGATAACGGATTCACTTCGAATCTTACATCTAGATGCGCAAAACAAAGCCAACGCGGAACACTTTCATAAACATTATAATTTTGAGCGATTCGTAAATAACTTGCTTCCAAAGAATGCTAAACAATCGATGTTTGATGATTTCTTTTTCAGTTAATAATAAATTCAGTTAATAATTCAGTTAATAATAACCTTTTGTACATATTTTGTATTGTTTTCTGCAGTTCATCATTAATTATGTAAGTGTACTAACTAGTAATTCTTTTTCTTTAGTGTGTATTAATTTCTATTAAACACTATAGAGTTTTACAGCAACAACTCTCCTAATTTTAATACGCATGCCAAAAAATAATTTTTTAGTTTAAACTTTTTTTCTTCGTGTATTGTAATCAATCGGTTATTGTTATCAAATCACGTTCGTCCCAATGTGATCACATTAAGCGGCGTCTACTGTACATATAGTTCCTTCACACAGTTACATACTTAATATGAGAAAAAGAAAAGTATAAATAACTAAAAACATTAATTGATATAATGACATCTATTAGTAATCAAACACAATTAAAAAACTTACTAGTTTTTTCATCATTAAAATTTTTTTAGAAAGGTATGCATGATATTTTGTAAAAGTTTTCAACAATTTCTTTTTTCAGACCGTCGTTGAAAATGCATTTTCGTTTGTCCATGGTGGTAAAAACGAGTTACATTCAATTTATTTATGATGTCCTCGTTTTTCGGGACGTTGCAGGACTTTTTTTAAAAAAAGCGGGACGTTTTGGCGGGACAGTGAGACAAAAAGCGGGTCTGTCCCAAAAAAGGGACGTCTGGTCACAATATGTTTAATTCCTTTTGATTTTAAATTAAATTATTATTTAAAAACTTTACTGGTAATGAAAGTGAGAGTCAAAAGAATTCAATGCTCACAATAAATGTGTATATTTCACTAAAACTAACTTCAAATATTTCAATTGACAGAGAATTTTTTTAAGCATGTACAAGAACAATAGATAAAATAATTAACAATAAATAAAATAGTCAAAATAATAATTTCAATAGTTTCAAAGTTGATAATAGTTTCTTTCGTACATCTTACAATAAAACAATTTTAAAAAATAATTATAATAAATAAAAAAAGTTGAATCAAATTCAGACGATTAAAAATTAACAACACAGCAAAAGAAAATAAAAGTAGCAGATGATCATTATATTAAAATTTTAGAAATCTATTTTGATACTAAATTTTGCACTGTGTGTGGAAAAGTGAACTATCAGCAAAAAAAGGTAGTTTTTCAGAAAAATCGTCTAAAGTTTATTTTTTCCACTGCATTCCATTGTAGAAAAAATAAGGATTTGCTTACTGTATTCTAAAGTATTCAACAAATTGATTTATAATCTGCTTATATTTAAATTAGGAATACTTTAGCATTTATGACTTGAAAAGTTATATTTGTTCGATAGGTCACTTTTCTGTGAACAGTGCCATTTGGTCTCACCTCGGTGAATAGTGTGGGTAATGGAGGTGAGAATCATTCATGTAATAGCATATAACTTGTGTAAGTATTTGAATTGATATAAATAACACTATTGCATAATGTAAAAATTCTAAAAACAATACATAACTTCACGTTCACCAGCAGTAACGGGGTGAGAGTTTAAAAAAAAAAAACATTTGGGTTAAATACATACAAGCATGAGCAAAATTAACCCAAACCAATGTATATGGATTTTTCTGTACTCATATTATTTACAAAGAGATTTATTTTCCATTTTTTTTTTAAGTCAAACCAATAACAAATACTCTCCTGTCCTGTATAATTTTTTTAAAAAACTAATGTAAAATGAGAATTTTATCCAGGACAAATACATTTGATACTTAAAAGTACACTTAACAAATTATTTACTTATTGCTTATTTTTTTTATTTAACATATATACATTTAAAAAGGAAATATTTGTTCTTCATAACTTCGTCTACTAGATTTTAAAATATTTAACAGATTTCATAACTTAATTTCAAATAAACGAACTTTTCAATCCCTACAAATTTTCAATACTGATATTTCTTCAAGTCAAGCCAAAGTCAAAACAATTTTAGAACTTCTCAGATAATATGCTTATAGGAAAAACAATCATCAAAAATCTTGATATTTTTAACAATTTAATTTTGAAGAAGTGCCGATTTAAAGAACAGTTCGAACGAAACGAAATAAGGACAATAAAACAATTATAAAACTTTTTAGTAAAGAGTAAGGTACCTAATAAATTACTTACCACTGTAATTATTAAACGACTTTTTGACTTCCTGAACGTTTATGCCATGGAAAATCATTAGGTGAGAAACAAACTCCTTCTTGAAATTAGTTTTATAAGCACAGTCAACCTCACGACAGGCGAATTTACTTGCATTATTTTGGCACACATGCTTGTGGGTATAGTAGTTATTGCGGCTGGCAAATTTTTTGCCGCATAGACATTCAAAGGAAGCAACTTGGATTTCAAGCAATTTTGTTTGTGTAATTCGAAAGAATACTTAGCTTGAAATCTCTTGCCACAATGTTCACATTTAATTGAAACCATATTTAGCTTAAATTAGATTCAAACTAAACAAAATGACACTCTAACATCTGACAGAAGTCAATATAAAAATACACTCTGAAACTTTTGGCGCGGGCAGCTGTCAAGAAAAGTAAACAAAACCGCTGATTGGATGTTTCTTGTGACGTCACTGCAGGAATATGTGGTAATTAAGGGAACGTCATTCACCTACGTAAATGCGCAGTCTGTTTAGATTATTGTCTGTGATCATAATGTGTCGTACTTGTTTGTGATTCGTCTGGCTTCGGCCAGTCCGAAGCAAAAGTGAAACTGGAAGTTTTTCCTCTCACGTGTAAATTAAAACATAAACTTTTTAGGATGAAATTGGCAACATCTCAGTCAAAATCTGAAAACAAACAACATCGTGTTTGTTTTTGTCGGTTTTCTGAATTTTGAGCTATTAAAACTTTATATATTAAATATATTTTTAAATATTTGTCGCTTTTTTTTGGTAGTGAGTGAAAAATAACATAAACTATGTCGATTGAAATTGAGTCCGCCGAGTAAGTGCATTAATTTGGTTTGTAAAATTGTGTTACAAAACTTAATATATAAAGGGTTCTATCTATTGAACTTAAAGTAATATTGATTCCCAAATTTATTTTGTAGCTAGAAGGATATAAATGAATATCTATCTTTTGTCTGTCTTCCAAATTAATGTGTAGCAGTCAAAGTAAACTTAAAGCTACCAATCTTTCTAAAATCCAGAACAATGATAGATTATCAAAGAGCAGTTTCATTTTCTTAAACTTGACTGCATTATAGTATTCAAAAGAAAACACAAAAATTTTATCATGGAGCCACGTTGTATAAAACAGTTATTACTATATTAAATGGTTTGGCTATATTATAATGGCTGGTCCAATTGGTGAATTTGAAAATTTTAATATACGGTTGCTATGCATATTTTAAGTTGTATGAAATATGAAGTTAAATACTAACCACATTTGGGCATTTTCGTTGCTTGCCAACGTAAATGGCAAATCAAGACCAGCCATTACTATATCGTTGCTGTTTCCCGTATATTTTCAAGGCTAATATTTTATTATTAAAAAAATTAAGTTAAATTGTATTCCACTCTCAATTAAAAGAAAATATTTACTTATAAAACATTTAAAAATGTGATTGTTATTCATTGAACAATTTTAGTGTTGTTCGACTCATCCAGCAGTATTTGAAAGAAAACAACCTGGCTCGAACTCTGCAGACTTTGCAGGTACTATTCCTTTTCTGTATTTCTAAAGGATGTATGTGAAATCTTGTGTTACAGTTATATGAAGGGCAAAGTTGTAAAACTTACAATCTCGAAAGCATGACTAAAAGATATAGGGTCCTCCCCGTTCCTTTACGACTTTTGACAACAGTGAATTCAATGAGGCAAAGTCACAGTTGAATTGACCCTGACCATATGCTTTGGTATATATATTTTGAAGAATGCAAGTTTTGAAATTACAACCTTTATATATGTAATCCTTATAGAAAAAAGCTGTTATATGTATTTTAATTTTCGTACGAATTCCTGAAGTTTATTACAATGAAATATTTTAGAATTTATGTAAATATTTTTTGTTGTTTAAATTTTTATTAAATTAATGTGGCCGTTCCATAATTTTAAAATGAAAAAGTAGTTTAGCTAGTTTTTGGTTTTAATCGACAATTTTTAATTCGTCTTACTAATAATGCATTTTTCATCTCTTTTTTTTGTTAAACACTTTATAAAACTAGTATATAATAACACACTGTTCCTCATGCAGGAAGAAACATCTATCTCCCTAAATACTGTCGACAGTGTGGATAGTTTTACACAAGATATCAACAATGGGCATTGGGACACTGTACTTAAAGTTGTCCAGTCACTGAAGCTGCCAGACAAAAAGCTGATTGATTTGTATGAGCAGGTAGGAATTTAAATACTTTCCAAAAATAAGCGGTGCAGTTTGTAAAGCACTCACCAATTTCATGTGTAGTATAGCACAGTTTTATTGGAAGTTATAAAGCTTACTTAACCTCTGGTTTGTATTTAAGAATACTATGTATTTTCAATAATTTTTGATTTTCTTTTTAGTTTTTTATAAAATTGCAAAACTTTGTGTTGCCCTTGTTATACGAGATGTATTTCGTGATGTATCAATATCTTTTTTTTTTAATCTATTTTCTACTCTTTTGTCTGTGTCAAGTTTCTCTCCACTTTCATCTGAAAATTTCAATTGGTTAAGATTGTACCCTCTCAATTGTTATTTATACAGTAAAGTATGCTACTTTTTTAAACATGGTATTGTTCTGCATATAGAGGTAGAATGTCCCATCTATTCATCCCTTCAATTAAATGTGTACTTTCTGTATGTAATTATCTTTTTTTTTGGCTGTAATCAACTATTTATTTTAATTGATGCATTGGTTATAGGTTGTCTTGGAATTAATTGAGCTGCGTGAATTGGGAGCTGCTCGTTCTTTGCTTCGACAAACTGATCCTATGATTAAGTTGAAGCAAGAAGAGCCTGACCGACATGTTCACTTAGAAAATCTACTTGCACGCTCTTACTTTGATCCAAGAGAGGTAAGCATTTTCAAGGATACCATTTAAAATATGTGTGGTGACATTTTTTGTGAATGTGTAAAACGTTATGGTATACAAATGTACGGGATGACTATTTAAAATAAGTGTAGTGCCATATTTTATGAATGTTTAAAAGGTTATAGAGTGTACAAATGTACATAAATGAACTATAACAGAATACACACTGTTAATTTGATTTGGGTTATTATACTTTTTAACATTCAAGCATGCAATCCCAAACTGGATATTCCTTCCAAGAATTTAATTATTTGTATTAATTGTTAATAATAAATGACTATTTAAAGAACTTAAATATGATGTACATTTATGAAGATAGCATATTACACTTACAAATGTCACAAGTGGCAGCTATTGGTTTTAAGTCTTCAAAAAAGCATGGTGGTTGAATGGAAGCGCATGTCTAATATCAAATAGGCATGTTTTTTTACGCCTTGAGTGTCCACAGGAACATAGAGTAATAAAATTAGGTCTCTACTGATTTATTATTGCAGTTGGCAGAGCTTACTGTATCAAACCACCAATCCTTGAAACCATGCATAACGTCAGACAGCCCAAATGACTTAATAGACTTAATATTGCCAGTGCGATTGCCCTCTACCATAAGTACAGTGAACATTACCAGACTGACTGTATGTAAACATATAACTTTTCCTGATCATCTGTGTCCGTGTAGGCCTATCCAGAAGGCAGCAGTAAAGAACGAAGAAGGGCTGCCATTGCTCAGTCCCTGGCTGGTGAAGTGAGTGTCGTGCCTCCCTCACGTTTGGTTGCTCTTCTTGGGCAAGCTCTAAAGTGGCAGCAACATCAGGGTCTTCTTCCCCCAGGTAAGGCTGAGATGGATTGGCAAGTATTGTGTCCTAGATACATAACAATTGTATTTGTGTATGTTCCGACCATAGAGATCATAGTTAAAGTATTAGGATGGAGGATCACGTGACCTCCAATGCCAACGGCAGGACACGCATGGAGAGCAAAATTGGTCGGGTATGGTGCCAATGTTGCCAACACTTTGAGGAGAAAAGTGCTACAAAAAAATAAAATTTAATTCTAAAATTACAAAAAAAAAAATACCATATCAATACTAGCTGCATTTCGGAATATTTTTAGTGACTTAAAAAAAAACTTGAAACGCTTTTCTAGTATTTTTATAATATTATTTTAATTTTAGAATTAAATTTTATTTTTTCATAGTAATCTTCTTCTTAATGTGATGGCAACACTGGCAATTTGCCGCCACATCAAGAAAAGGAATGCTACAAAAAAATAAAATTTATTTCTAAAATTACAAAATAAATATTATAAAAATACTAGAAAAGCGTTTCAAGTTAAGTCACTAAAAATATTCCAAAATGCAGCAAGTACTTTGATAGTATATTTTTTTTATTTTAGAATTAAATTTTGAATTTTCACAGCACTTTTCTCTTTAAAGTGTTGGCAACACTGACCCCATAACCTTCCAATGCTCTCTATGCTCGTCCCGTCGTTAGCATTGGAGGTCACGTGATCCGCCACTCTAATACAGTAGACGGCGCTTAATGTGATCACATCGGGACGAACTTAATTTGATTTCAATAACCAATTGATTACAATACACGAAAAAAAAGTTGAAACTAAAAGATGATTTTTTTTACATACGTATTAAAATAAAAATTAATTTTAAATGACTAGTTGTTGCCGTAAAACTCTATAGTATTTAATATAAATTAATTCACACCAAAGAAAAATAATTACTAGTTTTATATTATATATTTAATGATGAACTGCAGAAAACAATACAAAATATAAAAAAGGTTAATTATTAACTGAAAAAGAAAGCATCAATTTTTTTTAGCATTCTTTTGAAGCAAGTCATTTACGAATCGCTCATAATCATAATGTTTATGAAAGTGTTCCGCATCGGCTTTGTTTTGCACACCTAGACGTAAGATTCGAAGTGCCTCCCTCATCTGAGCTGGCGTCGGAACTTTGTCTTCGATAGCAATTTTGGGTTCATCATCGGCATCGGAATGTTGTGACAAAGCCTGATCTTTGACACATACGGCTTCGCAAATGTCCTCATCAGTTAAAGGAGTAGAAGTCGCAACCTTCTCGTCGATCTCCATCCATGCTTCAAAATCCTCAGCATTCATAAATTGGGACGGGGATTGAAAACGTCTTCCATTTCTTTCATCACTGACAATAAACTGATAACAATAAACAAACATTTGATTACAATAAACGATGATTTTTTAATGTATTTTGATATAAGCGGATAGAACTAAGCTATTTTGATAACATTAACTGTGATCACATTAAGCGGCGTCTACTGTACTTTAACTATGGTTCCAACAGAGATATTTGATGATATTCTGCAATTGTGCTTGGTTAGCAGAAGAGTAAGTCCCAGTCCCATCTTTTTGGATTTACAGCCTCCAGCATGCTGTTCTTACTCAATGTCTTGGTATGAATTGGTTGTTATCAATTTGTATGCCACATTAAATAGATGGTATTGGTTAGCACAACTAGCAAAAAAGTATATTAACTTTGGACACTAGAAAAAGCCTCTCCTGTGGTATAGAAGACTTTGGTAAAATTATTCAGATAATATCCAAAACTTTGTGCATGATACATAAATGTTGTTAATTAAAAATTGTTAATTTTTTACCACAATAGTTTTTTTAAGTTATAATTTGCAAGGAAATGAGTTCTTACATACACAAACCTCACTGAAAACCAAAGGTTATGTATTTTTTTAGTAGAACATGTGTCTTTTCTGCCTGTTTAAATTGACCAATTTGATTTGACTAGTATATCTGAGAATGGTACTATAACAAAGAAGGTCGAATCTTTTTTTTTAACCGGAAAGGTTTGATTACGTATAATTTATTTGATAAAAGTTTTAAAAAAATGTTATTTGAGATTTCAATTAGGACATATTGTAGCTAGTTTTAAGATTGACTTAAATCAATAAGACTTAGTTTTGTTTAAGTTAATATATTGAAATGTTTACTAGGTTCTGAAGTTGCTACCTCTAAAAATCATAATTGATAATGTACATCTATACAATTAAAAGAAATGTGAGCAAGTAAAATTAAACATTATACTTAGTTGTGGATTTTAATCACATTAATTCAGCAAACGCAACGTATTTCTTCAGGTACAACCATTGATTTGTTCCGTGGTAAGGCAGCCATCAAAGAACAAGAAGAAGAGAAGTATCCAACTCAGCTGTCCAAACAAATCAAGTTTGGACAGAAAGCTCACGTTGAGAGTGCAAGGTTCTCACCTGATGGCCAGTATTTGGTTACAGGATCTGTGGATGGCTTTATTGAAGTGTGGAATTTCACTACAGGAAAAATCAGGAAGGATTTGAAATATCAGGCTATGGTAGGATTTAAGCTTTCATTTTATGATGTACTTTTTTCTGTATTTTATTGAGATCGATACTTGTTTTTTTTAAATCCCTCCAATTATTATTAATTATAAAAATGTGTTTAATGATCACTTGTTACATTCAGGGAAATTTTAATGAGTTAAGTTAAGGTTGATTAAGTAAAGTTAGTTAGTAAAAAAGCTTCCTAAAGCATAATTCTGACATGAAAACATTTCTAGAGCACATTCACATTTTTTTTTAAAGTATCTGGGTATGTTTTCATTTCATTTTAGTATCTTACTGTTATTTAACTGAACAATTTGTAATATTTTTTGTTATGCCTGTAAGAGACTTTATATTTAACTTTTACACAAGCTGTGTTTCACAAGCATATATAATAATGATTTGCCAAATAACAAGGATTGTCTAATTATTATTATTAGTTATGTGGAATTGCCAAAGAAACTTATATAAATTTTTTCAGGATAACTTTATGATGATGGACGATGCAGTGTTGTGTTTATGCTTCAGTAGAGATTCTGAAATGCTTGCTTCAGGCAGTCAAGATGGTAAAATTAAAGTAAGATGCCAAAATAATCTGTAAATCAATATTTATATTTTAGCGGCTCAGTGGCTGAGAGGTTAGACATGCCCGCCTCGTAAGCCCAAGATCGCGTGTTCGAGCCCGGCTGAGTCATCAGATTTTCTTGATGGGAAAATCCTGAGCAGGCATATCATATGATTATGTGGCATGTAAAAGATCCCTGGAGGGCCTTTTGGCTTGGGTTCTCTTGCTGAAATTAAATCTTGACATACTTTAACATCCACAGAAAGCTGAGATTGATTGTAATCTGGCGTCGAAATTGGTAGGTAGGGTCGCCTAAATGGTGCCACAAAAAATGGCTCTCAGTTCTGGGGAATATGCTGAGTCTGCAATGGCTAGACCACCAATGTTGCAGCCACATTAGAGAATATATATATATATTCTACATCTAAACAAGTTATTTACAAAAAAAGAATTTTTAACATTTGCTAAAAGCACATCAATTTATTGAAATTTGATGTTTGGAGCAATAAGATCAAAAATTAATCTGAAGGTCACTTAAAATCAATGTGTGTTTTTCAGGTATGGAAAATTCAAACAGGTCAGTGTCTCCGAAGATTTGAGAAAGCCCATACTAAAGGTGTTACTTGTGTACAGTTTTCTAGAGATAGCAGTCAGCTTCTTAGTGCTTCATTTGATCAAACCATAAGGTAAAACCATTTAAACCATAAACTAACAAGACCTTTTTTCTCTTGACATACTCATTTTGCTTTTTACCTAAAAGTGGAAACATAATTCTCAATAAAAAAAGTCACTATTTGAATATTAATAGCATACTTTAAATTTATTGTTCGCATGTAAATATTTATCAAAGTCAGAATATATTCATTTAAGGTTTCTATGTCTAAAAGAAATAAGTAATAAAATTTGTACTCAAATTTACACCTATTGGTTAAGCGAATCTCCTGTATTGTGACAAAAATTGCAATAATAGCTTGTCCAAGAAATTATGAAAAAAATAAGGGTTTTTCCCATTCTTTTATGGAACTTAAAAAATGTAAATATTTGTTTTATTGTTTTGAAAACTTTTTCTTTAAATTCCAGAAAATGTTATTACACTCATAAAAAAATCGGTGTTAACTTTTTTTTTTCTTTTAATTCTCTTAATCTGAGTAAATTTTATTGCAATGCTGAACTTTTTATAATTAATTTAAGAAATAAAGTACTATTTATAACAAATTTTATAATGTCATAGCTTCTATTAAACACTAATGTACTAACAAGCAAATATTAAAATATTATTTAACTTAAATACGTAATCCACTTATAAATCTGTATGATACTGTGTCTAGACCTACACATCTCATTATCACAATAAGACTTTATATCATTACCTATTCATAAAAATATATACATTATTTTCAGAGTGCACGGTTTAAAGTCAGGAAAACTGCTGAAAGAATTTAGAGGCCACTCCTCTTTTGTGAACAAGGCCATATTCACGGCGGACGGACACAATATCCTCAGTGCCAGCTCTGACGGGACCGTTAAACTGTGGAACATAAAGAGCACAGAGTGTGTGAACACCTTCAAATCTCTAGGGGGTACAAGTGGGATTGATATCACTGTGAACAGCGTGCATGCATTGCCAAAGAACACGGAACATTTTGTTGTTTGCAACAGGTCTAATACTGTGTCGATTCTCAACATGCAGGGACAGGTGTGTAAAATTTGCCTGCTATTATCTACATTTTTGGAATGAACCATTGTATTGTATGATGTATGCATATTATGAGTGGCCTAGTGGTAGTGCTTTGCATTGCTACACCACAGGTCTGGGGATCGAATCCCGGACTGGGCGAAGTTGACCCAGCCTTTCATCCCTCGAGTGGGTCAATAAAATGGGTACCAAGCATGTTTGGGAACTAAACACTGGGGGTTCTGCGTGAGGCTGACCACCTAACCGGGACATATGCCTAACACTTCAGAGCCCTAGATCACGAAAGCTGAAATGGGCATGGCAGGCCTTGGCCCAGTAATGGGCTATTGCGCCGGGGAGTTTAGTTTAATACATATTATGATGTATTGAAGTTCTAATTAGGTCAGTGTGGTGTGGTGGGTTGAGACTTCATGTTTTATCATTACTCCAGTTATCCGATAAGTGGATTATGCAAGGAGAAAAAGTATTACCGATTAATAACTGTGTGTTGAATTGAAGACTCTGGTGCATGTTAAATCTGATGAGGTTTAATATGTGTGGTCTAAAAATGTTGCTTTTTTTTATTTTTGTAACTTTTTTACTTTGGTCCAAGCAAGAAACTTTAATACTAACAATATACTTGATTATTAGTTTTTTTCACTCTTTTGGCAATACCACTAGTTGATAAAAAAAGAATAAAAAACTTAAGTTCCTTTAGTAGCAAGTAATTACAAAAATATTTTGCCATAGTTCATAATTATAATGTTACATAATATTTGATTATTTTCTATTCAAATATTCTGGTTATGTGAAAGGTTACACAAATATTTATATTAGGAATTGATTCTTATTATTAAAGTATTCGCTTTTTCCCAATTTGAATGTGAATATAAGCACACAAAAAATATGTGTACCTTTGATTTGTTGCAAGTTTTACATGTCAAAGTGTACTTTCCACAACCATTGTAACATGAAACTACAACCTCCATCACAGTTTAAGTATGCAGTATAGAAATATTCTACAGGAAAAAGGGCAAATAGTTCTTATTTTCGAGTGTGAGAGTTGAATTAAAAAAGGTATTTCACACTCAATAAACCACTTTATTTGTTATTTCAAAACATATTTGACATTTGTATTAGTTTTATTAGTTTTTTTTTTCAGTTAGAGTGTAATATTATTTTTCTTTCAATTTTGACGTAACAAGGCGCACGAATATCAGAGTATCTCAAAGGGGCAGCCAATCAGAGCAGGCGAAATTTCATCGCCTGCTCTGATTGAATAGTGAGGTTTATTTACTCATGACGTTTCCTAAACGGTTGCACGCGCATCTGCAAACTTAATCTGTGGTGGAGTATAGACTTTTTTCGTATTTGTTTACTAGTTCCTTCAATAACATTACAAATTAGCAGTATAGTTTATAATAATAAATCTTCAATGTACCTTGAAGACTCGTAACTGTATCCGGATATAATTATTTAACATGTAACCATTAATTCCAGATTGTCAGAAGCTTCTCTAGTGGTAAAAGAGAAGGAGGAGACTTTGTAAGTTGCACTGTGTCACCCAGAGGTGAATGGATATACTGCGTCGGAGAAGACTTTGTGCTGTACTGCTTTTCGACTTCCACCGGCAAACTTGAGAGAACCTTGACTGTAAGTATAGAGCCTTTTAAGAATCTGAAGGGGTTTTTTATCTTAGTTTCTTTTGTAGATTTTAACCCTCTTAGTCCCAGTGATGCCATTTG
The DNA here is from genome assembly GCA_023701765.1 of Hylyphantes graminicola. Taxonomy (NCBI): domain Eukaryota; kingdom Metazoa; phylum Arthropoda; class Arachnida; order Araneae; family Linyphiidae; genus Hylyphantes; species Hylyphantes graminicola. Next base: position 28,936,545 of record CM043120.1, on the reverse strand, counting down.
GATTCATCACTTTCAATACTTTTTTTCCAAATGTTTATGCCCCGTTATGACATCCAAACACACATCATTCGATTCTTCACACTTTGTTCTATTAGACAATATTTTACATTAATCTCAATACAAGTCAGAACTACTAATTTTTTTTATTTAGAAAATAGCTAACAAGCATTTCACCTGATTTTTGAAAAGTTCACCTCAGTTCCACATATTTAAAACACAATTTAAACTATTTTGGTTAAAATAATTACTAATTTTTTTTTAATAATATGGTCAGATACCTTAAAATATATAACTCGAAGTGTTTTTAGGTAATATATATTTTTTTATTTTCTTCTTTTCCACAGTTAAAAAATTTTGGCATTCTTTCAAAAACCATATAAAAAATTTAAATGATTTTTTTTGTTGTGGAACTCTTATTTTTGACCTATAATAAGCTTATTTTGTGAAAATCAGATGTTTCTGTAGTGTAGTAAATTTTTGGGCCTGAAAGGGTTAAACATAGATAATAATTTATAAATTTTAATCTAACTCCACAAGCATGCCTTGAATTCAAAGTTAATGCAGTACTAGCTCATATGGTGGTAACTATCTCTGTAGCCATTAGTCCTGAGGTTTTAATACTAGCAATTTACCAGGCCGAGTGGCTAACCTTGAATTCAAACTGATGTATGTATGATTAGTGTTTAGTAAATTTCAAAAACAGTCTGATTTGATAAGTGGATGTCAACGTTTTCTTTTTTTTATGTTTTAAATGCATGCTGTTGATTTCATCACAATTAAATATAATAGCAATAATAATGAATTTAAAAAATTAAAGGACAACTAGAGCGATACAGTATCAAACTAGGAAATTGGTTGAAAAATCCCTTTTGGCAATGTTTCAAATCTGAGGATTATTATTTGTTATCTAGTCTGATTCATAGTGTTTTTATGCAGCCTTTTTATCAATAAAATCATGATAAATTAGCTTGCTGTGTCACAGTATAGAAATTTAAAAAATAATTTACATACTGTTTAGTGATTGTTTTAAACAGTTATTTGGTTAAAAATATAATTTCAAATGCATATGCATGAGTTTTATTCGCTTTGTAAAATAAAATTTATATTTAAAGAGGCCAGATCATTTATCAAGTGGTTACCTTGAACTATAAAGTTTTAAATTACTGTTACAACTATCAGTTTTAAAGTTACAGTAAACTCCTGATTATCGGCAGGCCACGATCTCCCCTTTTACCCCTGCAAAAATAATAATTTAAGAAAACGCAGAGAAAGGAAATTTATCTGTTTCGTTAAACTTGGAAGAATGCTTTCCAAGAGCAGCAAATTAATTTAAAGAACGACGAATACATTATAAAAACAACTAATGCACTTGAATAAGAATGACTTTAGGAAACCTGGTGTGTGCCAAAATGTGTTCGAGCACATTGCATGCTATTTGTCAAAAAGAGTCACTACTCACTTGTGAAATAAATTGAACTGCTTTGCGACTCATGCGGATTTCTCTTATAATATTACTATTACTGTTCTTACATGTCCAGACTTTATGAAAGTAATGTCCTAATGCGCATCAGCTGTAGCCACCAAGAGGACTATGAGGTTGACACAAAATATTAAAGTATAACAGCGTGCTTATAAAATGAGTATCTGTGTTTTCGACATTATCACAGCCGTATCCACAATCAGAACTTCCACATCAGTTTCTGCTCGAAGGGTCCTACATCCAATTGTCATCAATCTACACTTAAGTATGTTGATGAGCCTATTTTTATTTAAATTGTTCGACAGAAAATCATCTTGTTTAACGTTTTTCTTGGTGTCTTCAGTGAAATGGATATCAACCGACTTCTTGAGTCGATAGCGCTTCTGCTGGTCCCACTGCACAGTGAGTTAGCAGCCAGACGATATTCATGAAAATAATGTTCTGACGATGTATAATAGACTGTGCCAGCTCAAGTGTGTGTATTCATTTTGTGTATTACAATTATATCTCTAGAACGCATAGTTTTCGAGATATAAGCAAAAAATTGGACATTCAACCCCTCTTCAGCACAGCTCTAGGTGAGGGGACTTTTGATATGTTTACCTCCTAACTAGTCCAAACAAAGTTATGAAGTCAAAAATTGTGTTCCAAAACTTTCCCTCGATATAACTCTTGGTTGCCTGGACTACCAAAAGCAATTTTGTGGATATTTTCTTTACTTTTGTGGATTATCCGCAAATTCGCTTATCTGCGGATGCTGTGCCACCCAATTCAGCGGATAATTGGGAATTTACTGTATGTATATTTATGTTTATGAAATATTTTCTTTGGAATAATCACTTGAATTATTTTACCTTTCTAGGTTCATGAAAAGGAGGTAATTGGCATAAGTCATCACCCACATCAAAATCTGATTGGTACCTACAGTGAGGATGGATTGTTAAAACTGTGGAAGCCTTGATTTCATCATAATACTATATCATTTTTGTTTTCATTGATCATTTTTTAAAGACTGTATTGTTTATAAAAGCCCATACAATAAATCATCTTTCATTTTATCTGTAGAATATATTTCTTGAGTCTTTGAAAACAAATTCAATATGAGTGTTACTTAATGAGTTAGCCATCTAAACTTTAGGTTAGTGCTTAATTGAAATTTTGCTAATTTAAGAAAGCCGCCATAGAGCTTTTTTCTTGAATATACTATTTAATTTTTTTTTTTTTTTGCTTAGTCATTAATCAACTTGTTATAAGATTCACTACAAAGTAAAAAGCGTTTGTACAATCTTTAAAAAATGAAAATTTTCTTAAAAATGGGAAAAAGCCCTTAATACCCCTTAAAAAGAGTAACAAATCCTTAAAACCCCTTAAATTTTAATAAAGTTCAAAATTTCTTTCTTTGTTAAAATAGTCTTTTACCTTCTGTAAAAGCGATGTTCAAGCTCTTTTGAACTGAGATACGGGTTAAACAAGAATTATTTGAATATTAATTGGTATTTCTCCATTAAACTCTCACCAAATCGCTTTTTTTATTTGACTATTTTAATGCATCAAGGTTTTGATTTGTTTATTAAAATTTGAAATGGGGGGGGGGGGGTGCTGTGTTAATTTTTTTTATGATATAAAATTTTTTATCAAACTATAGGCAAAATTAAAAAATCTTGAACCTTGCAACATTTAAACAGCCAGAAAAAAAAGGCCAATTAGTGGGCCCCAATACATTTTAAAATATATCATATCCTGATTGCTAGACAAACTAAATATTTAAATGTAAATGCAAGTTAACTGTGTTTAAATTTTGGATGTACATTTATAAAATAAAAATCTTTTTAGTGTAGACTGACCAGTGAGTGAACAGGCCCCAGTGAATGAACATTTGGTAAATATAATTTAAAGATAAACATTGAAAATTATTCTGCTAGATGGATTGGCAACACTGACTTCCTCCCATCTAGTAGGAAGCTATAAACATATGGTTGGTGCCGCCTCGGTGGCTCAATCGTTAGCACGCTAGCCTTTGGAGCTGCTGGGGTCGGGTTCGAATCCCGGTCAGGCATGGATGTTTGTGACCGTCAATAAATGTTGTTATTTGTCTATGTGTTATTCCTTTCTTTGTGACTGTAAAAATTCTTTCTGTGTCTGTCCCACTTGACGAAAGCTTATAAGCGGTTCTCTGAACAAGCACACAAGCTGGAATATATATGTACCATACCATACCATACCATATGGTTGGTTGTCCTGGTGTTTATCCACTGGCAAACACAGCGCCTTAAACGTTCATCTACTGGTTAATCTACCCTACTAAAGAATTTGCTTTCTAAGCTATCATTTTTATTTTCGTTGACAAAGAACAGCTGTTAAAGCTTCCTTGAAAGTTGTTGTGCTTAAAAATCATAGAATGTTCTTAAAAACCCCTTAATTTTTATGTCTAGATAGTTGTATAAACCCTGGAAAAGCTAAACTTATTTCAAATACCATTTAATTTAAAAAGAGGTTGTGTTGTGTAGGATTCCATGGGGGAGGTCAATTAAGGCTGCTCATCACCCCCAGACCCGGTCCTCCTTCGACCGGGCTTGCTAATGGTAAGTCTATGGGGGGAAAATGGTTTTTGTTCCAAAAAAAAGCAAAGAAATTATAGGAATATTTTGATGCGTTTTTTTTTAAATTCATAAAAATCCAATAAAGTAGTGCTGTATAAGGTTATTTTTTTAAAAAAGTTATTTCCTTTTTTTTAATCTAAATTTTTTTCGATTAAAAAAAGGCGAGTAACGTTTTTAAAAAAATAACCTTATACAGCACTACTTTATTGGATTTTTATGAATTTAAAAAAAAACGCATCAAAATATTCCTATAATTTCTTTGCTTTTTTTTGGAACAAAAACCATTTTTCCCCCATAGACTTACCATTAGCAAGCCCGGTCGAAGGAGGACCGGGTCTGGGGGTGATGAGCAGCCTTAAGGTATAGTTGTGGGTTAAAATGTTTCAAGATTTGCCTGACTTCAACCAGGAGTTAAATGGAAAACGAGCACACAAGCGCAGTGTTAAGTAAAAAAATTACTTTCTATGCTATTCTTAACACTTATATGCTTGCTAAACTCAACTTATCTGGATCTCAATGTATTCTTAATTGGGGACATTCGCGGCCATATCCACCTAAGCTTCAATTCCAAATCGCTGTGGAAAACCAGCGGTTAGACAGGTTTGAGCAGTAGGATACGACTTTCTTGGTTGGGGCAAGATCGCCAAGCACTGTGACTTTAAGTCTATTGTACTAAGCCCCAGAAATGACACAAGCACAAGAGACACACAAACACATAGACAAATAACAACAATTATTGACAGTCACAAACATCCATGCCTGACTAGGATTCGAACCCGACCCCAGCAGCTCCAAAGGCTAGAATCCTAACGAGTGTGCCACCGGGGCGGCTGAGCAGTAGGATAATATTAGCACATGGTTTGAGAGCTGTGTAGGATAACACAGGATTAACATGTGGCTCGAGAGAGAGATGTAGGATAACAAACTGCGTGACATCACATGAATGTTCACCATTGCATAAAAAAATACTTTTTATTTTAATATTTTATAAAAATGAATAAGATGAAGGTTGCTGTTTTAAAACCCACATATTTCAAGGTTTAGTTAAGACTTTAATTTTTATGTTATGAATTTTAAGAAACATGAATGTATTAAAAATCAATTATCGGAGTCTAAAAATAAAACAATACAAGACAAACACATATTGAAATGATTTTTTATTTTTGTAATTAAATTTCTATAAATTGAAGCAAAACATTTTTGTTGTTAAAAAAATGAACTAATATATAATAAGATTTAGTTATTAGAAAAAAGGAAAAAATAAAGTTTCACTGTATAACCAGATCTAAAGATTTCACTGTTATTTCAGAAATAAAGTTTCACTGAATAACAAATCAGAGCACAACTAACAAACAATAAGGCACAATCGTTACTATTTTATAACTAAGTAAAATGCAAAAATAGTTAAATTAAATAAGTAACAGATGAAACAGTTACCAAAATTCCAGAGTGACAATACACGGTCAATATTTTATTTTCGATACTAATACTTGCAACATGATTTTCGAACTTTTTGACTTAAATTTGGTGCCAAAATTAAATTGTAACAGCTGATATGCCTACTAACAAAATTAAAGATTTTAAATGACAGTATGCAACTAAATGTTAACAGAATTGGTATTTATAAATCTTGAAAAATCCCCTAAACAAAGAAGCACAAGTTTATACAAATTTCATGTATGCCTCAAAACCTTTTTTTATAAATAGTTTGGCTGCTTCTAAAGGGACCTCTGCACTGATAATGCCACGCCCAACTATAATTACATCCCCCCCATTCTCAACTGCCATCTCGGGCGACTTGTACTGCTGACCCAAAGAATCGCCAGCAGAATTCATGTTAACCCCAGGGGTGAAGGTAATCATATCTAACTTCTCAGAGATTCTCTTTTGGCTGACAAAGCCTATCACGAAATCTGGATAACTCTGGGCCATTTCACACACTCTTTTTTGGTACGAGTCATCGGTAAGTGCACCAGCGGAACTCATTTCAGCAACAAGGATGCATGCTCGTGGGCGATCTGCTAGTGAACTTGCTTTCAGAGCAGAAATGATACCATCGCCTGGGATACCGTGGATGGTAACCACGTCAGCCCACTCGGAGATCTTGTACAAGCCGCTGTTATATTGAGCCTTGACAGTGCTGCCAATGTCAGCGAATTTTCTATCCTCAAAGATAAGAAAGTTATGTTTCATAGCTAGGTTCTTCAGCTCGGTAACGACTTCTGGTGTAAAGTCGAGTAAAATGTCAATGTGGGTCTTTATCATACAGACGAAGGGTCCAAGCTTGTCGGCTAGATCTAAAAGTTCTCGCGATTTCACAACGTCAAGTGCTACACACAAATTGGATTTCTTTTGAGCAACTATTTGAATCAACCGTTTGGCAACAGGTTGGTGGCAGATCTTGGCCCTGTCTTCGAAACTCATACGCTCCACAGTTGTCGCTTGTTTCTTGACAGGAATGTACTTGTTCCCCTTGATATACTCATTGATACTTCTCACCAATTCTTCATCGACTTGGTTCTTGGCACAGTACCTATCAAAAATGTCATTTAAAGTGAACAAGGAGTGGAGACGTATTCCAGATTTTGCCAGATTATCTTGACCGCCCTGTTCCCGGTTCAGAACCACAATGCAATCGGTGACCACCAAACCTTCCTTCCTGAGGACTTCGGCAGTTTCGATGACACTGCTGCCGCTGGACACAATATCCTCCAGGATTAGACAATTGTCACCTTTATTGATGTTACCCTCAACCATCTTCTTGGTGCCATAATCTTTGGCCTCTTTCCTCTTGAGGACCATAGGGACATCGTGTAGATCTGAGTACTTACAAGCGATGGGCAGGGCCGTGTATGGTACTCCGCACACAACATCCGATTTCAAATCGATGGTGGCCCGCTTGGCATAAACGGCGTCCGCAATGCTGCGGATAAGGGAGGGGTAGGATATGATGTCTCTAAGGTTGATGTAGATCGGCGAGTCGACGCCGCTTTTCAAACGAAATTCACCGACCTGGAAGGCGTTGATAGACAGAAGATCGTCTAAAAGATTATGGTCAGCCATTGCCTGTTAGGTTATTTGGAGAGCAAAAGAAATGTGAGAGGTTTAAAAAAGACCACAATTGTGAAATTCGATAATTTTCTGGCGAAAGTTAACAAGACAAACTAACTCACGCTTTTTGATTTTGACTTTCGACACTTTCAACTTTCACTTTCGACACTCGACAGAACATGAGCACGTGGTTAGGTTGAGTTGTTTGTACTTGAAGCTTTTGTAAAACTGATAAGCGTAGATTGACTGTGCTACGTCAGAACCTGTGCATCTCATCGAGTATGATGTATGTACGATAGGGGAACCTAAGGGAATAAAATATGTCGAGTCAAAAGTCAGGACGACAAGTTACGATGTCGACCTCGTCGTTTGGTCAGAATTATAAAATACGAAACGTATTTTGCTGTGTTTAAGCTCTTGACAATAAGCTAAAAACTGACAGACAAAAACTGTTCCCCTCTTCATGCAGTTTTGTTTTCGGTTTCTTTTAAATTTCCATTTTAAAACATTAAACAATACACCGGTTACCGACGTCTTACGACGCTTTAATAATTGAAAAGCTTTGTGGAAGAACGTGCTAAATGACAATTTTGGAAAAAAATGGAGAAGCTTGGGTCAATACTCAATGAACACATTACTAACTTCTTTAACTGTAACAAGTTTCTCCTTTTCCATCAACTTTAAGTTTAGTATATTTTTAACGCTTTAAAAGTTCCGTTTTCAACAGATCTGAGTGCAAAGAAAAACTCTCCTTTTTGTCACTTAGCATGTTCTTCCACTAAGCTCTTCAATCCTGGACTGAGATGAATAAAAAAAATTATATTAATATTGCATTATATTAATATTGTTAATTAAATTAAAAAGTAAATTATAATTAAGTAAATTAAATTTATTAATTATATTAATATTACATCCTACTTCTTTAAAATGTTTGGTATACTGTTAATGAACCAAAATATTGGATGTATGCAGTGGTGCAAATAGAAGTGGCTAGGCTCATAAATAAGGATAGTTTTTAGTTTAGGTTTAGTTATGAAATATCGTTGCACTATTGAGCTACACGTGGGCTTATGTTGACGGGCGTCGAATTTTAGAACCACAGTCTAGTGATGAGCCGACACCCGAGTAGGCACCCAACACAGCCACTAAACGGCGGCATCGTACAGCAGCGTTGGGACATTGAAGCATATTTAACGTGCACTCTGTCTCTTCGTCAGACCCATGGGCCATTTATATGTCGGCAGTTATTTTGGCGCTGCCCAAACCTGGGATGGGACCTTCCGCATGCCAGGTGAATGCCTAACTGACTGGGCTGCTCCCCAGCCCTTTTCGGATGGATAGGTTAGGTTGAATTACCATTGCACTTATAGCTACACGAGGGCAATTGGCATCGTAATTAAGAACCACATTTAAGTTACGAATCTGTTTTGGGGGCTTCTCATTTTGAAAATGCCACCGTGCATAATGACAAACTCTTTGAGAAAAAACATTATACTTATTACACTTTGTATTTGGAACAAAAACATTAGAAATCAAACTAAAAATTTACAAATTATCTTTCATTACTTTCATAGTAAATGTTGTTCTTCCTTCATTAAACTGAGTCATAATTATAATTAATAATTTTATAAACCTTATTTGCTATGTAAAATTCTTAAAATTTTCAAATACCTGTTGAGTCCCAAAGAAATTCGGACATTTTATTTTTAATTTTTATTAATATATAAGTTGAGAAACTAGAAACACACTTATGATCTAAAGTTTAAAAGCTTTTATACAGAAATACCTAATAGCAAAGTTAGCTTCTTAAATAAATTATCAAACTAATAAGTCAAACTCAAAAACCCTTTTCGTGTAAGTAAGAAAGAAACAAATGAATTGGCTCTTTCGGTATGTCAACTTTTTATTATAAAATTGAACACATATAGCATGTGGAATTTCATCATTAAAAAGCTACAATATAAATCACATTTCATCACAAAAGAATATTAGCTTTCTATTGAAGACTTATTATACAAGGTTAAGTGAAAATAACGTTAAATGATTATACATTGCACAGGGAGAAAAACAGGAATATATATTGTTAATCCAGGGTTGCCACTTTCAGAATTTTTTCACAAAACAATTTTTATTCTAGGTTTGTAGTCACAGGCATTTCAAGGTACAACAAGCAACAACGCAAAGGAATTAATACAACTCTTGCCTATTTGATTTCACTTATAATGATGACTGATTGTAGTATGTATTAACTTGATTTTTATGGCTAAAACATTAAAATAAAACTTAATACTTAAAAAAAAAATTCAAACAATAGTTAAGTTATGTTAATAATTTACTCTAAGTACTATGAAAATATGTATTAACATAGTACTACCTATCACCTATAAATACTAAAGGAAACTGCTGATAATAAATGTTATTAAAACAAGTCTCCAAGTTACTATGACAATTTCAAGGCTATTTTTAAAACGTTTCAAGAATTTTTAGGTAAGTGGGCAACCCTGAAATACGGGGTCAGGACACTCTCTGCTACAGTCAACAGTTTTACAAATTAAATTTGGCAACAGAAGACATTGGGAGTCTATGAAACAACTCTTTCCAAACAGTAGAAATTTACAATTTAAAAATGTTATTAAAAAATAGACTTCACCTGTGTTTACAGTAATATTTTATGAATATAGATGACAGATGACATGAACACACATCAATAGATTAAAGTGATAAATTGAATCTTATAGATAAAGCAGAGAAACTTTAAACCTGCTGCAGTGAAAAATTTGACATAATAAAATGTAATATTAAATGAAAAATATCATGTTTGTTCAGGGCCGAATTTAAAGACATGCCGCCAGTAGGCTATGATTTATTTGCCGCCCCTGACACAGTATTCTCTAACTTCAGGAAAAGATATAGCAAGTTAATTGCAAAATAGGGTGGTATATGTTGTTTACAATTATCACCATAAAATCAATCAATAAACCAGTATGAAAGAGGGAAAAAGGGTTTATTTCAAATACAATCTAATTAGAAAATATAGAAAAAGAAAATCAGATATTTTATTTATTATAAAACTGACGTCAAATTTGCCGCCCCCAAAAATTCGCCACTTTAGGCTACAGCCTCTTTAGAAATCCGGCCCTGTGTTTGTTGGAAAAAAAATTCAATTGTTAATCATCCCTTTTTATTGGTTGAAAGAGAGCAAATGTACTATGCTGTAACATTAAAAAAAATTCAAAAGTGATTCATTAAAACCTACATTGGAAATATAAAAAGTTATAAAATAGGGCAGTATTGAATCATATTCTAGTGATTGCACCAAATTTGTTTATTGAATTCAATAGGAATTATCTTCAAAAAACCTCTTAAATAGATCCCTAGAATAAGATGAAAACAATTACGTTTTATCACTGAAATCTGACTGGGTGAGCTTTTAACGTTATATCAGTGTTTAAATACATTCAAACAAGTCTTACAAGTGTTTTCCCTTCAAAAGTACACCTAGTCTCATAGTAAGGGGAAACACTATTGTTTACACCTTTGCTAAAAGACCTTTTCGTCTTCAGACATACAGTAGATACATATTTGCAAATTTTTTCAATAAATTAATATACAATCCAATGAATAATAAACTTTTCATTTAGTTCAATGTTTGTTTCGGAATTAATCTGACCATTTGGAGGTTCTTAGAATGAAATAACTCTTGTACTGAAGGTTACACCACTTCACATTTATGTAGATTACAGAACTAAAAAATTTATTATGCATGGTCAATGGGAAAGTAACAAAAAAAATGATTGAAAAAGATTAAATTTATAATATTTTTATAAAGGGATCATAACTAAAGTTAAATGATTTGTTGAAGCAATGCACATTATAATTGATTTTTTAATCTAAAAAATACACAATTACTTCTTATAAAAGTGAAAAGCAATTTAAAGAAATCAGGCATAATATAAATGTTAAATGATTATACTCAGTTAATGCATTCGATACCCAACAAAAACAGATTATTGGTAGTTTTAAAGTACATTTAATAAAAATATATAAAAATAACGATAAAAACAATTTCAAATCAGTAATGAAGGTAACTTGACGAAAAAAAGAAATATATGCTGAAAAAGCATGCGCTATGTCTTCCTCTGTGATGCATACAAATAAACACTCATCATTGTAGAGTTAACTCAGTTATTTTGCTTGCAACATTATTAAAGTTTCTGAATGGAAATTATTGTTATTCCTTAAGTTACCATATTTATAAAATTAAACTAAAAAAAAAAATTTATCCATGAAAAAAAAATTGTCAGGATACATTTAAAAACAAAATCTGTAAACACTAACAAAATTAGGGAACATTTAAAAATAATTTATTATGCACCTACCTAGTTTAACGTTATAAAGATTTAAATAAAAGTATATTTTTCATAAAGTAAAAACAGAAGTTTTACATTTTGTGAATATTGTATCTATCCTGGTTGATAAGTTGCTAGGCCAATATAGCTTGTTTATAAATCGGTTTGAATTAGGAAGGTTGTTCTGTATGTAAATATGTATTGCTTCAGATAGACAATAATAAAACTATTCCGATCCCAAGTCACCTCAAAGGAAACAGTTTTTAAGTATCAACTATAAGAATGAAACAACATTACTTCAACTTGCTCTTAAACTCAACTTACTTTTATATTTGTTACACATTATAAAAACAAAATAAATATGAGACTGAGTACGAAGCAAAAAATTATTTGAATGCAAACCCCCGGGGGGAAAAACGTTATCAACAAACCACAGAGAGACAGAACTACTGAAACCATGTTAGAAAAACAAAGCCCAAAGTGAAATTTGATTATATATTTGACAAAAACAAAAATTTAGTTTTTATTTTGCTAGTTTTTTATTTCTCCAATGCGCTAGTTCTAATGCATAATTATTGTTTGGCTAACTTGGGAAAAAGGGGAAATAAAATATTATTTGACTTGAATTCAATAGCATCAAATAAAATTCTACTATCAGACTAGGAAATGAAGCAAAGAACACAAACATATTTGAATCATAAATTCTAAACTAAAAATATATTTAAAAAAAAGATCAATATAAACCGATTAATGAATGAATTTCTAAATTTTTTTTTTAACAACTCTCTAAGCAATATTTCGTAAGTATAACATTCTGTATTTTTTGCACATTCCAATATTTACAAATTATACATTAAAAGTATGAAAAAGTAAATAGCATATAAAATGTGTACTGAAAAGCTTATTCCTTATTTCAGAATATATTTACAATAGGAAGAATACATTTTTTAGAAATGAATATTCATTAAAAAAAACTTTACCATCATAAAAAAACACAAATTTATGTAGAAACATATGAAACATCTCAAATAAAAGTAAATTATATTGAGCACTATTATAACAAAAGCATAAATTTGTAAAGCAACTACTTAGGAACACATTCATCTATATAAATTTTAAAATATAGTTTTTGTTCATAGGAGTTCAGATACATTTCAAGATATTAAACAATATGCAAGATGGTTCAAGTTAATGCTTAAAGGAGAATTTTTGTGAAAAATGTTACCTTGTACGATTTAAAAAAGCTTATTTATGGGTAAAAAATAACCATTAATAAGGAAGTAATGCAACTATAAAAATGCATATAATATAAATAGATTTGAACACACAAAAAAAAAGCCATAAGGAACTATAAAAGCAAATAAGTAAAAGTTGTAAAATTGTCCAAGCAACAGGATACAGACAGATTATAGATTTTTTTTGTTCAAAATATGCATATAATAAATAATGCAGTGGCTCTCAACCTTTTGAAGGTGACGACCCCCTAAAACCACAAAATAACTTTGCGGACCAACCCCCCCCCCCCTCATCCTACACATGCTGTACTCTTTATTAACTATTATATTTTTGTAAATTGTTTATTTTATTTATTTTTATTTTACGATATCTTTCCCGTGGGTAGGTTTTGAACAAGTTATTTGAGCTGAGATCTGAAAAGCTGATATTTTTACAAGATGCTAAACCAGAATTGGCCAGATTTTTTTTAACTCCTCAACTTGGTTGTTTCAACTTTCATCAGACATATTTATGCACCTAAATATATAAGGGGGTCGAAATATAACAATAAAACTCAAGACAAAATTAATGGATTCTTTAAGAAACTGAATGTTTATGCTGCTGAAGTTAAGAAATCTAATTTTGAAAACTTCCATTCATGTTACGAATTTAAAAGGCTCCGAATTTAAAAGTTCCGCGAAGCACAAGTTTCTCATTAGCTTGTTGCAACATAACGGACTAGAATTAAAATAATGTAATAATAACATAAAAAAGCTAAAATTTTCAATTTACCAAGATATAAAGTAAAATAATGTGTGATTTTTTCCCTCCATTCTAGTTGTAAAATTATTGTATAAAATGTGACTTAAATATATATTTTTTATTTTTAAAAACTTTTCGCGACCCCCCCCCCCCTATGATCCCTTCGCGACCCCCTGGGGGGCCGCGACCCACCGGTTGAAAACCACTGTAATAATGTAAAGGTTTGGTTAAGTACACGCAAATTTAATCAGAAGCCCTTATAAATTGTTTAAATATAGTGAAAATTATCTTCAAGTGATTGTATGAATGAGAAAAATTACAGAATAAACATTGCCATGATGATGAAAAAACGACATACAGTGGTGGCCAAAAGTTAGGACATTTTTTAAAAGTTTCATGTGTTTCAACTGTTACCTGTGTGCTTGTATCTACTAAATTTCGCTTAACTACAAACATTTAAATATGAAGTTAAAGGTAATTTAATGTAGATTTTCTTTAAAAAAAAACAGAGTTAAAGTATATGTATTACAAATAAAGTTATGCCCATTTTAGTTGAACAAACAAGCACAATCAATGGTTTCCCTTATGCTGAAATTGCAATACAAGTAGGTGGTACAATGACTTGTTAAACTAAGACAGATCATACTATTAGTTGCATAACTTATTTGTAATACAGATATTGTAATACTGTATTTATTTTTAATTCTACATCAAATGACTTTGATGATGATGATTATGATTGTGTCCATTGATATATATTATATGGGACCAAAGGCTCATAGACTGCTTCAGCGATCTGCAGACAGTGATCCCCATAAAGATTAAATTACTTTTGATTTGATACATAATTGTTTGTATTTAAGTGAAAATTAATATATTCTGTAAGCACACAAATATGAAAATTTAAACTTAAATGTCCACAATTTTGGCCACCACTGTACTAGAAGAAAAACTTTTTGGATCCAAATAAAATTTTTGTAGATAACGAGAGCAGAATTGAAAACCTGAAATTTTTGACAGTACAAAGTTTAAATAGAAAACTAAATGCCATAAAAAATAATAAGCTATAAATAACTAAAAAAATTAAGGTTCATTAATTTTTCTATTTTGGTGAAAGAAAAATATTCTGTCACTGTCAGTATTTTGTTCACATAAAGGAAAGGTGAAAAGTGTACAATATTTCAATAGATATGATTTTTAATGTGATTTTTTTTGCATACCATTTAAAACAAAAAGTTTTCCAAGTAGTTGCATAGATATATATTTGTTCAAATAAACTTAAAACATAGGACTGAAAATTGAGACATGGAAATAAACCAGACACTAAAAATGTAGAAGTATAATGTTTTGTAGGCAAAACAATTAAATTCCTGAAAATGTATTTCAAATATTGATTACAACACAAGTATAAAAAAAAAGATTTAAGGTCTAAAAATATAAAAAAGACATAGAATATATGATATATAAAAAAAGAAAATTGACACTGCATAGACAAACTTTTCTTTGCTATTTTCGTAAACCGCAACTTTTCCTCTAAGTCCTATAATACAGCATAATGTGAATGAAATTCAACAAAACTTGACTTAGTTCACATCCCAAACAGGTGAATAACTTTGCAAGTCAAATATTATACAAATTTCAGATCAAATTAAATAGTGCATGTAAGTCAAGGGCCTTACAAGGCTAGTCCACAACAATCCTTCAATCAGCTCCATTCGATACAAAGAATATCTTTGATCAGGCCTCACAATACTTGTAACATACTCAGAGCCAGCTCAGCACTTCCAAAGTGCATTTCCACAGTGGGGATTTTAACATTCAAGGATGTTCTTGGTGTATAATTCCATCTTTCTTTTCAATATACAATTCTTTTATTTATATAAAAACAAGAGAGGATAACTATTCTTCATAATAATTAGTCCATAACTCCTTATGTGTTATATACTATTGCTGGTTTTATTCAAATACATTTTAATGAACACAGTTTATCTGTAGAAATGTTGTTCCTCATCAGCAAAATCTTAGAAAGATTTTAATTCTTATAATTTATAGATATTCATATAAATTATAGTGTAAACCCAAGAACATCCATGTACTGCTTGTCTAAGATAAGAAAACTCTTGCCGAAACAGTTGGTGGTTGCTTTACAAACGCTTTCATTTAAATTTATTAAATCAGAAGATAGACCATACCAAGATTAACTCCAAAAACTATTTTTATGTACATCATCTAATCATACACGTTCCAAATAAGACCAAAAACAACTCCCTAGCAACCACCAACGAGCCATTCCTACACTAGACAAGTCACAAACCAATGCCCACCGAGCATAGTCCGACCAATGAGATGACACGACACGTCCCTCCAATCAGATGAGTAAAGGCATTTGAATATTTGAATCTAAGCACGCTATTGGTCAGGCGTAGGCCTTGCCGCGCATCTCCATCACTGTCCCCTTGTTGTATACGTACGCGTGGTCGTCTAAGCGACTCTTGTTCCGCGTGGGTTGGGGCGGTTGGTCCTTGGTCCGTCGGTTGTAGTGGCCCCGCCCCTTCCCGTACCCGTGGGACGGGCCCGCTATGGCCGGACCCGGGGCGGGTGGGGCAGTGGGACGCGGCCCGGGGTAGGGGGGTGGGGGACCAGGGGGAGGCTGGGGTTGTCGGTGACGCTGGAATTGAAAAGGGGCTTAGTATATGGGAATGGTCTGCTTTTATATGATCCTAATACCCAACAAAATGCTACATACAGGGTGGTTACAAAATCCTAAAAAAAAGTTCCCTGATATTTCCATGATTTCCCCGATACTTTCACAAAAAATTCCCTGATTTCACAATTACCAAGAAAACATGCAATACACACACAATTCCATGCCTACAGAAAATTTAATCCAGACATCCCAGGAATTAAGACTTTCCGGATTATAGTTTAGGTTAGCCTACCTAACTTTTCTACATTTCCGAAGATCTGAGTTTAGAAGAATCACGAAATCAGATAATCATGTTATAACATGAATCTCTGATTTCGTGATTCGTCTAAATTGGGGATTCTTCTAATTGGGAGATTGATCCTTCCTCCAAGATTGGTCCCTCAGGCAAATTGGATCAACCAGATTATTTTTCCTAAATTGGGGAACCTTCTAATTGGGAGATTGATCCTTCCTCCGAGATTGGTCCTTCAGGCAAATTGGATCAACCAGAATATTTGTTTTGATCAAGTGTCCGTTAGTAGTGATCACAAGAACCTAAACCTTCTGTTTCAGTAAACCAAAAAGGGAAAATTTCCCTGATATTTTGCAAAATTTGAAAAATTCACTGAGAATTCCCTGATTTCCAGGTTCTGTTACCACCCTTTATATACATTTGATTTTCTCTATGTACACATTTTTTAAAAATATATATTTAAAAGTAAGAGACCTGGAGCAATTGCAATGGATTTCCAGTCAGTTGGTCAGACTGATTCAAAAATCCCATTGCTTAAATTCCCAAGTTATCTTAGCTCCAGGGTTTGAAATGAATGGTAGCTAGTCACAAAATGTTATCAAATCGTACAATTTGGAACTTCAAAATGAATTTAGCCGCAGTTATCAAGGCAAGTTTTCTTACATTGTAGCTACAAACTGTTTATGGTGGTTACTTAAGACCTTTGTGAAACAAATAATCATTTTAAAATCTCAAATCTTCAACAAACTTAGTTCTATTTTGGGATCGAAACTCTGACTATATAAGTTGAAACTCCAACTCACATGAAATTGCAAAACTTTGGTGATTCTATACCTGCGCAACTACGATAATCTTAAGATTTTCTGAATAAATTACAAAAAACTAGTATTTTTCCCATAAATATTTTTCACCAAAATGCTCCCAAATAATGTAACTTGACTCTTAGTTTTTTTTTAAGTAGCATAGATGGCTCGTAATTTTTTTTAATCCAAATTTTAATGCTGCTTAGATCCTACAAATAAACACAACTTAACCCCTCTAATGCATGATTTTTTATTTTCATCCCAAAAAAATATATATGCATCTTTATTGCTCATACATTATTGAGAAAGTACTGAAAAAAAATTAACTGCACTAGAATTTAAATAATTTCAACTTTTACATTTTAATCCATGTGACAAAAACTAACTACAAAATTTCAATTTTGATAATAATGTCTAGAAAACTACTAAATATACTTCAAAAAACCCTCTTTAATATAATTTTTCAAAACAATTTATTTGTAATTTAGTACTAATATTATTATACTTTGAATACTACCAAAAACGTAATTTCACAGCAGTTAATAACCTCACTCTTTAATCTTGAATACACTTTTACCACTGTCATCTATGAGGATTATTAGTAACTAAAACTTCAAAATAGAATGTAATAGATGAAAAAACCCCACAAATTCGTCCAGAGGGAGCTCTACTCTAATACAATAAAGTGGATTATGTTACTTGAAGCCGAACGGCAACAGTATGCATTAGAGGGTTTAAGCACGTACCTTCCTCCTGAGGGTATCTGCAGGATGCCTGAGGGTGTCTGTAATCTTGAGGGCAGGAGCCCTCCTCGGATTACTGCTGGGAGTGTGGACGGCACAGCACTTGATGAAGATGCCCATCACGATGGCAAAGGCAACCACGGACAGAAGCACGCCCCACCAGCAGCTCTGGAAGGTTTCAAATAGAATTGGATTAAACTTATTTAGGTTAGGTTTTGAAATATCGTCGCACTAGAGCTACACGAGGGCTATAGACGACAGCGTCATATTTTTAGAACCACAGTCAAGTGACGAGCCGATATCTGAATAGGCACCCAACACAACAACCGTTAAGGGCGACATCGTAAGCAGAGTTAGTACTTTGAAGGATAATTAACATGCACTCCCTTACACGGGGTATTATTTGTCGGAAATTTTTGGCTGCACAGGCCGTTTATAGGTCGGCATTTATTTTGGCGATGCCGGGACCCGAACCTGGGACCCTTTCACATGCCAGGCGAGTGTCTAACCGACTGGGCTCCCCAGCCCCTTAAACTTCTTTAGATTTAAATTGCTTTTGAAAGTGACTGTTTGTACTTTGAGGAGGTTTAACGTTAAAATTTAAATACGTAACTATATTCTGGAGATACATATACTTGTATCCAACTGATGAAACTAACGACTTTCCATTATCATTGAACAAATACATTTAAAGATAATTATATATATATATATATATATATATATATATATATATATATATATATATATATATATAGCTATTTTTTTTCTTTTTCTAGCAATATATTTAGATCAAAAAGAGCTCTATGTCGGCTACTGTTTGAGCATGCATAATATTCTTGAAAACTAGTTGTTTCAGATATACAGATGGACCAATTCAAAAAACACTTTTATGAAAAAAATCAGCACCCTCAAAAATGTGTCAAAAAAACAAAAACTATTTCATATTTACAACTCCACTGCAATACTTTCATTATTTTGCATTTCATATAAATTATGTAATTGAAAGTAAAAAAATTAGCTATAATAAAAACCAATTGCTATATTTGTTCCTACCTACGGCTCCAATAACCACACCAGCTAAATACTTTTGAATGGAAGTAACTTTGGAAAATGCATAATTAATGAAAAAATGGATATAATCATCAAGTAAATGTAAATATCAAGACAAACAGCAAGTAGTATTCTAGATCTCTCCTGAAAATCGATACAATTATTCTTCCGACACATATTGTATACAAAATTAACCATTTTTTTTTCTTTCAATGGGGCTGCAACTTTTGTGGTCAATCCTTTGCAAGTTCAGCATATTCCCTAGAGCAATTTCTTTTGTGGCACCATCTAGGTGACTCTCGCTAGCAATTTTGACGCACAGATTACAATGAATCTGAGCTCTCTGTGGATGTTAAAGTATGCCGAGATTTTAATGTTGCCGAAAGAACCAACCCAAGCCAAATGAGCCCTCCAGAGATGCATTTTACATGCCACATAATCATATCACATGCGTGCGCAAGATTTTCCCATCCATAAAATCCAACGACTTAGCCAGGACTCGAACCCGCGATCTTGGGCTTACGAGGCGGACACGTTTAACTTCTCAGCCCCTGAGCCGTTATTGCATATAAACAATATTTTGTTTAACTTACCGTTACCCACTGCTTAATTGTCATCAAGGTCTTCTGATTAAAGAGAAGATTTTTCAGCCTTGCAAGTGGTCCCTCGGCATCAACAGCTCTGCACTTTTGGAAAACATCACAGTAACCCTTGAAGTCATTACAAGGAGAACCTGGTCTCAGCTTAATGCCACTGATGTTCTTCATTTTTGAAATAACATAAGTGCTTCGACAAGTACTTTCTTTCCCTAGAAATATTAAATTGTCCTGTTTAGCAAAGTTATATACGATACTGTGTGTTATATAAAATAAGGTTTAGTAATAGAGTTTTAAAAGAGGTCAGATAAATTTAAGTGGTAATTTATTAAACATTTTGAAAACTGCTAATTTGGTTTTCTGCTCTTTTCTGTAACTGAGCTGTGAAGTAAAATTTCTATTATATATTAGAAATAATATCTTCGGACAGTAGAACCAAAGTCTACATAACAAGTACCTTAATAGTCTTCATGACTAAATAAAGTGACAGATAGTGTGTCTAAATAAGATTCTCCTTTTGCACGACATATTAATAAGTAGAGAGGAGCTCTTTTCATATTCTCTGTGAATGTAATAACTACTCTGCACAAGATTGGAATACCTAGGGCACCATTACATCAATATTAAAAACATACCAATCAGTAAAATGAAATCATTATTAAATTGTCATCAGCAATCAGCCTTCATTAAGTGCAAATGAGACAGAATGACTGTGGGGCTCTAAAGGTGCCTTTTTCTAACCCAATGAAAAAGGATTTTCTAAGTCACAACATGTTTCCAGCTGCATTGAATATTTTTACAAACATTCTCTTTTACATGATAAATGTAGGTGTTTAACTTGGCTCTATAATCACTTTTTAGAAATTGGTTTGGTAAAATTTATCTTTGGAATTTTTAAAAATAATATTTGAACCAATTCCAAAAAGGGGGTTTATAGAGCAGTGTAAGTCAGCAAAATTTATCAATTAAAAAAAAAACTGTTTGCAAAACTATTCAATACAGCTGGAGACATGTGGCTTAGATTGAAAATTATTTTTTACCGTTATTAAGACACAGGCATTTTGATTTTAGAGACCCACAGTCATTTGATTCGGTTTCATTCCTCATTAAGGCCTAAAGTTGGGGTCAATACAATACACAAGAAACCACAGGTCAGTAACAAGCCACTCTACTCAAGCCATAACTCATGTCGATAGCTACTTTCTATAAACATTATATAACGTCCAAAAAAAATTGCAGTTAAATTTATTCTGCTATTGCAAGCAATGAAAATACAGATAAATTAGCCCCAGAAGCCAGAAATTTCAACAGTAACCAACTATAACATCTCCTTTCAAGATGAAAATGCAGGAGCTAAATCTAAACAAAAGAAAAAACAAATTCCAACCAAACACTTGATTTGCATTATAAATGCTGATAAATCCACTACAAAAAATATTGCTGAGAACCAACCATCATAGGCAAGAGTACAGAAAACTGTGATAACTGATCAGATACACAGCTGCAGTATCAACATCATGCCATATCTTTGAGTATCCAGCTATGAGTGTTAATATAAGAAAAAGGGCAGTCTTGCCATCATTGATAAACCTGGACGATGTTAATATCAAGCAAATTGCAGAAGCAGTAATCAAGAGTCATGGATCCATTTGCTTCAGTTATGTCATAAACACACATTCTTCTCCAAAAGCTTGACAGCCTTTTGCAGGCCAAGGCTGACTCACTGATCCTCCTCCAGTTGGCCCTATTAGCCGCAATGGCTCTCCATCGGTTGACTCCTATTATTTTGAGGTCTCTTTCAACATTGTCTAACCATCAAATGGGTGGTTGTCCTCTATGTCCAGTACATTAAATTTTTTAAAAAGTCACTTTTTTTGGTGGGGAAATCATCGAGAGAGAAGTACAGATGTGCCAGCCACCTAATTCGGGATGCTTTTATAGTTCTCACAATGTCGGCTCCGCCAAATTTTCTGTAAACAGGGTTCCCACTCTTTTTTCAAAATAAAAATCAAGGACTTTTCAAGGATCCCAAAAAAAATTTCAAGGACCCTTAATTATATAATATTGCCATTTATCACTGCATCATAGGCAATGTTTTAGAAAATGAGTTCAAATAATTTGAAAGTTGCGTGCCGTCGCGGAAGAGAAAAATCAAGGACTCTCGATGATTGTTGATGAAAATCAAGGAGTGTTTCGAGTGTCCTTGAAATCAAAAACCAAAATTAAGGACTTTTCAATGATTTTTGGTTAAAATCAAGGAGTATAAAGAGGTCCTTGAAAATGAAAATCAAAATCAAGGACTTTCAAGGACCCGTGGGAACCCTGGTAAATTTCATGGTTATAAAGAATTCTCCACTCATTGTTCTCCTGAATAGGTCCTAATATTTTCCTTAATAATTTCCTTTCAAATATAAGCAACATAAACACACAAAATAAAACTAACCAGGATCCTGACATGCGACTTCGCACATTTGTTCGGGTTTGGCCTGGTGTTCTTCGGTGAGGAAGCATTCCTCCATGTCGTACCTCTGGCAGATGGATCCGATGCACTCACCATTCCAGCACACCTGCGTGCCTTCGTTGCAAATTGTTCGGTTGGCTTTGGCAACAGGTGCAGGACACTCGGCAGCGTAGCCACTGGGTATTGATTAAGGGTTATAATGATAAATGTTGATGGGCAATATGGTAGTATAAATGTAAAAGTTTGGCTATGTTACGTAAATGCCTTGTATGTCACTATTTCAGTTGTTAGTTGAGTTTTATAAAATACTATCTTTATAAATACGGCGTTGCACGAGTGTACCCTTACCCTTTCTAACGCTGATTGTTTTTTTTATAGGCTCACATTTTGCACTCCTACACCCATTCGGGTACGAATTTTGAAAAATAAAAAAATGAGGCCTTAAATTAGGCCTACGATATAAAAGAATATTTTCCTAAAATTTGGTAGCTGTATATCCAGTAGTTTGGTCTGGGCGTTGATACATGAGAGTGAATCCGTTAATGAGGTCAGTAAGGTTCAAAGAAATTGAATAAGTTTATTCTTTTATAGAAAATATAGAATTGTGTAAGTTTCGTCTTTTCCATAAGAACATTTTTAGATACTGCATACAAGCTATTTCTAAGATTGTTAGTCCCGTTCAACGAACAGCGTTTGTAAAAGTGCTGAGATGCTATGCGCAAAAAATAATTTTGTTATTTAATCAAGTACAAACATAACAATGCCATGCAATGAAATATTTCTACAAATTTGTAGTGCATGAAAAGGATACTCGCAGCGAGACTGCCTGGTGCAATCAGATTCAGACTTGCACAATGTTCCTTTGTTGACATAACGACACGATGTATCACAGCAGGGGCCACGACTTGGGCTAGAACACAACAATATATTGTTAAAAGTAAAATAAAACTTTATATAATGCAACAAAATACACACATGGAATAATTTACACTTTACATCCATTCACTTTTACTGATAATTTTGTTGATAAAAAAAAACAACTGTGAAGTTACACAAAACACTGAAAATTGATAAGTTTTAAAGTATTCTAATAAACGGATAACCATCTTAGGTTATAAATGCATAATCAAATACTAGTACCCTTCCATTACCTAAAATTGTGAGTAAGCTGTTAAAAAATATGCATTCCTATTCACATTATAATCTTCTGAAGCTAGGTATAAGAACAGAGTCAAAGTCTTTATCAAGCTTATTGTGCAAAAGCAATACACTTCTGAAATGTTTGCATATGATAGCTATAGCACTTTAAACTATTACTCAATCTTAATCTAGTTTTTCAAACACATACAAAGTCACTGTTTGCTGCTTATAGTTGTTATGCAAACATAACAACTAAAATCCCCCCAAAAGTTGCAAAACAAATAATGTATATACTCGTGTATAACCAAACTCCGTGTATAAGTCGACCCCCCATTTTTAGGCTTAATATTCTTCAAAAATTCGCTAACCCATGTATTAGTTGAGGTAGGAAATAAGGCCAGAGCCTTCTGAAGAAAATAAAAAAGGAAGTGGTTCATGACCGACGGTAAATTTGACATTTTGATAGAAAAATTTCAACCACAATGAAAATGAAACAGGTTTCTGCTCTGAGTGTCTTTGACATTGCTGCCCTTGAATGGAGAAGCTTTGTTCAGTGAAGCATGAAGACCATGCACCAGCACAGTGCCAAGGTCATAGACAGATACTTCTTTACACACTTGAAAACTGATAGACTGAATTGCCCTGTTTTAAAGCTACTCTGTTCAAAATATGCTTCACCGAGAACTAACAATTAAGCTTCAGTATGGAGGATACCGCGAATCCATACCAATCTTATTTCAGCTTAAGAATTTAACTGCTTTAGTGTCTATAATCTCAATAAATAATATCTAAACCTCACAAGTTTGATTGAAATTTAGTTTAAGGATAGGGATTTTTTAAACATTTTTATAGAAATTTGATGTTTCATGAATAAGTTGGTCCCGATCGTTATGGCACTAAATTTGTCCAAAATTTCTCAGCTTATACACAAGTGAAGAGTACCCGAGAAAAACCACTTCATTTCCTAAAGGCTTTCCTCAATCGGCCTCTTTGGCGATGATAGCAAGAAATCGCCTAAACTGGTGTAAAGAAAACGGTTACTCTTTTTTTTCAGCAACCTTGTGATTAACGCCAGAGGTCAGTGGAAACGAGTCACAAGTTTGTATCGCAAATGAAAAACCGGTTTCCGGTCGCCATTGTCCGCCAAGCAGGCACAATTACGGAAAGTCTCTAAAAAATCAAGCGGTTCTTCCCCTGTACTCTTCAAGTATATGCAGTAAGTACAAAAAGAATGTTTGGCAAATGAGTGATTGCGCCCTCTAGAAGGGAAGGGCCTAGGCTCTATAGCCCATTACCCAGCTTGCCGGAAGAGACAGTCACAAGAGACACACAAAGAAGGACGCCACAAACACATAGACAAATAACAACATTTAGAGACAAACACAAACATCCATGCCTTTACCGGGATTCGAACCCAAGCCCAGCAGCTCCAAAGGCTAGTACACTAACCATTGCGCCAGTGGACCGGCAAAAGAATGTTTATATCCATTCGAAATATTGCCATACCTGCATTCGTGGGGAAGCCTCAAACGACAAGGTAGTGCAGGTTCCCCCAAATTCAGGAACTTGCTAACTTCTTTTGGATAGCAGCATTTTTCCGTGCACTCCTTTTCGTCATAGCCACAATCACATTCTTCTCCGTCTTCCACTATCTTGTTTCCACAGAAAGCACCATCATCTTCTGCAAAATAAAGTAATGAAGATTTTATAAAATGGTTTAGACCTTGAGATTATTAGGGACCATTATTACTAACATAGAATTTGAAAATGTTTTTTTTAAAACATGTATAAGGGAATTTTAACTTAATATGAAGTAAATAATAAATATATAAGTAGTAAATAATATTTATACAGGTACTTAATATAAATGACAATCTAAAGTACAAATGTTAAAAAATTAATATATTTAATGTTTAAAAATTGTGGCTAATTTTAAATTGTAAAAAAATTAAATACAAAAACCCCCTATAACATTGTTGTCAAATTCATAAAAAAAATTTTAAGTATCATCATTCAGTCGACAAAAAGCAGTATGAAGTATCGAGGTTTTACAAAAATAACAGTTAATAGTTGTAACTGCTTGATAAAAAAAGTCATTAATGATGAGGCTTGGCTATAAATATTGATGAAAAACAAAAGGCTAAAATGCAATTGTTCTAACTACGAGTACTCACTAATAAATAAACTATTTTTCGAACAACTGCTTTGAATTTTATTGTAAAAGCAGTTAAAATGTAGCTGACAACTTGTGTTACAAAACAAGTACAGTTCAAACTTTCTCATTATTAATGATGGATATTTAGCCGAGCCTTATTTTAAATATAAGATACTTTTTGTGAAACCATTCATACCAATGCTACATTTGCTTTAACAAAATATACACCGTTATCCCATGAGCTACCATAGTAATATTTATTGGTTCAGCACTAAAAGTAAAATGATTATTGAAGATAATCTGTCTTAACTTACTTTCGAAACAGTTTTCCTTTCCTTCGTTGCTAAATACAGCCCGCAAAACAGCACTGATGTTATGGATACTGCATTCAGAAAATTTATTGTTGTGAGGTCTATCGCCAGAAGTTGCACTGGCATACATGATATAGTTCCCCTTAGCACCACCAGGTCTGCACTCTTTAGGATAATCATGCTACAAAAAAATAATGTCTCAGAAATACTGAACAGATGACTTTCAAATGGAAACAAATTAGTATAGTATAACTTAACTTAAACATTAAAATAGTTTCAATTATATTACATATATCAAATAAAAAAGTTTTCAAAAATATGAATTCTTTTTAAGTAAATACTAACACAATAATTATCAAGGAGTTTGAGTAAGTTATGAGTATGAGTTAAATGAAAAAATTCAAAGATATCAAATTGGATGAAATTAAACTCGAGTATTATTTAAACTGTATAAAATAAGCCGTCTATGAATTTATGCACCTTGTTAAAGACATTAATTTTAAAAGAAAAATAATGCCATAAAGCTAGTTAATAATGACAACAGCAATAAGATAATTACTCTTAATAAATTGTTAAATTATACAAACTATTGGATTTGGTTGAATTAACATCACAATAGAGCTACAAAAAGATTATTGACCAAGGCTCACTAGATTTTCAAGTATGGTCGAATGACAGGACAGCACATGGGAGAGCAACCAAAGTAACTCAACAAAGTACCATGGTATTGAAACATAGGACAGTAGCAAATATAACATCCACCTGCCTGCTTTACATTATATATTGATTTTTTTTCTCTAAACTTAACTTCTTGGCGCAACAGCCCATTACTGGGCAAAGGCTGGCCATGCCTAATTCAGCTTTCGTGACCAAAGGCTCTGGGGTGCTAGGCATATGTCCCGGTTAGGTGGTCAGTCTAACTCGGGACCCCAGTGTTTAGTTCTCAAGCTTGGTACTCATTTTATCAACCCACTCAGGAGATGAAAGGTCACATCATCATTCATTCGATCAGTGAGACTGCAAGGATGGAAGACGGTAAAGCGTTTGCGGATAGCTTCAAAGAAATGCAGGAGACCCTAGAGCGGGGCGATATGAAGCGTCATGATGAAATCTACGCGTGGCAGCAAGAGGTGTTTAAACGAGTTGTGATAGCTCGTAACGGAGTCGAAGCGGGGACAGCACTCCTGGCTAGGATGTACCCCTCGCCCCCAAACGTTGTGCCTCGGCCCGTGGCCAACGAGCAAGCTCCCGACAAGGTCGACATGGAGACACACAATGAGCCTCGGCCCGTGGACAAAGTCACTGTCCCCAAAAAGTCGAAGGCGGCCAGGAAAAGAGCAGCCAAAAAAGTCAAACTTTCCGGCTCGGAGGTCCCTGACTTGGAGGTAAAGACAAACGGTGAGCCTCGGCCCGTGGCTAACTGTGAAAAGTTCGATGTAGCCGAGTCCATTAAACTGCCGTCGGATCGGTCCGTTCCGGCGACAGGGGCTGTAACCCCGGATGCCAAATCCCCGGAGGGAAGCTCGGAAGCCCCGACGGCTAAAAAAGTTAAACTCTCCGGCTCGGAGGTCAATGACTTAGAGGCAGACGTTGAGCCCCGGTTTGAGGTCAATGTTCCTGTTTCTAACAAATTCGATGAGCTAGCTGAGCCCATGCAACTGTCGTCGGATCGGTCCGTCCCGTCGACAGGGGTTGTAACCCCGGATGCCCAATTCCCGGCGGGAAGCTCGGAGATCCTGACGGCTAGCACTGAGCCTCGGCCCGTGGCCAGTAGACCAATGCCCATTCTCTTCCTCGGAGGAGAAAAGGGTGATGAAGTGGTTAAACGCATCGCTGAGTCGGTAGCGGACGACCTCGGCGCAAAACCTTTTCACAAGTATGTGAAGGTATTTCCACGGTCCGTGGAAGAGGAGGCCAAGATTCTAGCCATCCTTGCCGAGGCGAAGGTAGGTTTTTTCCGCCATTCCCGACGAAAGCGGTCGCAATTCAAAACGGTCGTCAAAGGGTTGCCCCGCGACACCGATCCATCGAATATCTCCTCCGCGCTCGCCGCGGAAGGATACATCATCGAACTGGTCGTTCAGCTGACGAAAGCTCGGACAAAGGCCCCCCTCCCGATTTTCCAAGTCATAGTTGTTCGGACGGGCAACTACAAGGTTTTATTTGAGCAAAGCATTCTCCTGGGTAAGAAGGTCTCCTTCGAACCATACAGGAAGATTGCCAGAGTTCCCCAATGTTACAACTGCCAGGGGTACGGCCATGTGAGCAGTCTCTGCCATATGGACCCCAGGTGTCGGTATGGTGGCCTCGGCCACGACTCTCGTGCGTGTCCCACCCGAGAGGTAGATCAGACCCGCCGCTGTGCGAATTGTTGTGGGCCCCACCTCAGTTCCTCAGCGGCCTGCCCGGAGAGGCCAAAGCCCCCCAAAAGGGAGCTTCCAGAGAGTTCCACCAGGTGGCAGAACCGACCTAAGCCACGCCTAGAGGAGGAAGGTCCTACCTCCCTAATGGCTGCCCTGAGATCCGTCAAGAACGCCATTGCTGACGTTTTCGGTGACCTAGAGGCGTTTAAGAAAAGCGCAGCTGCCCTGGCAGCCTGCTCCAGTAAGGAGGAGAAGATGTTGGCCCTGTTCAGCATGCTCGCTCCATAGACTCTCGGCTCATGAGTTTCTTATTTTCGTTCTTAGACCAGCCGGCTCGCCTGGCTCTTCGAATCCTGTTTTTCTTCGTTTTGCCCTATGGGCCGTTTTCGATGAATGTGAAAGGGCGCTTCGCGCCGATGCACAGATTGCTGTATTTTGATTTCAGATTTCAGAGATGAAAGGCTAAGTCAACCTCGCCCAATCCGGGACTCAATCCCCGGACCTGTGGCGTGGCAATGCGAAGCCCTAACACTAAGCCACTTGGCCTCTTTTTTTTCCTGCTCAATTCATTTAACGGATGGCTTGTGCAAGGACAGAACCTGTAAAAGTAACCTCAATAGCATGCTGCCTTAACCCACCAGGACTCTCCATCTACAAGTTTTGAAACACAAATAACAAAATGTTATTACTAAACTATACCGATACTTACAGGAGATCCAAAATTATGCCCTATCTCGTGAGCAAGAGTCAACTCAGAAACCTTCGGAGGGACACGACTGTTGTAGTTAACAAAAGTTATCACTCCCGTGTTCAAGCTTCTTTTGGTTTGCACCTGTCGGCCAGCAATATTCTCAGTGTAGGATTTGTACTTCTCACATATGCCACCAGACGCGCCTGTAAGAGGTCCTAATACGTTTATAAAGCATATGCAATTTCATGCAAATATTGCAAAGGTCTAATAAAGTAATATCTTTAAAGTTAAGTATGTTAAAGCATATTTAAAAAAAAATACAATAAAATTTCACAGTAAAATATTTTCAGTACAAAAACGTCATGAGAGGTTATTTCTTATTTACACATAAATATTGAAATTATTTAAATAATTTCATTCATAGACCTTAAGATTTAATTTTAATTCAAAAACTTTAACATGCCGATATTATTAACTTCAGTTTATAGAAAACCCTGCTTTAAATTCTCCAAATGTGAATTTACAGCTAATTTCACTGAAGGTTAGACTTTTCAAATTTATTTTGTTAAATTTGTATTCAGGCCTATCAGGTCTCTCAAACGGTGCTGAACTTTAACAGCTAGAATTTATACTCTACAAGACAAAGCCAAGTTGATGTGACCAGATTTTTGAAATTAAAAATCAGGACTTTCTATTTCTACCCCCATCCCCAACCATTTTTCATACAATATTCCCTCCCCCTCCAAATTTCAAAAAACATATCTAATAATAAACTAATAATTGAGAAGTAACTAATAAATAGCTAGCATTATCCTTATCAAATTCAAATATAGAGAACAAGTTTATTTTTAAAGAGGTGATCTTAAACATATTCCCAAATGAAAATAGTACATTAAGACTAAAAAAAATTACATAGAATTTTTTAAAATTTAAGGTTATTGTAAGAAAGACTGATGCAAAAAAAAAAAAATGGAAAAAGTAGGTCTGACGCTTGGAGGGTAAAACAATGTTGTAAAATCTATATTTTATTAATATTTTTTTTTTCATAACTATAATAAAAAAGCAAAATATTTTGGTGAGACATACAGTATCTACAGGGTTCCCAGTCTTATTTCAAAATATAAATCAAGGAGTTTTTAAGGACTTTTCAAGGACACCCAAAAAATTTTCAAGGACCCTTAATCCTTGTGTCGATAACTATATCTATTAAACGGCCAACATTAAATAAAATAGTGTTTGAAATACAGCCGACGCCAGGTGTTATGGCAATTATATCAGAGGAAAACACAAAAGTATACAAACATATAGATGTTTCAAAAATAAGCAACTTTTTGTACTGAATGGTGAAGTGCTATATGCATCATTTAGAGCCAACTTTATCAATGTTATAAGAAATGACTTCTTGAAATTTGAAGGTCGCGAACTAAGAAAATCAAGGACTTCTCAACGATTGTTTGTCAAAATCAAGGAGTACTTTTTATTAAAAATCAAGGAATTTCAAAATATTTTTGGTAAAAATCAAGGAGTATTAAAGGGTAATTGAAATTGAAAATAAAAATCAAGGACTTCTTAAGGACTTTCAAGGACCCGTAGGAACCCTGATCTTGAACAGTGAGGCACACAGAGGGTTTAGCCCGCCGAAAACGTAAAAAAAATATTGAAATTAAGTGAAATTTGATATCATGAAATTGCCAAACTTTAGAATTACCCGATGCAGAGGCGACCCAAGCCAATCCGAGAGTTCCTCCGGAAAAGTCTCTGTAGGTGAAAATGTAAGCGAGGCAAAAGTCATCATGATTAAACTGAGAGTTCAAATTCAAAAAATTTGAAACGTCTATGTTGGGGGAGCAGAAGGGGTTGGCACGCTTCACACGTGGCTCACACACTCTTGTGTCATTAATCTAAAAAATTAAAATTGAATAAGCAAGGAAAGTTCAATTTGATTTGTAAAATCTTCACCTTACTTTTAAAAACAATATTATTAATTAGAACAGAAATTTATTATAACACATTTTATTTTGTTAACTCTCAACCCACATTTATGGTTTAAGCAAACTTTAAATCCACAAAAACCTGAAATCAGCATTCACAAGTTTGCATTTTATAAATATCGTGAAATCATTAGTTAATTTGCTAGCAAAAGCTTAATTAAATAATAAAGTTTCATTGCTTCATATAAATGTTCGTACAAAGAAACTTCTATACTAAAAAAAACCTTTTAATCCTGAAGGTATGGCTTATATACATAAAAATAAGGCTTATTTATAAAAAAAAATACTATCTGAAGTCCAAATTTATAATAACAAACATTTTTTTTTGTTACTCAACTCAAACCTAAGGTTTAAGCAATCTTTAAATCCCCAAAAACCTGAAATCAGCACTCACAAGTTTGTATTTTATAAATATCGTGAAATCTTTAGTTAATTTGCTAGCGTAACCTAAAAGCTTAATTAAATAACAGAGTTAAGAAGTTTTATTGCTTCATATTAATGTTTGTACAAAGAAACTTCTATACTAAAAAAAAAACCTTTTAATTTGGAAGGAATAAACTTTTTTTTAATTAAGTGTTCATGGAGTACCGCCTCAATAATCAAAATATTAAAAAAATTAAAAATCTCACCTTTATCCTCTGAACAACAAATTTAATCCCTCGGAATCCATCAAAATCAGTATTCTCATATATGTGATTCACAGCTTTTATGTGTTGCGACACTAACGATGTAATCTCTTCCCTTATGTTAGTGTCGGACAGCTCATAGTTTCTAATGTGGTCCCACAGAAATGTGTCAGTCTGGATATACAGCGAGCAGGCTCGCTTCTCAGTGTTTGTTTCTTTCATGGAGTATGGATTGTATTGCTGTGCGTTTCTTGTGTATATGTTGTGGAATTTCCCAGAATAAGAAGGGTCTGGAAAGTTTCTCTTATTTCGTATTAAGTTCTAAAACAAACCAAAATTGTAACAGATGTTAGCTAATAAAACATTTTAGAGAATACAAATACAATAACAATGTGGGGCTTCCATTAATTACGTTCAATGTATAGGAGGGTGGGGGTCTCGTCAAATTTTAAGTAAATCTCATAAAATTTTGATAAATGGAGTTTGATTCCATTAAAAAAAAATTCTGGATTTAAAATTGGTAAAATCTTGCATTATAATATTTACAATGGATTGCTTAACCATACTTAAAAGTTTTACTGAAAAAGAATAGTTCATTCTTTTGTATTGATTCAACTTGTATACGTTTCTTTCTCTTCTCTTTATTAGTTTCAATTCAGACCAAAGGACACTTATTCAAAATATGTTCACACATCGCAAAGGAAAAGTAGACGAAATATGCATCTCAAGTGATTAAAAATACTTTTCTACCATCATGAGATAAAGCAGCTACTGTTTGAACTATCCACGTTTTGGGTTGAACGTCGATTGATATGTAGTATGAAGTTTTGTTAAGTTTTAAAACAAAAAAAAGTTTTTAAAGTTGTAATTTATGGATGCTCCCAATTTTTGACTTGATTAGAATGCTTATTACATAACCTCAACTTTAAAAGATTTAAGAAAACTGTTAAGCATGAGAGATATCATGAAATAAGTTATATTCTGTACAAGAAAAAAAAATATCTAACTAATTAACTAATAAAAAAACATTGATAACATTATGATATATTGAATATTAACTTAATAACTTTAGAAGAAATTAAAAGGTTAAACTGTTCTTTAGCAGTTTTCATTGATTTCTAAAAAAAGACAGATAGACATATATGAAGAAATCAACGGGGACTTCTTTAAAGAATAAAGACTTTTCTCAAAAATTCAACTTTAAACTTTTCTCTAAAAAGATCCCCGATTTCATTCAAAATATTACATAACGACAAAGAATTGTATAAACCCACCTCATGAAATTTAAATTGATCTTTCTCAGAATCCTTTTTATGGACTTTCTCGTCTTCGGGGTTAGCAGCAGTACTGACATCTTGCATCCACTGCAAAACCTTACCAGTACCGGCACAACCCCCAATGTGGCTTTCTCTCTTTTCAGCGTAAGGATCCTGTACATCATTTTCGGAGTATATGACAGAATGATATGGTTGGTCTTTAAGACCGTACTTATGAGTTCTCTCTACGTAATATGTCTGGTTTGGTGTGTGGATTTTGCCTTCGAATATGCCGTTGCGTATGGAACCGTACACAACTGTTCCATGTTCACCTATTATAAGAATAAGAAACATTAATGTTTATAACTAACAACTTGAAATCTTAACCAATAAGGGATACAGGTGTATAAACCTGTCAACTGACACAGTCAAGTTTTCCAGCAACACACAATTTTTTTAAATTAAAAAAAATTAAAAAATTTAATAAATTAAAAAAATTTTAGTACAAATGAGGCATTTTAAACTATTTACTCTTTGAATGGAAAAAATTATAATAATTATAATCTAAAACATAGTAAGTTAAAAATTTAAATTTAATTGAGGCAGTGAAAACAAGTTAATGTCTTGGCCATGAATTTAGAATGAACTTTTGAAATTAAAAAAGAAACATAATTCGCAAAAGAGTTCAAAGAAACTAACCTGGCATGTGTCCTTCATATACATGCGATGTATCAAAATCCACATCTTCTCCATCTGGAGTTTCAACAACAAAGTTTTTGGAAAAGATAGAAGTATCACGCTTTAAGCGCAGGTTAAAATGCCTAGAAAACAATCAACAAAGATTCTTAACAAGGCTAGCAAATGCTAAATAAAATAAACTAGGGGTGTGCAACACAATTAATTTCCACCCAATAAATCAATACACGTTTAAAGGTAATCATATACCCTACAAGCAGGGCCTGATCTAGGAAAACTCAGACTATAGGCACAACCTATTTTGGGGGCACCTTTACAAAACATTGTGTATGATTTTCAGTAAATGATGCAAAATTACCTATGTATCAAATTTTTGCCACAATTTTATAAGCTTCCTTATAAACATCGATCAAAACAATAGTGTTAGATCAATTTCTTAGTCAAAAGTGAGCGAAAAACAAAGGAGAGTGTCACAACTTTTTTTTTAGTTTACTGATATTTTGGGAAATTACAGCATTTAGCATAATAGAAATTGAAATTTAGGGGCCCTAGGCCCGGGCCTAACAGGCCTTATGGATGAACAGGTCCTGTCTATAAGGTAATTTTAATAACTTAATAACCTAAAAAGGTATTGAAAATATTTCTAAATTGAAACATAAAATTAATTATTTAAGTTAATTTGTGAAATATTAAGATAATATTTTTACATTAAAATTAAAAAAAAAATGGTTAAAGTTAATTTATTAAAGAGATACAAAGTAAATGCAAACGTCAAAACTGAACAATCAATACCTGGTATGTGCTTGGAAGTTTAGATGAACATATTGGTTTGACTCTGTTGATCTTTTGGCACGTAAGTGATTATCATGAATTTTTTTGGTATTATAATTTAAAGGCTCGTAATACTGTATATATTCATTTAGCTGCTGAGCTGTAAAGGAAAAAAATATTATAAATTCAAAAACAGTAGAAAAATGCAATACAATAATATATTAAAATATACATAGCCCGTTAATTTAAAAAGGAAAAATCTACATTTCCAAAATATATTTGACATTTTTTTTAATACACAAGTTGGTGTGTATTAAAAAAAATTTTAACTAAAGAAATAAAAGACCGTTAAATAAAAAAAACGTTACCTTCAATCACTCATAATTAAAACTAGGGGTGTGGAACACTGCATATATCACACAAATACCACTCAATAAATCAATACATTTAAAATTAATTATATTACATACGTTATAAGGCAATTACAATAAATTAAAAATCTTAAAATTTCCATGACAGCTTGTTGCTCCATTTGTGCATGAGCGATTTTCTCAAAAACCTTATTATGATGTTCAACAGGTACTAACTCGTACACCAAATTCGAAGTTAATAGCTTTTTTTTTTTTAATTCAAGCTATACAGTGGTTTCAGACCAATTTTTTAACACAAATATTTTATAATCAGCCCCCTCCAAAAGTGTTGAAACGTTCTACAAAAAAAAAATCTATTTCAGAATTTCACCCCCCCCCCCATCTTAATATTTTCATTACCTTATTATTTCATTAGGAAATTGAGAGTAATAATAATAACCCTTAAAAATTGATCAAAAGCCAAATTAAAAAAAATCACTCTAAAAAGCCAATAAAAAATATTTTCTTTAGAGTGCACAAAGATAAAAAAATACTTTTGATCTTAGACAAAATTTATTAAAATAAAATATATAAAAAAGCATAATTTCATTAAAACTAATTTTACACAAACAATATATGAAAGAAATTTTAATTTTAATAAAATCTCTTTGTTAAGTAAACTTTATTACTGGAAAATAATAAGAGCTTTAACACAATAAACCCAGAAAAAAAAGGTAATTTACAAACATTTACTTCCCATGTAAAAACTATCATAATTTAAATTGCATATATTTTAAATTTGTTATTGTTGAGCAAAATTAAGTTAAGCCTAACATTAAAATCCGAATTCATAAAAAAGAAACGTAATGTTATCTCAGGTATCGTTATCGGAATGAAATAAAACAAAAAAGTAAACACTTTGAAGAATAAAATTTTTATACAACTTGCAAAATGCGTTCATACGAAATGTTACTACGCATTTTATTTGTGTAGACTTAGTGCTCAATAAAATATTTAGTGTGCTAAAAAAAAAAACACTTTCACTCAATTGCAGCTTTTAAAATTGGTACCATGAAACTTTTAAAAACAATATCCATAAATTATAATAATTTTGCGTCAAAGACAAAATTTCCCGAGAACGCAAACCGGAAGCGAAATGCGTGAAATTCCGATGACCCGAAGTCAAACGGAAATAACGACTTTATCTTCCGAGAAGAATTTTTATGTGGTTCCAATTCCAAGGTGTAATTTTCTCAAAAGTTCTGTTGGAAATTCCTGACTTAAAATACTGCAGTTGACAAGAATAGAGTCAACTCCAGCAAAAAAGGTTCTCTAGTTTGTCAGGTCAAGTATTCGTTTCGAAATATTAAAAAAAAAACATAAAAACTTGTTTAAATTAAATTATTTAATATTATATTTAGGCTAACGTTTTAGACATCAGAAAATTTATTTTGGAGTGAAGAAATTAAGTTACATGTGAGTATGTTATATGGGTTAGCTTGAACTAATCTCACACTAGAGCTACACCACGTGCTATTGACGACGAGCTTCGTACATTTGAACTAATGAAGTCATTAATTTATGGATAAAAATAAGAAGATTCAAAAATTAAATAGGATATTATCGAAGTGTCTTGATTTCCAGGATATTTAAGTTCTTTAAATAATTATATTAAATATTTATAAATTCTTTAAGGAACTCCAGGAGGCACCTTCTGTCTCTTACTGTTTTCCTTGGGTTTCGAACTAATATCATAAAACATAGAGTAAAAAAAAAATGTTAAAAAGATCTCAATGAGACTAACTTTTTACAGCCACCACCAAATGATATTGATGACATTTTGTACTACTTGAGGTTTCACAAGAAACAGTACTAAGAATTGGCCTTGTTCAGACAACACACTATTACATAAGTTGACTAGGAAAAACTTAGTATTCGACAACAAAAGGCTTATTTGACTTGTTGACTAGCAAATTTCAATTAGTTCACCCAACCATATCAACCAAGGATAAACAGGGAAGACAAGAGAAGATTGATTCCCTGTCCTTGTTCGTAAGAGGGACAGTTTCCGTATTTTTCAGACATTCAGAAAACATAATCGGATTGCCTCAAGAATAGAAGATTTACGATAAGTGATGTTACTAACTTAAGTATTTCAAGGCCGTACTAATTACTAGATGATGTTACAGTAAAACATTTTAAACAATGCAATACCGGAATCCGAAGATTTCAGATCTGTATTAATATGTCGTTTTTTTTTTTTTTTTTTTTTTGCCAAGTTACAAATATAAGCTGAGTGACTGTTAAATGCCATTGAAAGACGATTGTTATTTTTTGAAAATAATAAAATATATATCAAATTAAGACGTTCATTTTTAAGTTTACGTATTTTCACAGATCATTAATTTAGTCCATTCATATTCCATAAGTTTAGTGTTAACGGGCGTTTCGATTTAGATATGCATTTTGTGATGCTTCTCAAACATCATTGAACCAGTTATGCAACACTTTCCTAACAAAAAAAAAAAAAAAACCACCTGATAATACTTATTTAATTGTTTTCCAACACTAGTCCCAATTCCCAACTGAACACAAAAATTCAATTAAAAATTCCATTTCCAAAACGAACCCATTGTAATTATCTGCCGGCTTTAGAATTATGCGTGCATGTGTCCTCTATACTTAAATCCTATTGCCGCATACTACACTATAAACCCAGAAAAACACCCATTCTGACAGTGAAACCTGTTGCTGAATCACTCTCCATTACCATAAATACTCTGGGTGTGGGATGTGAAAGCTCACATTTTTCACATGATGCTGCACAACCGGGTTGCTGAAAGAAAGGCATAGAATTGATAGAATTGCACACACAAAACCATATTTGTGTGGAATTGAGAAACCTTTTCAAGAAAAATGATTTCTTCGCGACCTAATTTTAAAGTGGTCTTACCTTTTTAAATTAACAAAAAACGACTTTAAACTGCTTAAAACACAAATTTATCCAATAATTAATTGAAAGACTGATAAACTGTTGTTTTTCAGGATATCAAAAAATATTCTTGTATACTAAAAAAAACTATTAAAATAAATAAGTACCCTTTAAAAATACTCAAAGTGATCTATACCTTACTTAATTTGTAGGGCTATATGCGGGTATCATTTACAGTACAAATTTGGAGATTATCTTGATATGTATTAGCTTTAAAATCCTACGTGTTGGCTACATCATAAAAAGTGGGACTAGAGTGGTGTGTTTTAACTAAATCTTGTATAACAACTAAAATTAATCTTTGAATTTTTAGAACTTTTTCATAAAAATTAGGGCTTTTTGCGGGTTAGAGGACGTTTTGGGTATTTTCAATGGCAGCTTAAACAGTTTTGAAATTTATGGAAGGATGAATTTATGCAACATTTTTGGAGTTATGAATTTTTAATGATCGCGAATAACCTTGAACACATTCTTCATCATATTCTAAATAATTGTTGTTCTATCATCAAAACCACGATGACAAATCTTGGAAGAAGCGTTAATGTCAAAGCACTCGAGCGGTCATTGTATTGCGACTGCGAAAGAAGGCGTGGACTCAACCCGCGAGGCCGAATATTGCTTTTATTGCTGCAATGTACTTTCTTTTCCAAACAGGAGGTTCCGACTTCCACTTCGAAAAAAAAAAACAGGATCAAACACAAAGATATTAGTCATCGAACCCGTACTGTTTGTCAATTACGCACGAGCCAGTTATCCATTAAAAAGATTACACGGCGTTTTATATTATACGAAGAATAATTTTTTTTTTATCTTAATACATTCCTACATTCAGTGCGCAGAATTTAGGTACTTGGCATTAAATAGTATATAACATTAAATTATATTTTTCCCCCCTTGGTTTACTACGAATCTATATGGTAGTGAAAGCAGGGTTCGTGATTTTTTAGTTTTTTTTTTTTTAAATCAAATGAATCAGTTTTTTTTATTTAAATCGAATTTTTTTATTTAAATCGGATTTTTTTAAATTTAAACAGGATTCTAATCAAATGTTTAATTTTTAAATGAATTTTGAATACATAGTACCAGGCAATTTGTTTTACTAAAATTACTTAACATGTAAGCCTAATTATATGTATAATACCATAATTTAAAAATTAAAAAAGTATACCAATACTAAAAATTCGAAATTTCCAATTGCAGGTTTATTGAAGAAAAAGAAATCTTCCAAATCAGATGCACAAAATATGTCACTTACAAAATATTATTAAAACAGTACTTTATTAATTAACTTAATAGTAAATACTTGATTAACAAAAAACTACTAACAATACTTGATAAATTGATAGCCTTGTGTTTGAATGATTAGTCTATTATTTCATTATGTGGACAGTCTAACTGTTGTTAAAATCTTTGAAAATTTTGCAGTGGCACTTTGGCAATTTATCAGAGGCATTCTGGCATTGTCATGTTAAAAATTGAATGCATATATGTAAATTCATAAGCTTTTTTTTTATCATAATGTCATTATTAAAATATTAATTTTAAAAAATGGTTTAAATTAAATTTTAAAAAATCATTGATTTAAATCATGTTTTTTTTTTAAATCAATTATTTAAATCACGATTGTTGTTGATTCAAATCTACGAACCCTGAGTGAAAGTGAACTCA
This sequence comes from Hylyphantes graminicola, assembly GCA_023701765.1. Lineage (NCBI taxonomy): Eukaryota > Metazoa > Arthropoda > Arachnida > Araneae > Linyphiidae > Hylyphantes > Hylyphantes graminicola. The sequence goes on along the minus strand of CM043120.1, from coordinate 28,897,483 downwards.
ATTTTGACATTTCTTGGTAGGCCTGTGTTGCTTTAATTAGATTTTGTATAAGATCAAATAGATAGATAGAATAGAAATGGAAGTTCAATAACCACTTCCGTTTGATAAACCTCCTTGATTGGTCAATACTTATACTGGTATCAGTCAACGCCTCTTTTATTCTGGGACCCTGCTTATACAGATCGCTAAATTTGTTCAACACAATAACTACCACACATTTTTTGAAGACTTCTTATATTTGTGAAGTCTATTTAATACGACTTATTCACACACACAAAAAAAAATAGTATAAAAAAGCAGGGTGGTTGACGAGGCAATGATTTCAAATTTAGTGGAATGTGCAAAACTAAAAAAGTCAATACTGTAATCCTACACTTTTTTTCTGAAAGAAATGTTGATTGCAACTTGTATCTTTACAATTGTGGCACAAAAACTAATTTTGATAGGCCTGTAGGCGGAATAGTTCCCATTTAGAGTAAAAAATTATAACAGATCAAACTAAAAACGGATCAAACAAAAATATATTAGTCATCAAATGGTTATTCCATGTCAAATCAACCAATTAAATAACAATTTTAGACCTTGACCTCTTGGATTTCAATACTTTTGGTACATAGTTTGTACTAATGGAGTGCATGAAAAATCCAAAATTTTACATTTTTTTACTTAGCCGGGGGGTTTTAAACAGAGTTTTGAAAAAACTGCAAAATTTGCCTTGACTGCCGTGCACAAATAAGTTTTTCACAAAACAATTTATTTTTTAGATTTTAAAATTTCAAACTCGAAATTTTTACATTTTTTGAAAAATATAAAATATGTTATTCCTGGATAATTTGTTAACATGTGTACCAAATTTTAAGATGGTATTCCTATCTATGGGATCATATCAAAATAAATTCCATTGTTCTGTTAAGTACAACATACATTACTTAGACAATAAACATTAAAGTAATTAAAAAATTAAATTAAAATTTTAAATAGTAAAAAATCTATAAAATTAGAGCATTTGTTCAAAAATATTATAATATAATATAATAATATTTAAGAACAGCAATGTATTTTATATATTTAAAATTCTAGTTTTAAGTTTAGGTTTTTAAAATGTGGAAAAACAATTAATAATAATTATAGTTAAGAATAGAGATGACTACTGTGTAAGACATTACTTTTATATGGTTTTTTTTGTTGCTAAGAGACACTTTTTTTATTATATGTTAAGATAGTTGATTGACCTCCCACAAAAACCCAAAACAATGCAGGTAGGTTTCTCAAGCAATAAGTTTTAAATTTCTTACCAGCCAAAGTAGACTAAGTCTTGTTTTAGAAGAATGAAGGTGGATGGGGAATTAAATATAATCTCAATTTATCAACTTTTGTAATTTTTTAACATTATTATTATTTATTCAAAAATCAAAAGGCAAACACAGAAGAGTAACCTACCAAACAACATAGTAATCTAAGCAAAATGATAAAGTACCTAGGTGTAATTAATACTTTTTATCTCTAGAGACATTTATACCTTCAGGAGAAAATGGTACATTCTACTTTTATTTCTATTTTTAAGCTTGCTCTAGAAATATACGAGGTATGAGAGCTATCCTCAACAAGCATCGTAATTTTGATTTTCTAAAGTCATGTGAAGAGGACAACCCTGGAGCTGGCAGCCAACACAACCATTTAGCAAACATTGTTTGCAGCATCAGAATTTAGGACTAGAACGGATTTAATGTGCACCAATTTTATATAGAAAAGATATATAAATGCTTGAAAAAGTTCAGCATAGGGCTACAAGAATGATTAAGGGTTTATCGGGTATTGATTATGATAATAGATTAAGATCTTTAAACATGTATTCTCTGGCAAATAGGAGAACAAGGGGTGTTGTGTGTGGTGCAGTTGTCAAGTTCATGAAACAGGGAGACATGGAGGGCTTGGGTTTTAACTTAAATAGTCGGACCAGAGGGCATGATCAGAAATTGTATAAATCATGCTTTAGAAGGGAGGTAAGAAAACATTATTTTTACAATAGAGTCATCAATAAGTGGAATGCTTTACCAGAATATGTTGTGCATTCGAAGAGAGTGGAAGATTTTAAGAAGAATCTCGAGAGCTATTGGAAACTGGTAAGGAATTGGATATATTTTGGACCAACCTTGCTGGGCCTCTGGCCTGTTGTTGGTCGACAATTTTTGTACTTGTATTTGTATATGCACAGTGGTTTTGTACTAGCACGATTTTTTTTTGTGTGTCTATCCTAGCACATTCTATTTAAAAGACAGCTCAGACAACGAAAAAAGCAGTAGAGGATGGATGGAAGTCAATGGCATAAAATGCCATAATGCCCCAAACACTGGGTTTTCTAAAGAGTTAAAATTAATCATAAAAATGAAACAAAACATTTAAAAACTATTAGACATCTAAATCAATAAATAAAAGCCAATATCAACTTAAAATTTAAAATAAAACATGATATGGAGGGAAAGATAATGTGATGGATAGATGGGTTTAAAACATTAAAATGTTTAAGCTGGCTCAGTGTGAAGGCTGGGCAGTCGACTAATGTGAAGAGTGCATTGAAGAACCTCCTCATCGACTGGGAGTCTGTCTGCACCAGGTCTGCTTGGCGAAGAAGCGGGCCATCCCTTAAACTTGTGTGCAGAATCCAGTTTTGAAATGATTCTTATGATGCTTGTTTTTACTATCTTTATGATCAAGATTCCCAGCAGACACTAGTCTGAGGCTGAAGAACCACCAAGGGAGAAACCTGTTTCTGATTGCCTCTACTCCCAAGGTTGCGTTGTGTGCCTATTCAGGTGTTGGATCGCCACTTGACTGTGGTTCTAAAACACGACACCCGTCCTCAATAGCCCTTGTGTAGCTCTAGTGCGACGATAATTCAAACCTAACCTAGCCTCTACTCCCAAAAGCAGACCTCATTACGGACAGTCACATTCAATAAAGTTTTTCCCCTGTACTCTTCATATATGGCGAACGCTACTGCCATGGGCAGGAAACTGCAGTAACTTCCATAATGACTTGGATCATTGTTGCAAACACTCACTTGTTCTAAACTAGAAGAAAACATACTGAAAAAAAAAAGTATTTCAGAGCAATAATGGTACAATCATTGTTGCGATTACTGCAGTTTACCTGCCCACGGCAGACTAGTGGACTATCATACATCACACAAATGGGTTATTCCTTAAAAAAAGTAATGGTAGGTAGTAGGTATCCTTCGCAACATGAAGCCTAAACCACATTGAAGCTCAAATTGGAAGAGGACTTTATATTTACTGATTAAGGGGGTTCAATACCCTAAAATCGGTGAAAAAATCAAAACAAAAATTATTGGCTTAAAATACTATTACAACCTTTATTAATAATGTCACAAAGTATCAAGACGATTGAAAAAATATTTTTGACATTAAAAGCCATTTTAATGTCATGGCTTCGTAAGGAAATGGGTTAACAATAAAAACTTTAAACGTGTTTTTCTCAGAACTTGATTTTTTAAACTTTGATGTACCTTTTCTCAAAAACTGTGCTACGTTTTCTCGTGAAATTTTTTTTATATGATGTAATACATAGTATTGATTAATCTGAGGTTATAAATTTTAATAAAACTAAAGTGAAAAAAAAAATATGGGGCTAATAAGTGAAAAATGTCATGATTTTTTTGGGTACATTAAAACTTATTTTATTTTAAAAAATCTAACAGTTATTTACAAAAAACTTTTAACCTCAGATTAATGTATAAGGTTGGTATAACACACAGAGAAAACTTTAAGATGATCTGATCAGTAGTTATTGTGAAAAGGTACGTTGCAATTGGCCAATTTAACATTACCGATATACAACATACTGAACCCCCTTAAGGGGGAATGGGCGCATTTGAACGGGGTCTCCAAACTCAAGTGTCTCAATGTTAATCCAATAGGCTGTCCAGTTCGCCCATTCCCCCTTAAGGGGGAATGGGCGTGCAGGACAGGGGGTCTCCAAACTCAAGTGCCTCAATGTTAATCCAATGGAAAAAAAATATTTTCTTTGCCACATTTCTTCGGCTGTATTGAATATTTTTACAAGCGGATTTTTTTATGTGATAAATGTAGCTGACTTACAGGTCCCGACAATCCCACTTTTTGAAATTAGTACGAATATTTTTTTTAATATTCAATAAATTATTTTACACAAAATATTCGAAGCGATTTCAAAAAGTGGGAAGATAGAGACCTGTAAGTCAGCTACATTTATTACATTAAAAAATCCGCCTGTAAAAATATTCAATACAGCCGGAGAAATGTGGCAAAGAAAATAGTTTTTTTCCCCATTGGATTAACATTGAGGCACTTGAGTTTGGAGACCCCCTGTCCTGCACGCCCATTCCCCCTTAATAAAAATTTGTTTAACACTTAAGATAAGAGGACAGGGGTATATTGAATATTTAATCATAAACATGGACAGGGGCTATCATATTGAATATTTCTTCATAAAATTCTCTAAATATATGCGAAAAAGCACATTATTTAATGTCAGTATTAGCTTTATATTATTTTGCTGTTCAAAACCATATGTATTATTGACATTCTTCACAATAAAAAGACCCTAGAACTTCATGAATTTTCCGTACAATTATAATTGCACAGACACGTTATCAGAAAATATGTACAGAAAATTCATGAAGCTCTATACATATTTTCTGATAACGTGTCTGTGCCATTATAATTGTACGAAAAATTCATGAAGTTCTAGGGTCTTTTTATTGTGAAGAAGGTCAATATTACATATGGTTTTGAACAACAAAATAATATAAAGCTAATACAGACATTAAATAATGTTCTTTTTAGCATATATTTAGAGAATTTTCTCACATTAGTAAAAAAGTCTTCTTAATTACACTTGTAAAAGAATATGTGCCTGTGCTATAAATAAGATATATCTATCTCATAACATGATCGATGCCATGAGCATGGACAACATAATCAGTCAAACTTTCAATCTTTTTTTTTAAAAAAATTCATAGTATCACCATTTAACTATTTGCAAAACTATAGGATTTTGTTCTGCAGTAATCCAAGTTAAGGTTAAAATTTTATAAATTCTACACAGATCTATCTATTGGAATACTAAGCGATGCTCATCTGCTCCATATATCTAATTACAAACACGATTATTATAGTAGATTGGTGGTACTTAAAAACCATCGACTTCATAGCTGTGGTGGTGTAAAAACAAAAGTGTCCAATTCTCTCCACTTGCACACATTTCTTAGTTCTTTAAATCGCCAACCCAGCAGCACAACAGTTAGGGAACTAGCCTTTGGAGCTTCTGGGCTCGGGTACGAATCCCGTTAAGGCATGGATGTTTGGGTTTGTCAATAAATGTAGTTATTTGTCTATGTGTTTGTGTCGTCCTTTATTTGTGTGTCTCCTGTGACTGTCACTTCTGGCGAGTAGGGTAACTGGCTATAAAGCCTATGCTCCTCCCTTCTAGAAGACGCATTCATTGTCATAGTTCATTAAATCATGTGATTTTTTTAATGATTTTAATAGAATATCATTGCTATTTTTAATTTAGTACACACTGAAATGAGGAAAGCTAAGCGAAATCAATTCAAATTCTGTGACTGAAGGTAATTTTTTGACAATGAAAAACAGAAAGATTTATTTTAAAACGCTTAGTAGGCATCCAAAGTTTAAATTTAAATAACTTTTATTTAGGCAAGTGGTAAGTTAAGCGTTTGTAAAAAGCAAGTGGTTAATTATTACGTTTAAAAAGTAATACTTTACTTTTCATAACATATTTAACAAAAACATAAAATTATAAAACTTAAAAAAGTAGTAGACACGATATGCTTCGTACCAGATTCTAAAGTAAAGTATGTTAAACATTTTTTTAATGAGAACTATTCGAATAAAAAAAGATTTTAAAGTTTTAAAGCTAAATAACATACTGAGCATATCATTAAATAGATGGCACAGCTATTTGTCTGATACAAACTTTAACAGAACAGTAACAAAATGTTAGTCAAATTGTAAACATCGGACTAATCGATATAACTTTCCCAAACAGAGAAGACTTAAATATTAGATATTTTTATAAATCCAAACGATCTTGCATCAAATTTTATAAGCTCAATAAACAATAATATAAAAAATATGAGTAAATTTCTTTTTGTATAAACTAAAACATGATTAATTCATAAATTTCAAAGTGTAAACAATATTCAAAACAAAAAACACTCACTACTTTCGACGATAGACAATGTAACAAAGGGTAGTATGAAAATGAATTTAATGACTATCATCTCTTCATTGATGTTGGCTTTGATGATCAGTTTTCATTAATTAAAATTTTACTAAATTTTTTATATTAAAAATTGCATTGAATTTGGTAAGTAAATTAAGGATATCCGCATCACTAGGCACTACACCTTTCAGTAGTGTGGTTGCCAGTCTGAACTTGTATCAAAGCGTTATTTTGGCAAAACCCTCAGACCACCTATCCATGACACAGCTTCTGATTGGTTGTTCAGTTCTTTTACAGCTGACACTTTTGACAGGTCGGGTCTCAAAACCCTTGACAACAAACAAGTTTGTTTACATTTCGTTATGATTTCTTATTGAAGTAATTACACTAAAATATGTTCAAATAAGTTACGAAACAATAGGTTTTGAAAAGTATAATTAAAACAACGCTAAAATCAAAAATTATTTTCCAATTTGTTTTAGCATTCAGAGGTTTTGAGCGGGGTTGAGTCCTGAACTTAAGAACGAAACTAAGTTAATAATGATTTACTTTGTTTATAATCTGGTTAATAAGTTAAAATAAAATAGATTTTCTTTTGGCTTTTCTTTGTTGCTATATCATTAAAATAAACATATCTACCAAATCATACAAAAAGTTACGAGTTGACTGCCCGGAGAACATTTTATAAAATTTCGATCTTTGAAAATGATTCAAGAAATATATTTTTCAGAAACAGTCTTTACTTCTAAAAACAAGTAGTGGATAATTATCAACTTTAGATACTAATTTTTTCACTGACTTACTTACAAAACTACTTTCCGAATTTATTGCAAAATGGGTACTTTTGGACTGCTGTAGAAAACTCATTTTTATTTGAGTTTCGTTCGTTAAAAATTCTATCATTTCTTTGGAAAGCGTTAATTTGAGGAAAACAAACTTATGATTCAGATTTAAACTTAATTTTATTTAATATTCCATGCTTCAATTTTAAGTTTTGATGGATAATTTTTTCCTTTCGGTTTCATTTGGAACAAGCACTTTCAATTTTTATCTGGCCACACCGCCTCACGGTGTGCATTGCATTTCTGTCTTTTGATCTCTACTTTAACTTTGCTCTTTTCAGAAAGTACTACATCTGCAGTTCAACGCCTTTACTGTTAAATTTCTTTTAGCTACTGGTTTTGTTAATATAGTAATTAAGGGTGCCTGAAAACTATTATTAGGTTATATTTCGGATTATATCCGTACACAATTATAAGAAATGGCTTTGAAAAGAATTAATAAGGTGAGATGAATGTCGCATTAATGTGTTGATATGAATGTGATGCACTCAAAGGCAAGCGCCAAATAATAGCCTAGAATATCCATGCAAAAAGTGACCCTATTAAAGTACTTGGTTATAAATCTTGTATAAATAATGTTAAAACTGTCAAATTTATAAACGAAAATTTGTTTCGTTGTCATGTTTGATTACGTCCCTAGATTTTGTTACGAAAGTACGTTAAGCCTACACTTGTAATATTGTTCAATAAAAGTTGTATTTCGTATCTCTGTGGCTTATAAAAGTCACAGACATGACTTGTTTACAGTTACGTCACCATTTTAATGTGTAGCATTATTTTTTTAATTGTAAAATTTTAGCTAACAGCCTTGGAATCGATCCAAGTTCTTTAAAAACAACATGCACTTTAAATTTGCGTGTCAATTAGATAAGCGGTCATAACTTACGGATTTTATATTTCTGGTTCTTTTACTCGCGTTTGGTTTATACTTTTAAACAAATAAACATTAGAATTTAGAACTAAATAGGTTTCAGAATAATTGAAGTTCTATTTTATAATGCAATAAGTACTATTGTAAACAGATACCATTATTTACCTTTTAGTTGCCCAACAGTTTGTTTAAACAATAAAGAGTTGTACTTTAGTTTACTAATATTTTCAAGTTATTCCTTGGTAATTTTCGAACTATTAAAGGGAGCTTCAGACAAAATATTTTTCTTGATTTTATTTTAATATCAAATATTTCCCAAGGCCATCATTCTAAATTCACACTTCTATGAAAAATATTATTACACAGCATATCTGAATTTTTTTTAAAGTTCCATTACGAACAATAAATCTGTTTTGATGTTCGAATTGTTAATATTGAATGCTTAGTAGATCAGGCGATTGAGCTTTAAAATACATGCTAACTAAAATTACAATTGCTTGTTCAATTATTAAACAGTTTTGTGAGCTAATTGAATTTTATATTTGTTATTTGTAAATTATGTATGCCAATTGGCGTTTCTAATAAATGCCATGTGAATTTTCCAAAAAAAAAAAAAAAAAGTTGGGATAGAATGAAATTTTCTTAGAAAGTATCTTGTTGTCTTAAAAATTAGTTAAATTATATAACAGTATTTAATCATGCATGTTAAAAAAAATCCTTACTAAATATAATTACGTATATTCAAAATAGTTTCTTAATTCAATTACCTATGTATGCAATATTACTTTCTGTGTAAGGTAATATTTCATTCCATAAATTTTTCCCCCATACTTGGTTAAGTATGGTGTATATAATTTATTTAATCCATGTTAATTTTATTGTAACAATTGTTTTTGTAAAGGAATTAAAAGCATTTAATATGCTGATCGCAAATATAATTAGTTGTCAGAATTTCAGTGCTTTCATATTTCAAAATATATCCGACATCCTCTTGTAGCTCTTTTACTAAGCTAATTCAATCAAATCAATCCTATAATGAATTTCAGATCTTTATCAATATGTAACTAGTTAATTTTTTAAATACTTAACTCTGTAATAGAAAAGTGATGCAAGCGACATCTGCATGACTCGGTGGTTCTAAATTGTATCCTGGTCCCGGTAAATAATCTTAAAGGTTGTGTTGGGTGCCTATTCAGGTGTCGGCTTGTCACTTGACTGTGGTTCTAAAATACTACCCCTGTCGCCAATAGCCCTTGTGCGATGATAATTCAAAAGCTAACCTAATCTGGTAAATTAAAAGGGTTAAAAAATTAACGGGTCTAAAAATTAACCTAATCTGGTCTATTAAATCTATTCGTTATCACGAAACTCTTTAGCTGAAAGTGAAATGAAATTTAGATTAACTTTTCTGCTTTTAAAAAAATATCTTAATTATCTTTTTCACCATATATGCATTGTGCTCTAAGAACTAAAGTTATTAGACTAAACACATTTTTCAGTTTATTACAGGTTCTTTATTATTTTAACCATCTTTATATAGTTAATTAATCACTAACTTTTTTCAGGAGCTACAAGATCTTGGAAGAGACCCCCCTGCCCAGTGTTCTGCTGGTCCTGTCGGAGATGATTGTATGTTAATGTTGCCATTTTCAAATTGTTAATATTAATAATTATAGTTGAATTAAGGCTTTTTTACTACTTGTAAACCTGATTTTCAAATTGATAGGGTAGCATATGTAGATATTTCGGAATCCTGCTTTTAAGTTAAAATCAAGGAGGATTTAAGAATTCGGGATTTTCCTGTGTTTATGGCAAGCAATTGCCAGCATGACCTTACTTAACTTTTTTTTAACTGTTAGTTATTAAATGTTAAGTATTTTTCTATGAAATTTTATGTTTTGCCATATTTTGGTTTGAAGGAAATTTGTTTATTATTAAATATTTAAATCTTTTTCTATGAAATTTTGTTTTACCATATTTTGGTTTGAATGAAATTTTTTTTAGAATTTAATGGATTGAATTTTTAAATTTTAAATTAAAGCTTATTTGTATCTTTGTTTTAGTATTCCACTGGCAAGCCACTATAATGGGTCCAGTAAGTAATCTTGTTTAATTTGAAGTTATTTGCTGATTAATATTAACTTTAAATGCATATTTATTAAAACCTGCCCAGTGTATTATAATTTAAAGTTTGATCTATTTAATTTTAGATTTTGATAATTACTGTAAATTTTATTTTTGCTATCCTGTTGTAATCATAAAAATTTAAGTCTAGCAAAATTAACTAGCCATTGGATTGTAATAGTACCTGGTAAAAGTTTTAAAACTTTTCTAAACCTCTTAGAAATATTCTTTGAATCAGTTTTAACTGTGGTATTCACTGATCCATAGATTATTTCGCAATAATATTTCAATATCAAAAGAATGATGCAAGAAATAAATCTGCAATAAGAAGCACATCATAAGAATGTCACAAGAAATAAATATCATAAGAATTTTGCAATAAATTAAATATCATTAGAATATCTCTTTTTCAAATACATTAAATAAGTTTTAACACTCCATTGTGTTCATATCAAATGCATGAAAATTGTGGCTTGCAAAATAGGTTGTTTACAATTAGAATTTTGTGCTTAAGTCTGAAAACAGATTAAAAACATTGTCATTCAGGAATATGAAAGGGATTATAATTTAAAAACATAATAGTAGTAAAATATTTGTGATAGTATAAAGATCAGCAAAGACTTGAGTCAGTTATTTAGTTTAAAGAAAAAATTGTTTTGAGTCTAATTCTTGTTCTTCCTTTGCAGCCAGACAGCCCTTACCAAGGAGGTGTATTTTTTCTCACTATCCATTTTCCAACAGATTATCCTTTTAAACCTCCTAAGGTATGTATGCTTTTTATTTTAGTGTATTTTTATTACACTTTGCTAAAGATAGAGGTCATGGCTTTTTCAGAGTAACAATTTTACAGTGTAATTTACTTATTAGGTGGATCAGAAAGGTTGCCTCTATACTTAAAATAATACCTTACCTAATACTTCTATTTAAAATTTCATCACCCTAGGCTAATGTTTTCAAAACAGTGTATTTGTCAATTTTGTGGCAATTTCAACCTCCTTGCTAGAACAAAACATATCCAAGGGCATTAAAAATATGCACAGTAATTAACTAAACATAGGTGGAACCTTCACACTATCACAAAGTGTTGTGACATTTGTTATAAAAAATTACCGATTTTACTAAAATTTTTGAAATTTCACTCCTTTGCCAAAACAAAATATTTTCTTAAGGTGGAAAGTTTGAACCGAAGTTACTCATGTATAAATACTACTTTTCTGCTTTACCCAAAATCATTGTAATTTTATTTTTTAATCCATCCTATTATAGATTCTAACCAATGTCTATTTATGTTTTTATATAAGTTAGCAATGATTCCATGAGTACTAACTATATTATAATTAGAAGCATTTATATTGTAGAAGCATAAGATGTGCTCGTTAACTAAATATACTTTACTGAAAATTGTAATCACTAGCATATTCATCATTGCCAGTACAAATGTAAAATATTTGGGTTTTGTGTCATTCACTTCATTTGTATAAATTGGCATTTCATTTTTCAAAATTACTTCAATTGCATCTACTTGTGCTTTTTAAAAATAGAATTAGCCATCAAAAACTAAAAGGCTTGCTTTAAAATATAGATTTCCGTTATATGTCCAACACTAAGATAGACTCCATAGTAAATATATCATTCTGTAGAAATATCAATAAAATTATTTGAATTAAAAGATGAACAGAGCAAAGTATAGTTTACTAGATTTTAGATATCTTTCAAGGTTTAGCTTCAAGAAAAATTCTTCAAAAGCAATAATAATTGGTAACATTTCTGTCCAGATTTGTAGTTAATTTTTTTTATCAAGTTCTGGTAATTTGTTAACCAAAAAAATCTACAAGCAGTAAAATCTCTAAATTTAATTAAAATTTTCATTGAATATTAGTAGTTTAAAACTGTCTTTTAAAATGTTATTTGTTATGGAATTTCAGGTAGCATTCACTACTAGAATTTATCATCCTAACATCAACAGTAATGGTAGTATTTGCTTGGACATTTTACGTTCACAATGGAGTCCTGCACTTACAATTTCTAAAGGTAATAATGGCATATTTGTATTTAATGCATTTATATTCTTGCATATACATATTCTTGTAAGTTTTGGCGTTTTCTAGTAATAAATATATCTATTAGCTTCCAACCTTTTTTTAGAAGTTATTTTCTAGACCTCTAAAAAAACTTTAGGTGGGAAATATAATTTGATTCATAATACAATTGTAACCTTGGTCTAGTAATCAATCACTAAGCATGTAGAAATGTATAATTCCTATTAACAAATTAGTACATCTTGTATACAATTCTATATTGGGTTTATTGTTTTTTAAAAGAATTTTATAATGTACTTTATTGTATCGGTAATTTTCTGAATAAAATCATTACTGCCATGTTCGCGATAACATTATAGTCGGTCTATTTACTATGCGATACTTTTATTCAAAGACTTTCTTCCCCCATACCTTCGCTTGGTTTTCTAGAAAACAAGGAGAGCATTATTTTTAAACATAACATGTTTGAGGTTCTGTTGTGAGGTTAACAATCTGAATGGTTCAAACCAATGTAGGGTAGGAGGAAAACGAAAACCGCGACTCGCGCTTTTCAAAGAAAACCACATGCTAGGATAGCGGGAATGCTTTCGACGCTCACATTCTAAATAGACCTACTATGATTGGAAATATACCAATTGTATTGAACAAGGGTTAAGATTCGCAGAACAACTTATTGAACATTATCTTCAGAGTTTGTCGTTTGTTTACGAGGTCTTTTTCCACTTGAAATTTACTCATAATACCAAAGACTGCCCTCTACCGCAACATATTTATTGTAATACAAGTTTTAAGCAGGGATTGTTGGAAAGGTACTTTTAAAAAGTAACTAACTCTGTTGCAGTTACTAAATCAAAAAGTAACTCTGTTACAGTTATTTAATATGAAAAGTAATGTGTTACATTACTTAATGCAAAAAGCAACTATCCACAGCAACTTTTTGAATTTTCAAGTTACAAAAAAATTTAAATTTAGCCACCTTGCCATTTTTCAAAGAAAAACACTATTAACAAAATACAAGCACAGACAAAATGCTGAAATTATAATTAATAAACATTTTTTAAATCTTATTTTAATCCTGTATGCTAATAATCAGCCAGCAATGGGTCCACCAGCAAATTCTCGGGCGGGTATTGACAGAAATAGTGAACATGCCCTCCCCCCCCTTGAAGAGAGGGGGGGGGCGACTTTGTTGTTGGCCATTGTTATAGAACCCATTCAGGCAACACAAAGGAGTTTACACAAGAAACAAAGGAGTTTACACAAGAAAGTGGAAAAGGCAAGGAAGTTCAGTCGGTTAGGCACTCGCCTAGCATGCGAAAGGTCCCTAGTTCGGGTCCGGGCATCCCCCAAATCTACCAACCTATAAATAGCCTGTGCAACCAAGAATGTCCGACGAATAATACCCCGTGTAAGAAAGTGCTTGTTAAATACCCTTCAAAGTCCTAGCCCTTAACGGTTGCGTTGGGTACCGATTCAGGTGTCGGATCGTCACTTGACTGTGGTTCTAAAATACAACGCCCGTCGACAATAGCCCTCGTGTAGCTCTAGTGCGACAATAATTCAAACTTAACCTAACAAGAAAGTGGACAAAGTGTTAACCTACCATTTTATTTAGGATTTGAGCATTAGGGTCATATGGGGGAATTAATGGATAAAAAAATCACAACATCCTATTTTTTTCTAAAGTATGAAAGACAGAAAGATTTAATTTTGCATGGAGTAAGCTTAAATAATTTAGAATTTATTTAAATAATCACTTTACCTAAAACTTAATTATTATAAGTTTTATTTTAATTATTGAGTGATAAGGAATTACCCCGGGTTTGGGCAATTATGGATCACACACATGGGGTAAATATGGATCACCCTTTTTTTTTATAGTAATGCTTGTCAAAAGTAAATTAATATTCCAAATTATATCATTTTTAGCTCATAAAAAGATTGTTTTAGCACATAAATTCTTGTAAGTGTAAAGCAATGGCAACAGTGAAAATATTGAATAAAAATAGAATTTTCATGCTATTTCAAAGTAGATTAAATTTTTTGTTATTTAAATTTTAAAAAAACTTCTAATTTGAATTTTTTAATGAAATTTGGAATGCAGCCTAATCTGATTTTATGCTTCAAAATGACACATACCACTTAGCTAAAAACACATGAAAAATTAAAAAATATCACTGATCCAGAATTACCCCAGTGATCAAGAATTACCCCAGTAAACTGGGGGATAAATCAATATACCTTTAAAATCATTAAAAAAAATTATTAAGAATTTTTTTTTATCGGATTGAAAAGCTTAGACCTTTTCCTATTGAAAAATAGCACCAACTAAATAGTTAGTTCAAATATGTTTCTCCAGTATGGATCTTAAAAAAAATCATGTTTTTCAAAGACAATCTTTTTTGAAATGTTTTTATAGTAGTGTAAAAAGTATTTTTTCTATTTTTTGCTGCAGAGTTACATTGTTTTTGAACTTGATATAAGAACATAGAATGTATAAGGATGACTTGGCATAATTTGTTTTTCTTCTAAAAACCATTTTTAATCCTTAAAACTTAGTGATCATTATTTACCCCGGAAAGAGAGTGATCCATAATTCCCCCATGTGACCCTAGTTCATTTAGTAACTAAGCACATTTCATTGTTATAGTTTTAAAAACGCTTTGGGTCTTAAAAGAAAAGTACAAAATTCTGAAAGAAAAGTCATTAAGATGGTTGATAATGAGCCATTATGTAGGTTTTTTATGCTGAGCCTGAATCTGGGTACTGTCTTTCTCTACCTCTAGTATTTTTGCACAATAGAATATTAACCAGATTTGTGCTCAGCATCAAAAACTGCATGGGAATCTTTCTATTGTATGAACAAAATCTTTTGGAACTAACATTTTGCTTTTGTTAATCTCCAAAACTAGAGTTAGGAATTATGTTTCGTTTTAAATTATTTTAGATTTTAGTACTTTAAATGCTTTTCCCTACATGCTTTTTTTACTGTAAAATGAATACTAGATTCATGAACCAGCATCAAAAACTACATAATAATCTATTACTTTTATAAAATCTCAAAACTAAGTTTTTTTTACTTTAGCGTACTTTTTAGATTTAAAAATGCAAGAATATTTCTAAAGATTTCGGTACTTTAATTATGCTTTTCTCTGTAGCCTAGTGTAATAAATGATAATAGAACTAAAATACTTTTCTTTTCCAGTATTGCTGTCAATATGCTCTTTGTTGTGCGACCCCAACCCCGATGATCCCTTGGTGCCAGAAATAGCTAAAATCTACAAAACCGACCGAGAAAAGTACAACGAGCTGGCCCGAGAATGGACAAGAAAATACGCAATGTGACCCCCTCACACTCGAACAATAACTAGCGCTTCTTCCATTACACACACCTGTATTTACTTTTGGCTGTTTCAATGTTCTGGTGCGGTTATTTTTAAAGGGGCCAGATCACTCATTTTTTTGGAATTTTTCTTAGAAAAAAACAGTTGGGGACATCCAATAAACTTCTAATTATAAAATTTTTATCTGTCGACTGAATGTACAAAAAAAACACGTTTTTTTTTAATGCTTATTATAGTATACTGGCAGTTTGTTCTTCCTTTCGTTAATTTTTAGGTAAACATAAATAAGATTGCCGTGCTTTGTGCAAGTTTTATATGCCTTGCACCCTCCTCCCCTTTTCATTTTTTCTAATGTATATTTAAAGTATCCCCTCATTAATTTAAATCGCATGTGCTCAACTCTTTGATTATTCAGAATTTACCGAGTTCCTGTAACCAGTACTGGAAAATCGCACTAGTTCAGTGGGATAAAAACATGGCCTGGCATGTTCTTGTGTCAATGTAAATGTAATTTTCCTTTCTCTGAATTGATAATTGATTGTGCTGTGTAAATAAAAACTTTTTACATCTGCCAGAACACAGGCGTTTCCAAATTACTTTTAGTGAAAATTGCTTCCTTTTATTTATAAATTTAAATTTGCAAGGTGTAGGCCAAATAACTGACATTTCAAAATTTAAAATAAATTCCATCAATGTTAGTCTTATTCTTTAACAAAAAACCATGCAAGTTTTCTTTAAATTATGGCTTAATTTAAAAAAAAATAGTTATATTAAAAGACAGTATAATACATGCTTATAATGCAATTTGTTTTAATTTTTTTACTATAAATTCAGCGATAAATTATTGTGTGTATGACAGTGATTTTGTTTTAAATTTTGAAATGTGTTATAGAACTCATCGTGTACATTTGTGAAAAAGTGAAAAAAAATAGTACAAGTGGGGTATAAAAATTATCTGTGATTTCACACTTTTGCCAACTACAGAAGTGTGCAATTAAAGTTTTTGAGTTTCAGTTTAAAATTTTGTGGTTTAAATTTTTTTAATGGTTTTGCAAAAACATTTTATAGAGATTCCACTGCAATCAATATTTTATCACATAATATATTTACTTGTACATTTTATCTTATTTATGTCTTCAGTGTATTATGTAAAAAAATTATGCCAGACAATTCTTTTTTATAAGTTTTGGAATTCCTGCTCATGCTACTAATTATAAGCTTTGATTGTTTACAGATTAAATAAATTGTCTAAATACCCAAACAAATTTTGCTTTGATATTTATGCTATAATTTATCCTGAATTTATGACAAAATAAACTAAGAAATTTTGGTGAAATCTTTAGTCTCAATAAATCCATTAAGATTTTTTTTAGGACAATCGGAATTTAACTAGTTTATTTAAATGTACACATACTTCAAAATGTTCTCGTCTATTAAGGAATTTTTTTTATTTTCATTTAGTTTTGTTCGGCATGTAATTTCTTTGTTAATAAATAAAAATTTTCTAATGTAGGTTACCCAAAATGCAATCCTCTTTTTACCTATATTAAGTGAAAAGATACAAAAAAAAAATCAATTATCATTCAAAAGATACTGTCATAGTTTTATTTGATGCAATGAAAACCTTTAGGAACTGATAGGACATAAAACGCCTGATCATAATGTTTCTGAAAAAGATGAAACAACTGATAAGCTTTAGTTTTGAAATTTCCTATATTTGGAAATGATTACTTTCAAATTTCTGAATTGGGAAATAATTAACTTATTGGTAGATTTGTGATTTTGTGCAAAGGAAGTAATGTAAAAATGATAATAGAATGATTGGTATAAGTGTCTCTAATGCTCAAAACTAATTCTTAAATGATTATCTTACTTTTATACCATCTTTCATACTAAACTATTAAAAAGGTGCAACTTTATATCAGCTTTTCATTATCCCTCAAAAGATACTAATATGATTGATCTCATTTTCGACAAGTGGCAATGTTTTGACTTTCAAGTAAAAACGTTGGTGGATTTTAAAGTTTACAAAGAAAATGTAAGAACACTTTATGTGCAGATATACTTTTTCTTTAGGGCATGCACTTACTGAAATTTCAATCTGAAAAAAATCAAATTCGGTTTCAAGAATGCAATGGAATTCGTTAGCTGTTAACTATGTTAGTTAAAACCTTGAGTTTTAACTTTTAAAAACAATTTTACAGGGCATGCTTGTTTGTAAGAACTAGCCATATTTTAACACATAATCAATTTTTCAAGCGTTTTTTTCAGAATCTATGTATTAATCCATTGCTAGAACAAGCGTAAACTATTTTATCCCTAGACACGGTGTTAAATTGCGTTGGGTCCCTGCTCTGATGACGGCTCGTCACCTGACTTGGTTCTAAATTGCGTCGCTAATAACCCTCGCGTAGTGCGAGTGTGCGACGATAACTTAGGCACCTATACTGTGAATTGCAGACAGGATTTTCACCGCATGACAGCCGTTATTCGTTTTCGGAGTCGTAGTACGGAATGTTGGCTGTTTGTCAAGAAATCCACCTCGTTTGAGGTGAATTTCTCCCGCAGAGTTTAACGCACTTCACATTGTCCTTCGGCGTCGATTGTTTTCTTCGCGTAAACGGAAGCTGTCACCCGATTGGTTATTTATATGTAGAGTATTCGAAGAAATGTCAATGATGTGATGGTCCGTTCGAACGAGCAGTGAGTAATACTGAGGGTTTGTCAGAAAAAATAAAATTCTCCAAAGATAACCAGGAAAGATTAAAAACCTTTTTCTGGAGTAGTCAATGAATTGTTAGTAAATTTCGGTGATAAAATGTACGAAAAATCCGAATTTTATATTTATACTTAGTTAATAAATACCCGTTGTATAAAGTCAGTTTTTCTTTTTATAAAAAGAAAAAAATATAAACGAGTGGGAATTTTGATGAAATAAAAAACACGAAATCATAATGACAACAGAGCTGAAAGCAGCTTGATTGTGCAGTATAATTTGAATATATTTTTTATTCTTTTCGTATTTCTGTAAAAATAAAAAGCCATATTTTACGCATTTAGCTTGTCTCGTTATATGTCAATTTGGATATATTGATGACAAATTTGGCAAGAAATGGAAGATCTACACAATAGGCCCATAATAATACCTCATAAGAGGTGTGACTTCCAAAAATTTTTATATGTAGCTTAAATCGATAGGAAGTCCCGACTGA
Source organism: Hylyphantes graminicola (assembly GCA_023701765.1). Classification (NCBI taxonomy): domain Eukaryota; kingdom Metazoa; phylum Arthropoda; class Arachnida; order Araneae; family Linyphiidae; genus Hylyphantes; species Hylyphantes graminicola. The sequence goes on along the minus strand of CM043120.1, from coordinate 28,878,805 downwards.
CTCACGCACAACACTGAGTCAAAGCTATTAGAAGTACGGATTCTAAATTTTAGGAGATTATTCCTCTTGTATTGAAGGGAAGGCACAAAAAAAAATGATATTTCGAATCGAAACTAAGCATTAGGGATTGGGATGCTTTAAATTAAACATCTGAGGACGTTAAGGCTGCTCATCACCCCCATACCTGGTCCTCCTTCGATCGGGCTGGCTAATGGTAAGTCTATGGGGAAAAAATGGTTTTTGTTCCGAAAAAAAAGCAATGAAATTATAGGAATATTTTGATGCGTTTTTTTTTTAATTCATACGACTCCAATAAAGTTGTGCTATAGAGGTTATTTTTTAAAAAACGTTATTTACTTTTTTTTAAATCTAATTTTTTTCTTTTTAAAAAAAGGTAAATAATGTTTTTAAAAAAATAACCTCTAAAAGCACAACTTTATTGGGGTCTTATGAATTAAAAAAAAAACCGCATCAAAATATTCCTATAATTTCATTGCTTTTTTTGGGAACAAAAACCATTTTTTCCCCATAGACTTACCATTAGCCAGCCCGATCGAAGGAGGACCAGGTATGGGGGTGATGAGCAGCCTTAACGCAAGGGATTTCTATTGCGTTTCGGCGAAGGTTGGTTGACATATATTTTCAGGCTTGTGTGCCTATCGGAAGGTTCTGACATGGAAAGCATCGACCAGACTTGATCTGTCAAAAGGCGCGTTTACTTGAGCCATTGAATCCACGGAATGCCAAAATCCCTATTAGGGGAAAAAGTGGTCGAGCAGGATTTCTAACCCAAATGATAGTCTGTGACCGAATCCATGGAGTGAAACGTCAAACCCTCCTTGATTGTACCCTCCAGTGTACCCTGCAATTCCAGTTCTGCCTGGACTAAAATCCCTGTGAGGGACGAATTGCGGTGTTTGTTCTTCATTCCATGGATTTGATGGCTCAAGTAAACGCGCCTCTCAAATAATAATGAAAAAAAAAAACTAATTTACAGCTCTAAACAGTCTCTATTGCCACCAAAAGAGTATTTTTTTCAACATTCTTATGAGTGGCAGCATATCAGTCTTTTCAGCTGTCTACTTTGTTTATTATGGAAATGGGATGAATTTGTAAAAAAATGAGATTAAAATTTATAGTAAAAAGTAATAAAAATTGTTTTAAGTAGTATAAATATTTATATCATGTCTTTTTTTATATTACTATTAAATAGCTATTATAACAAATATACGTGTGTTATGCTACGAGTTCTAGGTACAAATCTGTAAATTTGATGTTTACAGTTGTTTAAAATGAAACAAAATCAAAACTTACTAGTTTTGTTCAAACTTGTATAAGGAATCAAGAAATAAACGGTTTTGTTTTTTCAATTAGAAAGTTTTTTCTTGAAATTAAACAGTGAGATTTAACCTTGGTTAGATAGATTTTATTTATTTGATTTTTTAAAAAATATACGTGATAGGACGATGTACGACTTCAATAACTTTTATTTCTGTAACTTTTTTTGTTTGTTTCATTGATATTATAAGAATTGTGATTTATATTTTCCCGTTATTAGTAAAAAGACAGATATCTATTGATAAAATATTGGAGTAACCTCTTTCTACTACGATGCAGATACTACTATCCAAATATTGAATTCTTTTTTAAAAGTAATACTTAATATTTTGATAGTTATTTACTACAAACATAAAAATTAAAAATGTTTATATTTATTTGTTACAGGTGCTATTGACTGGTAATTCTTTGAATTGCTCTCTAGTAAAATATTAATTCATCTGTAATTGTGGCTTCCAATAGTTCAGAGTTTAACGAAGATTTCGGCAACTTTGTTTCAAGACAGGACTTGAAACGAATGCGAAGTAAGTTTTAATAAACAGGCACAATATAAAAGCAAACTTTCGAATTTCAATTTTATTTTGATTAAGCATTATATATAAACTATTGATTTTTCTGGTTTTCACTTTCTCAATCCTCATGCCATGTACCAAACAACATTTTATTTAATTCTGAATTTTAGCTGGACACTCCCGTGAACTTTTTGGAGAAGCTATGGTATAATGAGCAGTCTCGATTTGGGGATTTGTATAACATTGTCAAGCAACAAAAACGCCTAAATTTGGTTAACATTCTACTTCATATTTCATACAAATTGATAGGTGTAGCAACCCTATGTTTTATTTCAAGCTCGCCAAATCAAGACCAGCCATCATATCATAGCTCTGTAACAAGTTTTCTGTACCTGCTAAGAAGGTTTTCATGCCATTTTGCTAAATATTTGTTACAAAGTTACTGCAATCCCATGCCAAAGTATTTAATATTTGTTAATTTTAAAGCACACTTTTACTTAAAATATTCAGCTCTTGTATTTGATTTTAGATTATTGTAAATACCCCAAACTATTTATATAAAGAAGCACTAATGGAAATAAAATAACCTAAATATGTCAACTAACAAATATTTTTTCCCAAAGTGATGGATCTGGAGATGGTAACCGACCCTCCCCCAACTACCACCACCACCAACAACCACCGCCAAGTCAGCGCCAAAAGCCCTGGCCACAAAAAGACCTGGCAGGAGCTCAAACAAGAGGTGCGCAACGTCCGGCGCCAACTCGCCAGCATCTCCGCCAAGGTCCCCAACAACTTCGAATTCAAAGAAATAATCGTCGAAAACGAACCCAGAATCTACCGTATCTACTTCCTCAGCACTGTGTCCTCAGGCCATGGCACGACACTGCTGTACTGTGATGTCCCGGTCGACTGCATCAAGAGCAAGGCCGAGACTTTCCAGTGGCAACCCTTGCTGGAGTCCTCGTTCCAGATGCATAATTTCCAGGGACTCTTTTCCAGGGAAGAGCAGCTGCAGTGGGAGCGAAAGAGGATGGGGATTTGGGGGATCACGTCTTTCGATTTCCAGCCGTCGGTCGGGAGGTTTGTGTTCCCCGCGTCTGGTGCTGTGTTTTACTGTGATGACGACTATAGCCAGGTAAGTTAGCACAAAACTGAATGTATCCATTAGGTAACTAATTATAGTCCTTCCGATTACAAGAAGGGCTGGGGAGCCCAGTCTGTTAAGGCACTCACCTTGCATGCAAAAGGTCCCATGTTCAGGCCATTGTATGCAAGGCTAATAATGTTAACTTTAAAATGTAAATATATATTTTAAAGTTATATGTCAGGCAGTAAAATTAAGCTTGCACCTTTGTTTGGAAATCACAGGTTAAGTGCACATTTTTATTTACAATAATTAGGAATCAAGAGTTTTCTCCTCCCAATACATATTTGCAAGGGCTGCCGATAGCCCTCGTGTAGCTCTAGTGCAACGATAATTCAAATCTAACCATATTTGCAAGGAAAGTCATTTAACTCATCGCTCCTTCTTTTGTAGTGCATTGCTTCTTACAAGATACTTACTTAAAAAATGAAATGTCTTGATCTAAAAGACTGTCATTCATCAAAAAAGCCTATTATTTCTCCAAAAAGAAGTTTTTTTCTCCACAATGCACAGAGAATTTTTTAATATAACTTTTTTAAGCTAGAAAACATACACACACTTTACAAAAAGCTTTATCTCACTGACTGTTAGTGAAACGTTAAAGTTATGACAAAAAAAATCAACGGTCACATTTAAATGATTGGCACTCCATGCTTTCATTTGCTTGTAATGTGTTTGTACCTATTATATTTTTATTACATATCAAATATGTTTTGTTTGAACCCTTCATCTCTCATTTTACGAAAACGAGACATTGATATTTCTTTTTTTTTTTCCCAGTACCCTAGAGTTGTCCCTCCTCTTTTTCCCCACGAAGTGAAGCACTCAGTTCCTGTCAACTCTCGCCTCAATCCGTTGATGTGCCCTTCCAATCCCAATCTCATAGCTTATATCAATAATTGTGATCTTTGGGTTCACAATATAGCCACCTCTTGTGATGTGAGGCTCACCTATGCCAAAAGAGGCAAGTATATGATATTCTTTACAGTGAATTTAATATATATATATATTTGTTCTTTTAGAGTTTATACAGAGATGGGGCAAATAAAAATGGCCTGGCATGGAAGTAGGAATAGGTAGAAATGCAGCCAATGCAAAAAGAAAAAAAAAACAATGGAAAAAAATTGACAAGGGAAGCTATTGATTCCTTCAATATTAATCATAAACAAACTCTTGGGGAAATATTTACTGGTTTATTTTCAGGTCTAGGTAGATAATTCGTTTGCAAGATCGCCATGATATGCAGGTATCTTGCGTCAGGTGTCGGGTTAATTTGCTAGGATCCTGAAGCCTTAAATGGTTTCCTGCATTTCGGAATGTTGTATGAAACAGATCCTGTCTGACGCCATTACGTAACTAAATGTTGCATAGTACTCTTTTTTGGCACTTTGTCGCCTCTAAATTGAACAGCAAACAACTGGCTACACTGTTTCGATGAATTTATATTCTGTGACTATTCCTTATGTGTATATGTATAAATTTTAAATCAAAATATATCTGAAATCTTTTCATGATGTAAATACAATAATTTGTAGTATAACTATGTACTAAAGCCTTTACAAATGGCTTCACATCTAAACGTTAAATTTTATAAATTTCTAAATTATTTAATAATTTGTTAATTAATAAATTAATAATTATTTATGAATTTATACTATGAATTGATTGAATATTTTTTTAAAATTTCAATGCAGGAAATACCGAGCTAGCAGACGATCCAATTAGTGCCGGAATTCCCTCTTATGTCACTCAAGAAGAATTCAACAGATTTGCTGGGTTTTGGTGGCAACCTTCTTCAGCGCCTGATGGTAAGTGTACTTCACTTCATTTCATTCTGTCGGTTTATTCTTATACACAATAAGAATTTTGTTAAAATGACAGTATTTTCCTTGTGTGTGTTTTTGGTACTTTTGAAAATTAGAAATGTAATTGAAATTAGTTATTACCGGAAAAATACTATTGAAAGTTCACAGATCATTTTAGTAGAATTAAAGTACAATACCTTTGGTTGATTTTAAATTATTATTCATTTTTTTTTTACCAATTGAATACAACTTCATCAAGTGTTGATGAACAGAATGAATTTTATTTGAATCTTTTTATGTTCTACAATTGAATATTATACCATTTAATTATGGTAGCACAATCATCATTTTTGTGATGTTTTTTTATTGTTAAAAAATGAGTAGTCAAGTTAGTATTATGGTTAATTTTATCTAGGGAGATCACAGCTTCAGTTCGGCACTGTCATTATTTAAATTAACAGACTAAACAGGTTAAAAATAAGCTGTGTACTTGATCCAGTGTCAGTTGCACATCACATCGTTTTGTTTTGCTCATTGCTGATTTCAGGTTTTGTTGGTTGAACTAGTATTTTCTGCTATCTATTAAAATGTTGAGGTTGATAATGGTATTATTTCTTCAATTAGGTGGTGATATGTACCGTATACTATATGAAGAAGTAGATGAATGTGATGTGGATATAATATATCTGCCATGCTTTGGTGATGAGAAAGAGTTGGAAGTTTTTCGGTTTCCTCGAGCAGGTGTGTGGTTGTTTAAATTACTTTTTTTTGCTCATTTTAAAGTGAAAGCTGTTTTTTAAATTTAAAATTGTTATTAAAGTTAGTATTTTTAGTAATGATATTTAAATTACATACACAACCCCCTGAAGAATAAAAACATGTATTTATCAAGTAACTGTCAGTGTCTAGTAACACATGTAACTTTTAACAATCTTTAAATTTCAAATTGGAAGGAATTTGGATGTTTTTAAAACTATACTACATGAATAGAAATGTAAAAATATTAAAAGGACTAATTGATAAGTTAAGAATTTTAATTTGAAACTGTTGCAGCTATAAAAAGTTTGCACTTTGGCTGAAAGCTTATCCTTCGATAGATTAAAAATATAAGATATTGAAAATTAAGTTAGCAAAAACCTGTTATATTTTTTCAGTAATTATCTAAGACACATTGAGCAATCTATAATAACATTGTTAGTTGAAAATTATTTATACTTAGCAATATTAGAATATTTTTAAAACCCTACACCAAATAAAATATTTTTAACAAAAAAAAAATCACACATATTTATTTAATCATCTTCGTTTTGTGTATTTCAAACATTATATTAAAGAAATGTATTTTTCTGAATTGATTTTAATGATTTTATGTTAATTTTTTTCTAATGTTATAACTTTATTAATAATGTAAATTTTATGTTTAAGGCACATGTAATGCTAAGTCAATGCTCAAGATAGTGCAATTTAGATTATCTCCACTCAATGAGGTATTACTTGATCTATATTCTTCCCTAAATAGGATACTGTGTCCACTATTCAATGCATTTTCTAGTCATTTGAATAGGTTACTGATTATTTCATATTAAAATGTGCCACTGTTTTATTTATCAAAGCCAGCATTTTATTGCTGTTGTCAATTTTTAAAATTTTCTTTTGTACCCATTTGAATATTTTCACCTTTTTAAAAAGATGTTCTAGTTCAAACTTTAAATTAAGTAACCATTAACTAATTTTTATGATTTCATTTAAAATAGTTATACAAACAATGTTATTTATTAATAAAAAATGTAAGAATAAAACATAAACTGCATCTAATTAAAGATTCGTGGCAAAAATTTAAAATTTAAACCCTAAGTTTTTTAGGAAAATTTCAATTTTCGGCACAGAAAATGTAATTTTTTAATACTTAATTTTAAAGCATACAATATTTATGTTGTTAAATATGTGCTGTAGAAGTCCCTAAAAATGTTTGAAATATAAATGAACTATTATTATAAATATCACACTTTTTTATTTCAAAGAAAATTTAAAAAAAACCTTCAACTTCTTAGACAATCACTTCAAACAGTCATATAACATCTTGCATTAAAATGTTGTTTAAGGTTATGAATAAAATAATTTATTGTATACTTTCTATATTATTGAATGTAATGCTGAAAGTGAAGTAAGAAACAAGTTAAGAATATTATTATTAACTATTTATTATATTATTATTATTATTATTATTTATTTATTATATATTATTATCATATTACATATTAATATTTTACTATAATATTATTGCATACATTTAATATCAATGAATGTAATACTTAAAGTGAAGTTAAATACTAATTAAGAATATTTCTGACTATTACTTATTGTATAAAATTCATTAAATTCAATTTTAGATAGAAATTTTATCTGATCTCCATCCCAGTGAGAGTTTAAAAAGCATTTGTCCGAATTTCGAATACCTAGTTAGAGCTGGATGGACTCCTGATGGAAGGAGGTAGGTTTTGGTTTGCTTGCATTTAGTTTTACTAAATATTCCACTTTCTAAGGAATAATTTATTATTTTACAAATGCCAGAGCTTCCACCATAAAGTCCTGAGGCTAGAAAATAATAAATTTAATTTTAAAACAAATGGGTAATCATTTTTTTTTTGAAAATGAATATTCTGTATTGTTGGAGTTTGCTAAATCAATAATTGGCATTAAGTTACCACCATTTGGTTATCAGCTCTAGATATTTCTTTGCTGTAAATATCCAAAAAGATTTTTTAAAAAACCTTTTGAATACATTTGTGAAGTTTTTAATGTTTAGAAATTTAATATGCTAGTTAAAATACAACATTACTCACCATTTATGTATCTGTAGCTTAATTTCACTAAATGAAAATATAATCCATGCATTGCAAGAAATTAAAAGAAAAATAACCACTATAAGAGTAATTTAAATGTTGATGCAAATTTACTAAAATTTTATATTAATCATTAAAAAATATATATATATATATAGAGTTTTCTGTCTTGTTTAACTATCTAATCAATAACTAACTAAGAAGCATCTTGCTTAACGTATCCTTACAATTTGTTTCCTTATTGTAGTATTTGGGCGGAGGTACTGGACAGGCAGCAATGCCACTTGCAATTAGTCTTATTGCCCCTTTCTTCATTTATTGCTGACGACCCAAATGTGGACTTCCTAACTAATCACATTGACAGCACACCCTTGGCCCAGGTTATCTATGAAGAGAAGGCTACTGCTTGGATTAATGTAGGTTTCAATGAAATGTGTGCCTTTTTTTATTGATAATTGAGTTATGATTTTGCTTTATAGCCTTTGTTATTTTATTTAAAAATGTAGTTTTCGTAATTCAAGTCTTTCTTGCACTTGCCACTTTCAATGTTTAACAATAAAATAAGAAGGATTGTAGCATTACATCTCAACCTTTAAACCGCTTACTCATATACCTTAGATATAAAATTGCTAAAAACAGCATTTGGTTCTAATTTAAAGTTTTTTTTTTGTCTTAATGAGGGCCTATTTTCATGAACTTTCTTTGGCAAATTTAATCGATTTTCTTTATTGTTTACTAAATTATTTTGCAGTTTTGGGAAGGAAGATTTAGTTACATTGCTTGCTCCTAAGATAGGAGCAAAACTTATCATAACGTTCTACATATTTCTTTAACAAGGATATCCACTTTTTGAATAAACAATCTATGTATTCTTTGTATTTTGAAGTCTTTATACAATTATACATTAAGAAATGCTGAAATGTAATTTAAAAATGCCCAGTTTATCCGAAAATAAAATGAGGCTGAGTAAATAGTTTAATTCAATGAGCATTAAAGTTATAAGAAAGAAAGCTATTTTAGTTCTTTTATAATTTTTTGTTTAATATTCTGTGTTTAAATCAAATGAACTTTTTAATCTTTGCACAGGTGCATGACATCTTATTCTTTTTCACACAAGAAACTACAACTGAAATAACTTTTCTGTGGGCAAGTGAAGAGACCGGTTTTAGGCATCTGTATGTGATAACTGTAGAACTTATCATGCCTAATGACTTCAAAATTGGAAATGCTGGATATTCACAAGGAGGTAAAGTTCTAAATAATAATATTTTAAAATTGAAAAGAAAGAGGTAAAAACTGCAAACTGAATTTGTGTGTGGGAAATATTATAATAGGTTCATATACAGGGTATTCGTAAAAGAATGTCAGAGTTTTAATGATATATTACAGGAGTTTATTTATACTAAATATAACAAATCATACTTGAAATTGAAGGAAAACAACCTAGTTTTTCCAATAGTGTTCAATGTGTGCGCATTTAGTGATACGGCACACATCCAAACGAAAATGCAACTCTTTCCATACTGTCTGCAGCAAGTCTGGAGTAATGGAAGCAACATCTTGTGCAACTGTGAAAACAATGTAGCGGTACAAGCACATGTGCTTATCTGAAACTGTTGGAGTTAGTCTCTGTTCCTCACCTTCAACCACAACTGTCGAACAATTACAGCTAATACTATTACAAACTGAAACTCAGCCATTCGTTTACGGACACCCAGCATAACAGGTTTAGTTCTTGTTTGGAAATGCTGACACCCGCACAAGATGGAACACATAATACTGCATTGAAGTATATTATTATGCAGGAAATAAATCTTGGTTGTAATAAAATATAAACAAACAATATTTTTCAAAGGTGTTTAATTTTTTTCTTCTGATTCTAGTGGAACTACCTAGAAGGATCAAGAAGAAAGTTGCCCTAACGTCTGGTGACTGGGAAGTATCAGAGTCTGATGTGAGTTAAAGGAAATGTTTTTCTTTTTAATTAATGACTTAATTAATGCAGAGGTTTTAGTTGCTAATATTTATTTATGCCAAATGACTTGCTATTAATAGTAATCTACCTCTTTCAGTACTTATCATCAGTACAGAGTGTATAAACCCACTATGTCAGGGGTTCCCAACCAGTAGTGCACGAGAGAATTTCAGGTGGTACGCGTGAATGATATAGGGGAGAGTGTTGTACCTTGGGACGCTTGTACCTTGGGACACTGACAATTTCTAAGAATCTATTGGCAATATTCATACATCGTTTATTTCTAATAGTAGCCTTAACCAACAGACATCATCATAATAAAATTTAACACTAGCATCATTGAATTGATGAAATGGTGACAAAAAATGATATTTCATTACCCCAAAGTAAATATTTTTCTCATTCTAATATAATTTTTTACCTTAGTACTCTTACAAAAAGTCAACTGCATTTTATTTTCTTCATAAAAGAGAAGATTTTAAAATATTTTGGTTATGAGAAAATAATGATAATGCATTTGGATTGGCCACTATCTTGCTTTTATTTAAACCATGTATTGTGTTGTACCTTGGGACAGTATTAATAATTTGATTAAATTCTTAATAATTTGGATAAATAAAAATATCTTTATTATTTATTTTTAGAGCAAGTTCTCAAAACATGTAAAATACAACTCAGCTTTGTTTTGGATATATTTTATAATGATTGAAGTTTGAAAATATAATTCTGGCAACACCTGATAAATCTTTTTCCTTCCGTGTGATGAAATGTTCTAAAGAGCACATTTTCTGATGTATTTTGAAATAAAGTTTGTTTCCTGACACAAATTAGTTCACAATTCTCAAGTGTATGACTATTGACTGAATTTTAAAGCATGTCCCAAGGTACAACATCATGTTGTACCTTGGGACAGTTTATTCTCTCTACTTTAAATGAGTGGCAATTTTTTAATTTCAAGCTGCCAGAATTTAAAAAAATATATTGTAGAGGAATATATTGGTGTGTTGAAATGCTGCTTTGAAATTTTTATTTTGACAATAATTATCGAAGAAAAAAATTAAAATGTAAAAATTGTCCCAAGGTACAACACTCTCCCCTAAGCAACTTGATACTATTATAATAGCTTCCGTAATACACATGGGCAGTGAGCAAGCAGACATATTACTCATTATTTTAAACATTAACATTTTTTTAAAAATCTTTAACTTCTGGGTCGGATATAAAAAAAACCTAGTACCCTTTAATCTTCCGGCAAGCTCTGCTATTTTTTATGCTATTTGTTATGAGTATTTTTTGGTGTGAGAGTGGATTTTCTGAACTCTTAAAACAAGTTTCACACTAAAGACTATAAAAATATATTTTGTGCGATAATTAATTTGTTGTTGAGTGTGTGCTATTTTTATTATTTCTATGATTTTAGATCTATGGGTAATAATTAAAAATGTAAATTAATACAATTTTAATTGCTTTGTTTGTTCTTTATTATAAGCATGTTATAAATAAACAAATATATAATCATTAAATAGGAAGTTTTCACAGGAATTTAATTCAAAAAACCTTTTGAACACTTTTAGAGGAGTAAATATTATACATTTATTAAAATATTTAAGTCTTTTGGTACGTCACAATTTCTCAAAAAGTCAAGTGGAACGCAAGTGCAAAAAGGTTGGGAACCCCTGCACTAAGTCTTTTTTTTCTTTAAATGAACAATTTGTGTTTTCCTGGTAAAATCCTTACCATGCTTGTCCGTACTGTACTCCAATGTTTAAGTAGTCCTTTTAAAAATACTAAGTCAGTATCTTGATTTTAAAGTCACTAGGTACTTTTGACTATGTTTAGGTTCATAATAAGTCCATAACTTGGCAGTCAGTGATGCTTTTATATAAATACCATTAAAATAATCCCATTAATATAATTTACCATTCCATTAATATACATTACATACCATTAATATAATTTATATTTACAACTGAAGTGTTCAATTAAATTTTTGCAAATGACACACACAACCATTTTATTTGTGACTTAAATGCACCATTAGAGTTTTTGAATATTTTGCATTTTTGAATGTTATTTTGTTATTGTAAATATTAATTTTATATACATTTTTTTTATGTATTCTTTTCAATGCATGTTTTTTAGGTATGGGTGAATGAAAAGAAGAGATTAGTTTTCTTCATTGGTCTAAAAGACTCACCATTAGAAAAGCACCTGTAAGTAAGCACAGTACAAAATTTCAATTTTCGATTAGCTGAATGTGCTAAAGTTTACTTAAACAAATATATATATATATATTTCAATTTTCTCTTCTGTATTATTCTTAGTTGAATTATAACGTATTTCTTATATGCACAGTATTCCAATGTATTTATCCTTATACCAAGTTGAAATCTCTCTCGCTTGTAACATATATATGAAGAGCTCAAGTGCAAAACAAGTTAATTCACTTTTTGGAAAAAATTGTGTTGGTTAGCTTTTCATACAGGTATTGTTGGAAGGAATCTACAAACATTTTGATTTGCACAAAAAATTAAATCTTATGTATATATATGTTACATACGATTATAATCACTCATGATCATCAATACGTATATAATCTGTATGAAAAGCTAACCAACTCAATTTTTTCCAAAAAGGGATTTAACTTTTTTTGCACTTGAGCTCTTCATATATTATATGGCTTAAAATTATACAGCTTTCTATGCTACTACTTTTCTAGCTAAAGTATTATGCCATATTTTGTCTTTTTAAAATATATTTTATTTACTTAAAACTTACAATATTTAAATATTAAAGTTTTTTGTATTTATTTACTTGACATAAAAAAACCAAAGTGCTACAATATTATAAAATGTGTTTAACCACTCTTTTTATTTAGATTTTTTTCTCATGTTTCAGGTATGTTGTTGACATTGATAATCCTCAAGAGCCATTGCGATTAACAACAGTTGGATACTCTTATATCATAGCAATGAATGAAGTATGTATTGTACAGCAATAAAACTCAACTATTTATGTTTTTTTTACGTATAATCTTATTTTTCTCTTATATTTGCAACACAATTTCTTTTATTATTCAATCATTACAGTATGATATTCATTATGGTTTCAGTTTGGACCGAACCACTTGTTAGTATTCTTCCAAACATAATAGTATGCTTGAATATTGATAATTTGTGTAATGTCACTCGTTTTTAGATTTGCCATTTTATACAGTGTATCTTAGGCTTATATACAAGTCATACTAACAACATGGTATATCATATAAAATTATGCGTATTTTTTATATTCACTATACCTTGTCTAGCCAGAATGAGAGCTTCGAAAAGTCTTTCTTTCCCCATGCCTTCGCTCGGTTTTCCAGGAAACGGGGGGAGCATCGCTTTTCTAAACCTAACGCGTTTGAGGTTCTGTTGTGGGGTTAACAATCCGTACAGTTCAAACTCAACTGGGGGGGGGGGGGGGGGAACATGCTCACGCTGTTTAGAAGAAAACCATGCATAGGGTTGTGGGAAGAAAGTCTTTTAGAAGCTCCGTTTCTGGCTAGATAAGTATACTATTGGTTTACTTATATTTGACAACTTTATTTTGCTTATTACATAGTTAGGCTTTTCATTTCTGTATTATACTTTTTACTAATTAAAATTATTACTGTTTTAGGACCATACACTATTTGTTTCGATACAGAGCAACATGACCCAGACCCCTTTCGGCCAAGTGTATCAAATTTATTATTCTTTAAATTATCCCTTCAAAGTCAATGCTCAAGTGTTGGGATACTTTTTAGAACCTTCAGGTATGTTAATAGATGTCAGTTTTTGTAGCTAATATACTGTTTTTTTTTAGTATATAGTCCTAAGATTTTGAAGGGTACAAAATTTGTTCAATAAATAAATGAAATAATCATTTACGACAGTGGTTCCCAACCTTTTCTGGACCATCGCCCCTTTCGTTAGGTTGACTACCACATATCGCCCCCTTTTGATTTTCATGTTTCTCCAATTATAATTTGAGTTAAAATATAACTAATAAAACAATTTTATCATTTTAAACACTAACTACCTTTAAAAATAACCAAATCAGCTTTATCCGGTCACTCTTAAATAAAATAGAAAAAATAAAATGTTTATGGTTAACAGTTTTTGTAAAGAACAAAAGTTAATTATTTAACTAAGATCTTTAAACTGGATTCTGCAAAATTTAAGAGAGTTGACAATAAAAGTTAAAGAAAAAATTGAATGTTGAAAACTTTTTTATTATTGTATCTTTTGTCAAGTTCATGTGCAAGTTTTGAGGCAAATGTCCAACTGATTTCTTTGTTTAGTAATTAGCTGGATGATAACAGAACCAAATCATTTTTCAACTAAATATGTTGACGGGAACGAGAGGAGAAGTGGTTTGGTTTTTTTTTTACCACAGTTGTGGATAATTGTAAAATTAGAACCAGTAATGATTTTCGCCTCGCAGTCATACTTCAGATCTACTAACTCCGTCTGCAAAGAGTTATCAAGGTTATCCACAATCCACAGCTTCAAACGAGAATGGATCTACAACATAATAAGGAATTTCTAACTTGGTCAAATCTTGTAAGCATGTCATTTTAACTTGTCAAGGTGATCAATAAAAATTAGAATGGTTTTATTGTACTACAGTACAGTATATTATTTTAATTCCCCCCCCTTTGACTACTCATCGCCCCCCTATCGCCCCCAAACTATTTATTGCCCCCTTGATAACACAAATCGCCCACTTGGGGGCGATTGCCCCCAGGTTGGGAACCACTGATTTATGATTTCCACTTATTCTTTAACTAAGCAATTTATCTCTATGTCCGCTTTATAATACACTTATACAGTTTTGGTTTCCCTAAATTTACTTTCTCTCAGCTTAATCTAATGAAAATGCCTGAAAAAAATTGAAATTTTTTAATTTTTTAAGTTGAACAAATTATCTTTAACCTCTTCACTCCAGAGTTTCATATGCGTGGAACTTTGTAGAATTGACTTCACAACTTCGGTTAAAAAAATTTCGTAATACTAACTTTTTTATTATAAACTATAATGTTCAAGCTTTAGAAAAATAACACTATCGGAGCTGCTAATTCATTACTTGTATTGAAAACTGACGTACCAAGAGGGTCAAGCCGATTTCAGAGTTTTCAGGGGTAAATTTATGGTATATTTTGGACTGAAACAAATGTTAAAATGGATTGTTAATCACAAAACACTGGCACAGCTTTTTGTTTTATTTATAACACATCAAAAAATGTATATTTTTAACCCTCAAAAACCTCAAATTCCATTAAATTAATGTGACCCTCAGCAAATGTTAAACTATAATTTTTGCAAAATTACTTGCAAAATGTACTTCTAAGTACATAATTGTTTGAAAAGTACATACTTTTCCCCCAGGAGTGAAGGCAATACGCTGCTTAACACAATTTTGATTTTCTTAAACTAACTTTGCCTCAACTTCAGTTAAATAAAATGTATTAACTTCTCCTGAAGCTGTTACAGCTAGTTATAAACAGCCAGAGCTTTTCCACATACTTCTAAGACATACTAAGACTCCTTACTTATAAAACATACTAAGACTACATACTTCTAAAACTTACTAAGACTACATACTTCTAAAATATACTAAGACTACATACTTCTAAAATATACTAAGACTACAAACTTCTAAAACATACTAAGACTACATACTTCTAAAACTTACTAAGACTACATACTTCTAAAATATACTAAGACTACATACTTCTAAAATATACTAAGACTACATACTTCTAAAACATACTAAGACTACATACTTCTAAAACATACTAAGACCACATACTTCTAAAACATACTAAGACTACATACTTCTTAAACACATTAAGACTACATACTTCTATACAGACTTCTAAAACGTACTTCTAAGAAATAATTGTTTGAAAATTAAATTTTTTTTCCGGGAGTAAAGAGATTAAGCTGCTTAACATAATTTCAATTTTCTTAAACTAACTTTACCTCAACTTCAGTTAAGTAAAATGTATTAACTTTTCCTGCAGCTGTTCCAGCTAGTTATAAACAGCCAGAGCTTTTCCACATACTTCTAAGACATACTAAGACTACATACTTCTAAAATATACTAAGACTACATACTTCTAAAATATACTAAGACTACCTACTTCTATAATATACTAAGACTACATACTTCTATAATATACTAAGACTACATACCCTTAAAACATATTTCTAAAACATTCTTCTAAGTAATAATTGGTTGAAAAATACATAATTTTTCCGGGTGTAAAGAGATTAAGCTGCTTAACATAATTTCGATTTTCTTAAACTAACTTAACCTCGACTTCAGTTAAGTATAATGCATTAATTTTTCCTGCAGCTGTTCCAGCTACTTACAAACAGCCAGAGCTTTTCCACCACCGTCTGAAATCGGGACACATGACCTATGGCATGCTATTCAAACCACCAGAGATGAAGCCAGGGGAAAAATATCCCACTGTGCTGACAGTGTATGGTGGTCCAGAGGTACAGCTTGTGACCAACACTTTCAAAGGGATGAGGTATATCTATTTTGAATTTAGTTTCTTTTGAAACTTGTAAGCACCTTACAGGATTTATTGATAAACATGGCTCGAAAAATCTCAGAATTTTACCCGTCCACGAGGAGGGCTTATCCAACAATGTACCCATTTTCCTTTGAAACTAACCCGTCAAACTCTAATTGTATAAATAACTTCTAAATAAATAAAAATATGTTTTTTTTATTTATTATAAACATTTATATAAAATACACTATTGATTAGTCATTAGTAGGATTACATTATACATTAATAAAAGAAATACTAGATTACTTTTAGTAACCTAATTCTAGACTCTTGTAAAAAAACAAAAATTAAAAATGTATCATGAACATTAGCGGGGAAATGGTCGTCCACGGGGATGTCAGATTTGAAAAATTCGTTGCCTTCATTTAATTTTTGACCGCCGAGGACAGGTGTTTTTTTTTAGCCCAATGATAAAGCATTTATTTTTTAGATATTTTGCATTTTAATACTCTTACTGTTAGGAGAACAGTATTAAAACTACGAACAGTTGGAATAAGATTTTAGGAGACCAGTTTATTTGTGAAGACTTACTTGTTCTTGTTTAACCAACTGAGAGATGCAGATTAACTCGTTATCTGACTGTCAGGTTTTCTGGCATCGCACATAACTTTTTGAATTTTTTAAAAAAAGTCACTATTGTCATCTGTTACAGGAATAAAATTTTAAAAAACAAAAAAATTTTAGTATAAAATTTAAATTCTGATATAATGCAGTGAAAATAAGTTTACTCTTCTGTCAATTTGCTTACCCTTCGGATACTAATATTTTGCCCTCGTATATGGCATTTTTTATGTGTTTCTTTTGTATTATGAGACAAAAGTTCATTTTGCTCATGTTTCAATAAAATTTAGTTTATATTTATGTTACTGCATTGATTTATGCAAATACTGATTACTTCAGTATGAGAGGAAAAAAAGTGACTTTGACATTAATCTTTTGATTGTGACCTTCTTCTAAAATTATGTGATAATTTGTTAAGTAGTTTCATAACTATAGTTATATAATAAAGTGAAATTAAGTGTTCTACAATTCTAAAACATATTATTATGTTTAACAGGACTTATACGATTGAAACCAAGTTTATTCATTAGTGATGGCTAGCAAGAAATCAACAAGTTTGATGTAAAAATGATATGAATATTGTACAAATATTTTGTATTGTACTTGATCTCAAATTTTCTCTGAACCATTTTTATTAGGTACCTCAGACAATACTTGCTTGCTTCTGAAGGCTATGTTGTGATTTCAATGGACTGTAGGGGCTCCAGACACAGGGGAGTTGAGTTTGAAAGTCATATCAAAGGCAGAATGGTAAGTTTAATTTGTATTTATTTAAATC
The DNA here is from genome assembly GCA_023701765.1 of Hylyphantes graminicola. Classification (NCBI taxonomy): domain Eukaryota; kingdom Metazoa; phylum Arthropoda; class Arachnida; order Araneae; family Linyphiidae; genus Hylyphantes; species Hylyphantes graminicola. The sequence continues at coordinate 28,861,236 of CM043120.1, read as the reverse complement.
AATCTATAACCTCTTGCGACCTGGCGTCCCCATTTGTAAAAATATTTAAATTTATTTCAATCTTTTTTAATATAAACAAAGAAAGAGGATAAAAATTACTTTTTCTAACAAAAAGTCTTATCACACATAACTTGCCACAGGCTTCTCATCTTCAATACTTCTTGCGACCTGGCGTCCCCATTTGGGGACATTTTTTAAAACCTCCCCACAAATAATTCTCAGGTTAATTAGTTCCGAAATTGGCCTGGTCCGACAAAAGTAGTTCCAAATATCAGTTATCTGCCTTTGATTACAGTTATCAGTCATTTATTTCTATAAAAAAATGAAGTTGAACAAGGGTCAATACAATATTCGAGTTCTTAAAAAAATTATTTTAATTTTTTAAAAAACATTTCAAAAAGTATTTTTAGTAGTTAATTTTCAAGGGATTTTGCATTAAAAACAATATTAAAATAAACTGTTAACTGCAAATAAGTGATACAGCCTTTTTTTGTTGCATTTATATCACAAAAACTGTGTATTTTTAGAGCTGTTTAAGGCATGTCCCTAAGTAATTATCAAATGTAATTTTTTAATTGTTTTTTGAAAAACATACTTTTTAGCATATATTTGTATGAAAAGTATGTTTAGACGAAGAATATATGTATAGGATTCTGCTTGGGTCTTAAGAGGTTATATCATCGATAATCCTGTTGATTCACACTTACTGCTTGCACGAGGCATGTTCTATATTATAACAATTTTAAAGCAAAGGTTAGTTTGTACATTTTCAAGTTGTCTATTACTAGGATCGATGGAGCTTTAATGCATCCAATTATATCTTGTTGTTTTAGTTTAGAACTCTGATTAGACATTTGTTCTATTTTGTGACTATTTAATAAAATATCGTCCATCTGCTAGCTAAGAAGATACATATTAAAAGAGCAAAAGAAACATAACACACATCTATTTATAAGCTTGGTTACATCTTTAAACTAAGCAACCAATGAGATTAAACATGGCATGACTGATGTAATGACTGAGTGCAATTACATTATAAAGATGATGCAATATGAAAGGAGATATTACATTATATAGCGGATGTTGCAATTCGAATATGATATTACAGAAGTAACAATTATAGAACAGTCTAATTGTGTTTTGTCTTAAATGTTTTGTTCGTACAATTAAAAATCTATCACCTTAAAATTTATTTTACATACACAACATTAAAATAAATGTATTGTCATGATTTAAAAATAAATAAAAAATCATAAGTTTATTTTTTATGTTAAACAATATCTTTAAAACGAATATTTTGTTTATGAAAATAGCTATTTTTATCATCACAATTATTTTATTAGGGTACTGTAGAAATTGCTGATCACGTTGAAGTGCTGATGTGGTTGTCTGAAACATTCGGCATCATAGACCTTAATAGAGTAGCCGTGCATGGATGGTCATATGGTAATTAAATACAACATTGATAGCTTTTGTTTTAATGTCCTCAAACAATATATTTTGAAAAAGAATTTAGTAAACTGCAAATAGCATAATTCACTTATGACTGTTTGAAAAATAATCAAAATTTTCTTATTAAATTTATTGATTTATTGTAAAGCTATTGTTTAAGTTAAGGATATATATTTTTTAGAAAATGGAACTGCTCAATGTTACTAAATTTTGAGAACATCACCCTTTTTTTATGCAGGCTTTTTCAGTTAATTTATTTTGTGATAGTTTATTTGGACTATTTGTTTTGTATGGGTGAAAGAAGCAAAAAAAATGCTCTTGAAATTTAAATATTTTTAGAAGCCGCTAAATTTTTTTTCAAAAGTGTAGTCTGCTATGTTAAAACCCCTTGCAAGAACCTTTGATTCTAAAAATAGTGTAATTAACAATGCAAAATGCTTTTTAGGTGGATATCTATCTTTGATGGGACTAGTCCAAAGACCAGATATTTTTAAGGTATGCATATTAGAACATTAACAAACTACTGTTATGACTATTCTTTTTATAGTTGTATCTTTGATATATCCTATGTTTTCATGCTTTAGGTTGCTATAGCAGGGGCACCTGTGACATCATGGATGTTATATGATACTGGTTATACAGAAAGGTATATGGGAACTCCCTCTAAGAATGCTACAGGTTATACGACAGGGTCTGTGTTAGCTTATGTCAATCAATTTCCTGATGAGTAAGTGGACATTTAAAATAACTTTTCTAAAAAGAAAATTATTAGTAGTTTTCATGAAAGAATTTCTACATTTCTATTTTTTTTAAAAATGAAAACCTAATAATTGTTTTATATCAAATTTGTGGCATGCAGATTTAATTTCAGAAATTCAAAACTGAGTTCAATAGTCAAGAATAACATTGTAATAATAGAATAAATAAGCTGCCAAAATGAAATAGTTTAGATTTATTAGTTTGATAATGTCTATTAAATTGCTATTGACATTTAAGACATTTATTTTTCATTCATACTCATTTTTACTGACATAACATGATAAACCACCAATTTAACAGTTATGATAAAATTACTAAGCCTATACTATTTCATTTTGGATTCTTTATTATTTTATTAACTAAAGAACATTACAATTTATTTTATCTAAAATAAGTTTTTAAAATTATTTTTTCAACCATACCAAGTTTCCCATTTTTTGAGGATTTCTTGGATGTTTAAATAATTTCTTGTTGTACCTCACAATGGTATGCCTAATAGCTATAATTGTATTAAACCTTTCAGTCCCAGTGATGCCATTTGGCATCATCATGTTTCTGATCATAATTTAAAAAAAAAAATAACAGGACAGACATCTATTGGGATTAATAAAAAAAAATTCTAATAGAAAAAAGTTTGAAGAATCGAATGATGTGCTTTTTTTATATCATAAATGGCTACAGACGATCAGAATTTTTTCTCTTAAATGATGATACTAAATGGTCATTGGGACTGAAAGGTCTTGAAAAAAAGTAGTAAAGTCTTGAACTAAAAGTAGACATATATTTTTAGTATATATTAATTGAACTCGCCCCAATTTTTTTATGAATTTATTTTTATATAATTTTTTTGGGGTGATTTATAATTATTCTTATTGATTTTTTTTTTTTTTGCAGGGTGAACAGGTTATTAATTATTCATGGCCTAAGAGATGAAAATGTCCACTTTTCTCACACTAATCAACTAATAAATGCTTTAATAAAAGCTGGAAAACCTTATCAATTACAAGTAAGCCATCATTTATTCTATTTATTTCTTTATTTTTTGGTTATCTTTTGATTTGGCTTTGAAGTATTTTATTTCAGTTCTCTTTATTTAGATATTCTAAATATTTTTTTTTAAAGTTTCATGTTGAATGAATAATTTTTTTTTCAATTTAATGACAGAATGGGGTTGTTTCAAGGAGGATCTGGCAACAGCTCCACGGTGTGTTTTTCATTTTTCTTGAATTACTTTTGCTTTGGTTGGTATAGATATATTCAGGTTTGTGTGCTGACCAAGCACACTAACCTGAATATATGTCTACTAACCAACCAAAACAAAAGTAATTCGAGAAAAATGAAAACAAGACTGCGAAGCTGTTGCCAGATCCTCTGTGAAATAACCCCATTGGAAAAGAATATTTCCTTTTACCTTATTGTTTGTCAACTTATGATAATCAATTCTTTGAATTTTCATATGTTTAGGAAAATTATGTGCCTTTTTAAATTTAAAAAATAAATTGTAAAATATTGATTTTTTAAAAATCTCTTCACCTTAAGAAGGATCTTGAACATGAACTTAAATTTTTTTCCTATTAATATGCTGTAAGAAATGTCTAAAAAAATGAGGAATGTTAAAAACTTTGGAAACTAAACACATTAAGAGAATCTTTCAATTTTTCATTAAATTGAGCTTTGCTGTTTCTTTCAGATATACCCCACAGAAAGGCACAGTTTGCGCCACCTAGACACTAGTGAGCATTACGAAACAACGCTACTGAGTTTTTTGCAGCAAAATCTTTGACTTGAAATAAAACATAGACTATTTTTTAATTGCATTGGAAACATCAGATCATTAACCGCTTCATCATTTGAATTTTTTAGATATCTGAAGAAAACTGCACTTTTATAAAACGAAGGACTTAGAACAGATTATTTTATACTCACCCAAAATATTTTGAAATTCATTTTTGGTGTCTTAATTTGGTTGCATTGACCTGTAGTTTTTTTTAGTTTTAGTTACTATTTGAATGTGGTTTAAATAGCCATTGTGAAATAATACAATTCAATAATAATATAATGTACCTTGTATAAAATATAGAAAGTTATTTATTGTTTTGTAAATTGTTTTCAAATTTGTCTGTATTTGGATTGGAAATTGTATTCTTTCTATTTAAAGTTAAAATTAATTTTTCATGTACTGTTATAAAACTTTTATTTATTGTTTACATTTTCAAACCTGTAAATAATTATTAAGTGTTTTTTCAATGTGTGCTAAAATTAACTAGAATTATCTTTAAATAATTGTAAATTTCTTGGTTAAATTTAATTTATTCAATAATTTTGTTTGACTTTGTTTCAAAAGTTTTCTTAAATACTTCTATGCAATATCTCGTATGCAAATGTATATTTATACACTATGCTCATGATATATACAAATTAATTTTTTATACTTGTCCAATACTGAATTAACTGCCTTAAGGCTTAAAACAATGTCTATTGAACTGTACAAGTCAGCAAGTATTTATCAAGCTAATCTTCAACTAGTATTAACTTGACCTAGCAATATTTGTACCCTGTTTAATGTCCCATACAAATTAATTTTTTTATACTTGTCCAATGCTGGAATAACTGCCTTAAGGCATATAACAATGTCTATTGAACTGTACAAGTCAGCAAGTATTTATCAAGTACAAGTCAGCAAGTATTTATCAAGTAAAAGTCAGCAATCACTTATAAAGCTAATCCTCTACAAGAATTAACATGACCTAGTAATACTTGTACCCTTTTTGATGTCCCATGCAACTAGCTGGTCAATTTCTTTTTAAAAGAGAGTTGGTCAGATGTGTAAAGTTCTAGCAGAACCTTTATAGGTTGTTTTAACCGAAATAGCCAGTTGTCCCAGGTTTATTTGATGTATTATAAAAGCAATTGAAGAGCTTAGTGGAAGAACATACTGACATTTTAGAAAAGTTAAGTTTTTTGTGTCAATGAACATGTTATTACCTTCTTTAAAGACAACAAGTTTCCCTTTTTCCATAAACTTAAAGTTAAGTTTACTTTTTATTGTTTTCAAGTACCGTTTTTAATGGATCTAAGTGCAAACTCGAAACTTTAAAGCTCATTTTCTCATTTTTACCTTTTTGTTACTAAGCATGTTCTTCCACTAAGCTCTTCAATTGTGTTAAGTGTCATTGGGAACTTTATTGGAGCTTTAAGTCCATTTTTAGTTGAAGCGGATCTTCGAACCAATGTATCTCTGTGTTAATATAATAAGAAAAAATTATTTTCTAAACTAAATAACTCTAGCTGTATTGAGCATTTTTACATACTATTTTATGTAACTGGATGAAAGGTACTTATAATTTCATTTTTTGATATTAATCGGTTCAAATATTTTTGTTTTATTTTCAATAAATTTTACAACAAAATATTTGAACCAATTTCAAAGAGTGGGATTATACTAAAGAGCTGCTTTTATATTAAAAAAAAATTGCAAAAATATTCAATACAGACATAGTCATGTGGCTTAGAAAATTATTTTTCCATTGGATTAATACAGATACATTTTGGTTTTGAGACTGACTCCAAGTCCTCCCAATAATTGAAAGCAGATCAGGTTTTGTTTTGTTCAGAGTATATTCAAAATATTATATGGAAAGAAAAGTGTATTTTTTGTTGTTGTTGGAATTGTTAATATCCTAATACTCTTCTGGACATACTATGCAAATGTCAAACATTGTATTACCTTGTAATAACTTAGAAATACATTTTCTCATGTAATATAATTTAACAAATGTCGTGAATACTACTTCTTTGAATCAAATTTTATTTAACTCAGCTCTACTTTAATTTTACTTCCTCAATCCAACATCCATGTGTAACAATTGTCTGTAGGGTAGAAAATGGACCCAAGTCCAATACAGTAAATAAAACCCTTTTCTCCTAGAGATCCTCGACAAACCATATATGGCGAATTGCCCCTGGAAGTAAAGAAAATATCTTTTTCCCTAGAAATTACTACATGTTTTGATATTGGTCCTTTAAGCCCATCTCACATTTTGTTCCTTCTAAATGGAACTTCTCTATGACGTCAGAGCTGTACTTGATGCTGATTGCCTACCTGTGTAACATTGTAGAACTTTTTCGTGCTTGCACGAAAAAATTCCCCACATCGGTTCTCTATGTTATTCGTATCGAAGTTCCAGTTAGAAGGAACACTGTGTGAAATGGGCTTTACATATACTCTGTCCAAACAGGAAGGTCCCAAAGTCGTGCTCACCTTTGGCTGGTTGTCGCAGTAACTGCCACATAGAACAGGCTTACCTGATATCATCATAAAAAGAGATAAAAGTAGAAGGGGCAGCTCCATTCATTCCTCAAATAAATCATGTGCCAGACAACGAAATAATTACTTGGCAACTTAGCATCTGCCATACTGAAAAAAAGTAGCCATTTTTTAAAAATCTAATGAAAACCGTAATTTTTTTTTAAATATTTAATCTTCTCTAATTCAAATTAATTTATCGTAGTGTACTTTAAAAGTAGTTGTGGTATAGAAAATCATTTGGCAAAAATTTTGTTGTCAAATTCATCAGAATTGTATGCCTTGAGTGGGTTGACCTATTACATGCCAAGCACTGTGACCACTGGTCTATTGCACTAATAATACATTAAAATCATGTGACTAACTACAACACAGGTTTATTTTTGGCCCTCGTGGAATAGGCACTGCCTCTCTCTACTTCTATTTCTTCTCTATGATATCATTCAAGGGGAACATGTATGTACTTGAGGCCCCTGTTTTTGTAAACACAGTATACTAGGTACATGAAGCTTCATCTAGAGTACATATTCAATTGCTTTGATATGAGTCACCCCATAGGAGATCCCTATACTGCCTGTGCCAAGTATGATGGTGGTGTTTTATTGCTCAGGCTGTTTTGTACAAGCGCAACGAACTTTTCACTGGATCTTTGTGTAATGTAATGTTTATAAGGCTATTTATTAAATAGAGTGTTATTTATGACAGTTTGCTGTGATTTTTTTAGTCTATTGCTGTGTATAATTTTTCTTGGTTTAGTTTTAGGAATTATTTTGCTTTAATATGAACGGGGGTTTATTTTTTATATATTTTTTTGAATAGTGAGGAAATTGTACACCCAGTTGTAAAATAAAGCAGTCAATAAAGTTTCTTCAGCCCCATTAGCGACGATTGGAAAGAAAATTCGCCACATGAAAATGAGCTTTCGGCTTAGATTTATTAAACACATTCACTGCCACTAAATCATCGATAGAGTCTTCATCGATAGAGGCTTATGAAGTAGAAAAACATCCTGTTTTTTTAAACCTGTTCGTTACAATGGAAATAAACTGTTCATTTTTTAACAAGTACAAATCTTAGTTCGAGATCGTAAAATATCAAGGTTAGGTTGAATTAACGTCACTAACTAAAGCTACACGATAGCTACCTAGTCGTAAAAATACAAGGAAATGTTCCTGGCTTTTTCCAACCGGATAACTCGCCATCTGTCACTAATAATTGAATTGAAAGCCAATTACCAGATTTGCTTCGGTGATTAACTTTTCGACTAAGAAATAATCATTAAATTTTCCTAATTCTCATTTTTGGGTAGTTTTTGTTTGAAAAAGATACAAAAAAAAATAAAACGGACTATTTGCATTTTTTTATAGCTTGATTCTTGAATAACAAACTGAATCACTTAACGAAACGCTGTATGTCATGTGTCTGGTCGCCCTACACTTGAGACTAAGGATTTAATTACCTCGTAATTTTAAATAGAATGCCCTCTTTCAAATCACCAAGTATTATTCCAAGCACAGGAGGATCGGTTGCAAAAGTTACAAACGAACTTGAACTCATAAGAACGGTTGGCGAAATGGTACTATGAATTTCATCAGAATGTGCTGTTATCGGTGAATCGGAACCACGCGACTCCTTATGGAGTCAGTGGCATCCAACTTGTTAATAGAGATAATATACGACAAATGAAGACAATAGTTTTGAATAATTTATATAGGACACATTAAGTTATACGAAAAACGAATTCAGAATTGAACTCCCCATACTTCTTTTCTTTGGTAAATCATCCCATTCCCAACTCACTATTTTCTACTTGCCTTCTGCTTCTGGATATTTGCTCCCAACAAATTTCTTTCGCGATCATTTCCAGTGACATTTCCCAAAGGGCCAACGCTTCATCTTCCTGAAGGAAAATATCCAACAAATCTACTTAAGCTGCGCCTAAGCCTGATCACTTTTAGGTCCGTTTTTTATATTTTTTTCGTGATACAGCGAGGTATTTTGAACGTTTATACTTGGGTTGATGTCCAGTGTTTTGAAACATGAAGCACAAGTGGCATAATCTACTTTGCGGTGACCAAAACGATTTGTGTTTATTCTGAATGTAATGCGATCAGGGTAATCTCCATCTCTAGATAAATTGTAGTTATGAAATTTTTATTTAGGGGAAGGTGGGTTACCTTGGACCTATTTTGACTTTTCTATTTTTAATTTTTTAATTACTTGCAAAAAGTGAATAAAAATATTTTTAATAAATACTTTATGTGGTTATACACAACATATATTTATTTTAACATGTTATTTAAATGATTTCAACTATTACAAAAATAAACACAGAAAATTGCAATTAGGACCGAGGTACACCACCGGCGGTGTACCTTGGTCCAACCGGTAGTGTACCTTGGACCAATTCTTAACAGGTAGAGAGACTCGATTTAAAGTCCAAAAACCGATATTTATTAGCCACATAAAATTCAAAAATACATTTTACAACCTACTCTTATTTCTAGCCAAGATTGTAGCAATTGATTATGTTAGGTCAATTGGCTTAGTAAGGTGTTTTATAGCCTTAGTTTTTTTTTAGTGCCCTTTTGGCTTTTTCAGCTACAATGCAATCTTTCTCAGGTGTATCCGTTAAAATGCAGCATAAAATTAAACTGTTATTTCATGCCTTAGAAAAACATTTGGCTATCTTTCTGTCTCAAATTTGAAAAAACAACTCAAATATTCGCCCCTATGTTTATACAACTAGGCCTAAACGTAAAAAGGATGTTCTGCTTAGATATTTATTATAAAAAATACCTTTTTAGATGAGCATGCAATAATTATTTTTTATATTATATAAATATGGTTAAAATTTTATAGGCTTCCATAAATCTAAATAATTAACTACAAAAAAATTCTTTATCACACCAAATAAAAATTTCTTACAAATTTCCATTCTTCTAGATTTTACAAATTAGGGTTGCATATTAATAGCTTAAAATACTTAATTTTTCAAAGAAAAAAATTTACTTGAGAATTTTTAAAAGGGTTTTCAACAATCTGAAGCACATAAGACCTATAGTAGTGTACCTTGGACCAGTCCAAGGTACACCACTTGTATTAGGTTCGAGGTACACCACTTGGATATTAAAAACAAAATAGTTAATCACCAAGTTAAGGTTAGACTTAACTTAATTTCAAGCACACTCTTTTATAGCTAAAACTTTGCTTTATATTGCATAACCATCGTTTCTGAATAAACACTACATGTTTGAGTATAAAAATACACTGAAGAATCTGACAAAAATTTACTTTTGAACTGTGAATTTAGTTTTTCGAAACCTCTTTAATAAATTGATCTTTTAAACAAACAGATAGAACTTCACTGAGATACCTGGTAGCAAATACTTTAACTGCATGTGGTGTTGTTTCAATATCTAAGCTAGTCGAGCTAGAATCAGCATAGGTTCGAGGTACACATACGTCCAAGGTACACCACTTACCCCTATATATTTTCAAGTTATTTTTTTTGTATGGTATTATTTACTTTCAGCCTTACCTTGTCAATTTAACGACGAATGAGATTAAATGACCATGGGTCTCCAAACCAAAGTGCCTCTGTGTTGATCCAATGGAAAAAAAAACATGTTTTTCTAAGCAACATTTCTCCTCCTGTATTAACCGTTTCAGTCCCTGACAATTTGGCATCATTTTAGAATTTTTTTTGATCGCCTAGAGCCTTTTATGATATCAAATAACACATAGTCGATTCTTCAAACTTTTTTCCATTTAGAAAATGTTTTTTATTGCTTTCGTATATGCTTTGGTAGAGATCGTTGCTTAGCGCTAGAGCTACCTGATGCCCTGGAGCAGTCCCACGGAAACTAGCCGGATTGTATAGATGAGCATTAATGCATTGGTTGTATCCTCATATTAGTCTTGCATGCTTGTTTGCGGAGCAAACAAATAGGAATTGCGTAGCAATTCTCGGTGGTTGGCGAGCGGTAGTGAGCAGGGGTTTTTGCCCCTCAGTACTCATATAATAAATTAATAATTTTATAAGGACATTAAAACAAATTACGGCGACAAACCTAGGAACAAGGTGGCCTTACCTACGCGAGTCGCGCATTTGCCCTATTGTTTGTCATTTTTTTTAACATAATGGTCACCTTACTTTTTGTGAAAATATTTAAAAAAATAATGCTCCTAATAATTTGAAAATGGTATATTTTAAATTTTTTTTAAAATATATAAGTGAAAATTTGTAAAAACGAAGAACATTTTAACATTTATCAGTTTAAAAAAAAGAAACTTCAACCCATGCAGGTTTTTAATATATTATTTGCTTTATTTTTCTCGATTTAATAGAAACTTTACATTTAGGAAGATTTTGTTTCGAAAATTGCAATATAATAAAAAAAAATGTCCGGTATATATAACATCGAACCGGTATCTGCATTTTCACCCTCCTTTTCCTTTTTTTAAAGCAATTTTAGGATTTTTTGATATGAGTGAAAAAGACTATAAAAGAGCAAAAAAGTTAAGAAATCAGGTTTTTATTACATGGTTACACATTTTATTACACAAGTGGATGTGTTTAAGGTATGTGGTGTCAACAGAAATGCAGAATGAAAAATTCTTGAGCCTCGATTGGTGAATCAAGTCAGGTGGTTATGTGGGAACGGAGCACCGATCGAAGTAAAAACAGGAATGAAATCTAAAAGAAACAAGCCACCTGAAGCAAGTCAATTAAAATGAGTTATAATTACACATATTTGCACTTTAAATAGGACATCAATCAAAAGTTTCGCCTGTTGTTTTGCTAAAAAATTGAAAATTGGACTAAAAAAGTTAATTTATTGTTAGCATAACTTACAAAAATAGCAAAATTTTAGTAAATTACTAAAATATTTCATCATAATAGATTATAATTGTTGTCCATAGAGTGTGAGATGACGAATTTGTTATTTTCCCGACTTATTTAGAGGTAAAATATACCATCAGTACGATTGCAAATTTGCTAATACTTCATGGTACTCACAAAAGATGCCGCCACAAACCATTTTGTGAGCAAATGGAAAAGAAATTTTTTAAACTGTTTTTTTTTTTAATTTTTAGAAAACTCAAGAAATCACTCGAAAGAGCAAATTGTTTTTTTCAATCGTGAAACGTCGGGAAAGTACAACACAGAACGTAAAGAACCATGTATACTTTAGGTTGTTAACGATACTTGAGAAAAAAACTAATTTAATTTTGTTTTGTTGCGTCAGAATAGTTCAGAAATTATTAAAATTTGGGAAAGATTTTTATTAGATTTGGTTTCTTCAAAGAAAAGTGATATATTTTTAATTGAAAAGAATTCGGAATTTAGTTTTACCATAGAATGTTTCACCATTTGTTTAGTTTTACCATTTGACAACGATTATTAATGTGTTGAGTGGCATTTAGAGAAATTGGAATGGATTGGAAATTTTTGATACGTATAATTTTTAAAGAACTCAAAGAAGGATCACCAATAATTCTAATTTTAAAGCAGTCATTAAATGCTAAATGAGGTTTTAATTGAAATTGGGGTCATGTGACGACACATTTCTCGTGTTTTTAATAGTAAATAAAATTTGAGTAACTGTTTCTGCATGTTCTTCCATTTGGGCAATAACATAGCAGTATAATACTGTTATAGCATTTTTCAAGGGATCAAGATGTTATGAGCGAGATTGAATATTGAATGAAAAAAACCATGTAAAGTACGTATTATATAATCATATTAATCACAAAGTTATAAACAATCAATCATCGATTAAATATAAAATTTATCGTCGTTTGAATATAAAAGTTTACCTAATTTTGGATATCATACAAACGCATAGTTTTAGCGTTATAAGCGAGATGTTAATTGAAACCTGTCGTTATAAGCAAGGTATTGTTACATTTAGGTTACACTCTTAAAAACAAACGAGCGATTTTAACCCAGTCTCAGTTGATTTTCACTCCTTTCGGTGTCGAAAATCCACTTCCCCTATAGGAGTGGATTTCACTATTTTGTTTTGTTAAACCTCCGGCAGGATCTCTACTACTGTTCCTTACGCTTTGAAATTTGAGCTGCGGACAAGTGGCGCAGATGACACCAGAACTTTCAAACAATGAAAATTCGAGCAATTTGAAAATACAAAGTTACACTCTTAAAACAAAAGAGTGAAATCCACTCCAGTTGGAGAAGTGCATTTTCGACACCGTAAAGGCATGCATATTTACTCAGACTGAGTTAAAATCACTCGTTTGGAGTGATCCTGTCGGCGGTTTAACACACAAAGGATCCACTCCAAAAGGAGAAGTGCATTTTCCAGTCTGGAGGAGTGAAATCCACTCAGACTGAGTTAAATTAGGAGTGTTTGTTTTAAGAGTGTAGGTGTTGTAAAGAGTTAGGTGTATGTAAGTTGTATCAAATATATTTTCTTCTAATAAATATCATTCGCACAAACCATGTTAACAAACGAGCGATTCTGTTATTGTGTTATAAACGTGATCGTTATAAGAGATTTAGACTGTATAACGACAAAAAAAAAAAAAGAAATTCGAAATAAACTTAGACAATTGGTCCAATATTCCAACAATATGACAAGTTGAACGATGTGACAACAACAAATGAACAATACGACAACCTATTACAAGTCCCTTTTATATATTTTTTTAAATTTGCACTTTAATGTTGGCATTTTCAGTAGATAAATATATTTAATATGCATACAAATACGTAAATATCAAATTTTTGGAATATCTGTAGACAAAATTACAAGTTCATGGAACAAAAATAATTTATTAAAAGAAGTTTCGGATTTTACTTTTTTGCTATTCACTGACAGAAAAATGCTCTTCAAGAAGCTTAAACATTTCTATTCCACCTTACATCTAAATTTAGAAGCTCAAACAAGAAAAGAAAGAAAAAAAACATTAGAAACCTTTTATTTTCTTAAAAATTGAGAAAAATCTTTAGACAAAGTAAAAATCTTTCAGTTGAAAAATCTTTAAGTAGTATTCTTATTTTTTTATAAAAACTTTTTAAAACTCTTTCGCTATTTTACATTGCGCAAAACTTGGACATCTTTAGGCTCTCTTGAAGTACCATTATGACCAAATAATAAAAAAACCCTTTCTTTTTTTCAAAGTATTGCTTAGGGATTAAGAAAACAGGGTAAAGTACATAGAGACCAAAGAGTTAAAAAATTTTGGTCTTTGAAAAATTGGAAAAAAAATCACAAATAAAGTTTATAGTTTTTATTTCTAGAAGAACTCTTTTTTTTGCGACGAGAATATAGCAGTTTTTGAATATTTTCAGATTTAAGCTTTTTGAATTTAAAAGGGAGAAACTTTTTTTTTTGGTGAAAAAGGATTCCGACTTTGAATGATGTATGACCACATCCTCATAGTTCGAATAGAAATAGAAGTAATGTAACAAAAAAAAATTCACATTCGCTTTGAAAAAGTAGCAAATAACATTTTCTGTCAAATAACAAACTTCGTACAGTGTTATAATTATTTAAACGTCTATTTAAAATGGTTGTAAAGTGAAGGCTTCAAGTTATTCGAAATTTAGCAATAACACTTTCATGAATACTTTAGAAAGCATCAGTGAAACAATGATATTAAACAATGAGATATTTTTTAACAATGATATATTATTTTTAAGCAATGATATATTATTTTTCAGCAATGGTATATTATTTTTAAGCAATGATATATTATTTTTATACAATTATATGACATTTTTAAACAAGGAGGGAGACATTATTTTTAAACAAGGAGGGAGACATTATTTTTAAACAAGGAGGGATATATTATTTTTAAACAATGAGAGGATATTTTTAAACAATGAGATACCATTTTTAAGCAAGGAGATATTTTAAACAATGACATAATTTAGAAACAATGAGATGCCATTTTTAAACAAGGAGGGGTACATTACTTTTAAAAGGAGATATTATTTTTAAACAATGAGATGAGATGCTATTTCTAAACAATGAGAGATGAGATGCCATTTTTAAACAATGATGTACCATCTTTAAACAATGAGATATCTTTCAGAGAATCTCTAAAAATCAGCAATGAAATAATGGGATATTGTTTTAAAAGCTCAATGGTGCATTGTTTTAACAGCTCAATGGTGCATTGTTTGAAAATATTCAATGGAACAATAAAATATCATGTTTTAAATATCAATGTTATACCGTTTGGAAAGTATTAATGGAACAATGTAATATTATTTAAAAATATATATCAATTGTACATTGGATTGTTGGAAATCATCAATGGAACAATGAAATGTTATTTTTAAGGATCAATGATTTATCGTTTGGAAATCATCAATGAAACATTTTTATATTATTTTACAATAGTAATTGTAGATTGTTTGGTAATTATCAATCTAACAATAATATAACGTTCTAAAAAGTCAATGATATATTGTTTGACAATCATCGATAGAATAATGAAGTGTTATGTTTCAAAGATCAATAAAATATTTCTCGAGAAATATCGATGAAACATTGATGAGTTAATTGTCGAATACGAATAAAATATTGATTTTAAATTATCCTTTATGGGATAATGAAATAGCGAATGAAATATATTGTTCGAGAAAGATCAGTGAAGCAATGGCCTAATAGAAATGAAGCAATGGAACAATACAAAACAAATCCGCTGATTAATAGTATTTTATTGGTCAGATCATGGAGAAATGACCCATATTCCCCTGGGCCCACAGAGGACATATATCAGATAAAGAAACTTTAATATATAAATACAGTACCCCAATATATCGAATAAACTATAATCGAAAATTCTAAAAATTCTATTCCCTTACGAAAATCTACTCCTAGGGATCCACAGGAAATCTCTTTGTTAAAAGTATGCCTACCATTCGAAATATTTGCTACTTCTGAAAAGGATCGCATTTTCAACTAAAAATACTTCCCGAAAAGAGGACTCAGAAGGAAAAAATATCGATATAAGAAAATGATAAAGAACACTTGAGCAGCGGCGGATCAAGCACGAAATATTTTCCGCTGAGCTTGTATCTACAGACTCGCAGAAATACTACTCAGATGGTGACGAAAGGGAAGATCTGGGTTGGTCTGACAAGACTGTACCATGAGAACAAAACTTGTTTTCAATACAAAAATTATTGTGTTACACATTGCTCTAAAAAAATAATGCAAAAATTGTAGTGTGGCCAAATAATACTGCATGGTTTGGTTAGTACAAAAATTGTGTTGAAGGCGCAAAAAGCTTGTATTCTTCCGAAATAGTTTAACATCTGCTTTTTAATGTACCGGATAAATAGCTATCTATAATAATAAAAATGAAGTTTTGTGTGTGTGTCTTATCGATTCAAAGCCGGTCCACTGGCGCAATGGTTAGTGTACTAGCCTTTGGAGCTGCTGGGCTCGGGTTCAAATCCCGGTTAAGGCATGGATGTTTGTGTTTGTCAATAAACATTGTTATTTGTCTATGTGTTTGTGGCGTCCTTCTTTGTGTGTCTCTTCTGGCGAGCGGGGTAATGGGCTATATAGCCTACGCCCTTCCCTTCTAGAGAGCGTCATTGTCATTTGTCATATACATAGATTCAAAAACTAGACATTTGTTTGACTCGTAATTTGGCACAAATGCGTAGTTCATACTTAATTTACGGATAGTGACTTTCAGAGCTCAAAAAGTTCTATTTTTTAAGAGAAAATCCGAATTTTCTGAAAAAACTACACCACTTTGGCTCAAATCCGTAATTTTTTTTTACTTTCCTGATGCCATCTGCTGAAAAAATTAAATAACACTTTTAACGAAAAGAATTAAAATTGAAAATGTTTGCTTTATTTTGTTGCCATTGCCTTCAGAAACTAAATTCATCATTTGAAAATAATAGACATGTTTCAAGTGACGCAATTCCGTCCAGTCTCCATTCCAGGATTTTCGGGGGTTTAGGTAATGATTTCTTCATTGATGGTTCTGTTCTGTTGATTGAAAATATGCATATTTAAGCAAGAAATGTATAGTTAAGCTATTACTGAACTATGATGGTAAATAAACCATCGCACTGGAGCTGCATATTAGGGCTTTATGTCTTTATTTTTTCGCCAAATACGTTGCAAATCTCTCTAAATAATTACTAAAACTCTCCAAATGGGCAAAATGTTTTTTTTTTATTATAAATAACTTATAAGCTGGTTGGTTGTGCTAAGGTCATTGTGTTAGAGCTGTATAATGGGTGTGTTTGTAGCTATATCTATTTTCTCGCCAAATTATCAATAGCCCAAAACTCGCCAAATGAGATAAAAGTTATTTTATATTTTTGAGGGAATTGTGATGACATTTATGTGAATGCATTTTACAACGTATTTTTGATTTTGAAATTAAAGTGATGAAATTGAATTTTTTACTTGATAACGAGCGGGAAGAATAACTAAAAGTTTATAATTCTATAACAGGTTATATGATACACATACTTGAATTGATTTGATATTTTTTTTTAATCCTTGCGAAGTTCGGGTATTAACTTGCTAGTACTAAATATTAAAATAATGTATATTACTGTACTTTGAAAATGTATATGATGATTTTGTTATGGTTGCATTAGAAAGCAATGTAGTATACGTTTTTCTTCAATCTCACAGTGATATAAAAATTGTCTCCTCTCGTAACCGTCAATATTGGAACAACGTAAATTTGTGTTCGTATTGTCATCAACACAGTAATCGTACTGAAACAACACGTTGCCGATTTTACACAATACTTTTGTTCTATGTACTTGTGCTGCTTGGTTATAAGTTTTTTCTTAGTGTAAGTCCAGTTTTATGAAATTCATTTCAGTAAATTATGGCGCCAATCTGGTGGTAAAATGTACGGAAATTTTTTTTGCATGCATTTAACACACTCGTACTGTGATTCAGATTTTCCTGATTCAATTAACAGTTCCACGCTCTGTGACACATGATCGATGACAAAAATCGTAAGTATGATTTTTTTTTTCGTGTAGCGTGTGAAAGCTCAGGACTAATTCTATGTAACAGTAGTGTAAGTCACGATTTAAGAGGAGATTAAAAGCTTTTTAAATTTAAAATAAATCAAATTAAATGAAGTATATTACATTATTTAGTTAGAATAAGTGTCGATCACCTATTCCATAATTTTTTTCATTTAATGTTAAAAGTTGTAGTGAGACAGACAGGATAATTTTGCATGGAATTAACCTCCAGTTGACTAAATGTCTGGAATTCGAGACACTGTAAATCATTGAAATCCGGTAAAAGTTCCAGGAATCTTCGTGTCGGGTATTATGTTTTGAGTGACGCAGTTGATACTTTGCACTTAGATGTCCTATTTTAATATCTATTGAAAAAATGAACAAGCTACTATTTAAACAAGTTTTTGGTTTGGATATTCAGTTTTAAACAAACGACCTATAAGAAAATACGATCGATGCCAAAAATCCTGAGACAAGTATAGGGCTGTTTTTTACTCTGGTTGTTTATTGCTAAAGTTGAAAATAGTGTCGACATATGTCAAAATCTAAATTGTGGAGGTGGCGACAGATGGCAGCATCTGTCATTTGTGTATGTGTGCGTCCTGTGTTGTCCTACTTGACGATGGTTTATAAGCGGGTCCTTGTGACCAAGCACACAAGCCTGAAAATATGTGAACCAACCAACCTGTCGAAAACTACATGTCATTTTAAAACAAAAGTATTAAATAACTATATATTAGGTATATGGGGCTGACCGTCTTTCTTAATGCAGGTTTATAAAACAATAATTATTTCAATATACTACTATTTTTAAATCTTATTTACCTGTATCTTGCTTTATTCGAAATTAAGGCTCATCAGCAAATACCTTCTAAAAGTTGCATTGTTGTTTAATTTAGATGAGTATTTTATAATAAATATCTTTGACACATGTCTGTTCTGATTTTCAAACCTATTTTACTTGTAAACTGGCTCTATTATAATTTATCTAAATATTTTTGCTGTTACAGTCATGCCACTCCAATAAAGTAAGCTGTAAGTTTTATTCTGAGAGTAGTGCGCCTTTGAGCTAAAAAGAAATCCTTTCAGTGAAAAGTGGACATAGCATTTTTCATATTGTAAGGCCGGAGTCGTATAAGTGAATATAGTGAAATATGGATTCTCGTTCCGTTGACCACGAGTTTTGGTATTTTTCTGCTTCACAGGCTTCTTTTGGACAAAGTTTTAAACTTAAACCTAAAAAATTTAAGAGCCTGGTATTATTGATATAATTTTATTATCTGTAGTAAAACGCAGTTTTTAATATCAATAAATTGACCTAAAATAAAATATAAAAATTAACGGTTAACATTGGAGCAGTTAGTGTTGGAAGTATAAGATCTTGGAAAGTATTGCTTTGCCATGTCAGATTTTTTTTAAATGGCACTAAATATGTAATTGCAGTAAAATAAAACAATTTTGAACAAAAACAAACATAATATGGTGTTTTTATTATTAATTTTTTGAAGTTTTAAATTGTTAGATGATTATTGAAAGACGGTGACACAACTTTTAAACGTTATCGAATAAGGTTTAAATAACCATATGATATTTCACCATCGAGATTGTTAAAATTTCTTACCATTAACTTTTTTCCAAAACGGGGGGAATTTTTTTTTAACATTGCTAATCAATATTTTTACTGAAGTAAGGAATTCAAACTTAATGCATTAAGTCTACGGGACTAATCATAGCTCTTAAAAAGTTTTATACTTGTATTCATTTAACACTTTCTGTAAAGAGTTGTAAATAATCTTGAACCACAAACTATGTTTCAACTTTTTAAGAATTAACAATAAATATTTCAGCACCGTAAAGCAAACATTTTGATTTTGAGACAACAATAGAAACATTTTTGCGAACGAAACTTTTCTTCTTCAAGTGAAAACATGGCTCGGGGTATTTTTCTTTGTTCGGTAAGTATCAGGTTTCCTCGTTTGCGACAGTTACACGACATCGGCAGTGTTTGCTGTCCCTTCGAATGTTCTATAAAGTTCAGCCTAAAGGTAAAACTTGTTCCTTTTGCTTTTAGAATATTGTCTCTTTTGTAATGTGGCATCACTTTGTATAGCTAGCCTTTTAAATTTTGGCAGATAAAAATATGGATCGATGAAGAATCTGCTGACGGAAGCAGGGTTAGTATCCACTGAAAATAAAATATGATAAGTTTACAGAAAAAAAACATATATTTACAGAAAAACTTCGCTATGTTTAAATTATGATGTTTAAAAAAATGATGTTTAAAAAGAAGTATTTTTCGGTTTTAAAAACTGTCAGTTAGTCAACTGACTGCTTGTCAGTTTTGAAACTGTACAGGCATTTTAACTTTTTTTGAAACTGTGTGCCGAAATTGGTCAGTTGGACGAGTGTTGGACTAATGATGAATGGTTTAAACCAACACCTTCTGTTGTCACAGATGGTGTTGTGTAAATCCGGGTGTGTCAGTTTATCAATCCCCGGTAAAATTGTCCCTGGTAGTACAGCAGTATTGGCCAATCTCGGCTCATACCCCAATGCAGTGGCGCCGGAACTTATTCTTTGGAGGTATGGCAAGAAATGCCTCTATCTACCCCCCCCCCCCCTCCTGCTCTAGATGTGTTTTAAATATAATATTATTTAACAAATAAGTATTTTTTAGGCAATCAACCAATTTACATTCATTAGAATTTAGTTTTATGTCAATAGTTTTTTTTTAATAAATCACCTGCGTTAGTATTTTTTTCTCATTGTTGCATTAAGATAAGATCAAAGTAGGATGGCAATATGGTTGAAATACAGTTTCATGTGCTTTATTTTGGATATTTATTGTGAATTTATACAAAATGTTTTGAACTACAGGGTGTTTCATAAATCCCAGTGAGCGTTCTGTTCTAAACGTAAAATACCAAACAATTTTAGAAAAATAATTAACTTATACCAGGAGATAAAATTAAAAACTTCCTAATGGAATACGCACTTGTACAGGCCTGTACAAGTGCGTATTCCTTACAAGTGTTACCTGTACTTATATAAAGCATTTCAATGTTACCGACTATAAAAAGTTGTGATTTAAAGAAATTAGTTTATTTTCCAAATGTCTTTATTTCTTGACACATTTTTAAGATAACTTTAAAGATTTAATTTACTTAACAAACATTTAATTATTAAAAAATTAACCTGCGCTGATGATTAAATGCTTAAATTACTAGATTTTAAAACCTAGTTTTGATAAACCAATTTTTGGTACACATTTCCTTTACCTTTCTCCTAAATTATACAAAAGATTTCCTGTAAATTAACTAAATTTAAATATTTACATAACATTAAAAATTTTGAATTAATAAAAAACGTGGACTTATTAAAATTTAGTAGTTCGAACATAATAAAGACTTTCAGTATCTTTAGGAATTAAAAAAAAAAACTTTTTTGGATAATTTGTCTGTAGATCGCTAACGGTCATGTATCGCTAACGGTAACGAGTAACGACGCTTAAAGCCCCCTCCCTAAAAATAATCAAACCAGAAGTTTTTTAAATATATATGTAACCCTTTTTTTTCTCAAATTTCAACAAATATAAACAACCAAATTCTGCTTATACTAAACAACTAATGACTGAAATATAAATAATAAATAGTTATTATTTAACCATTATATCGAGTAATCAAATATAATAATACAGAAATTTTCAAATTTGTTAAAAGTGTGTATCATAATACTTATAACTTAAAAATGATGTCGACAGAAAAATATTTTACTAAAAAAATAAGCATGAAATACCATTCGAATTTATTACAGTATTTTATTTATTAATTAGGTTTTTCAGTACTTAGCGGGACAATAACATTAAAATGCCCTTTAAGACCGGCGGTCAAATGACGATGATAAAAAATTAATGAGACTAAATTTGGAGTTTTATTGAAGAAAAAAAGCGCGTTAAACAGCACCAATGCCAGCAACTCCTTAAAAACAAAGCTATTTTTCATACAAATAAACGAATGGTACAAGTCCAGCTTCTTCGGTATGGATATTTTTGAAGAGCTTGAACATTCCCTTTTATACCCGCACGATCATGATAGCTCGGTCGGAAAAGGTTACGCGGAACATTTTATTTTCGTGACAGTGAGACAAAAAGCAGGATTGCCCCGTCAAAATCGGGACATCTGGTCACATTAACAATTATCCGGTTAAAATAGTTTTAAATAAATAATATTATGATAACAATAAACAATCATTAGTTACCTTTAAACAGACGAATTAGTCAGCATAGAATTATAGAAAGAATGAAGAAAACATAACAACTTGAACACAACGTTAGGAAACTTTTTAAGTGTTTACTGAAAGAGCTGAGATTGCACAATGACGCATCAGTCACTGTCAAAAAGGTCCAGGGATGACCCAGTGGCGGATCTAGGATTTTTCTGAGGGAGGGGCGCACCCAAAAACTTGTCTGAAATCCCAACTATGCTATCACAAAAGCTGGGACGCAACTAGAAAAAATTTCTGGGGGATGGGAGGGGGGGTTAAATTTTATCATTTTAATTTTTAATTAAATTTTTTTTTAATTAAAAATAATTTTTATTAACATTCTTTTATCTTTCATTTACATTATTTTATTTTTCATTTACATTATTTATTTTTGATTTAGATTATTTCTTTTTAAATCTAATTCTAAATGGTAAATACATATTTTTACTGGTATTTTTTTTACTAATTACTACTTATGAACTAACACTAGTTTTTACTTTACCTAACTAACGTTTATATTGTTATATAGATTATTGTTGAATAATTTTAAAAATAAGTGCAACAAATAGAGAAAATCAATTTATGGGAATGTTTTAGATGATGGAACGGTCTTCTTTTCACTTTTCTATGTACTGCGATTGGTTGCTTTTTTGTTTCACTCTAAAAATAGATGAAGTAGATGATATTCTATGCTAACAAATGTTTTGAACAAGCAACAGCTCAGCAAAAAGTTGGCATTAAGTAGCTAACATATAAACAAAGCAAAAAATGACTGTATCTTGAAAATAGCATAGTTATTCGCATAGTTAGTTATAGCATAAATAATTAACTATTAAAATAAATACGACATGTGATAGCTCAGCAATAAAATAATCGAATGATTTATCATTTTAAACTTCAACCGAGTTATATTTTTAGTTAATTTTAGGACGTCGTACAGGCTCGAATCGCGGATGTGAAACAATTTTCAAATTATATGCATGTATGCCGTTATATAAAAATTGCAACTTAATTTTAACTTATGATGTTTAAGTTCCTTAATATCCCAAAAATAACTGCAGAGCGATTAACGGCTCGTGCAGCCAAAACATGTTCGATGATTAGTAATCTGTGTAGAGGGTGTGTGGCGATTTAATTTTGTCTAAATTTTTCCTTTAATTTTGTTTTCAATAATAATAAAAAAAAACCGGTCAACAGGTCTTGAGGAGGAGGCGCGCGCCCCCCGCGCCCCCTGGCTGGATCCGCCACTGGGATGACCATTTCCAAGTAAAAAATACAACATGCCCAGGGTCGCTGTAGTGGGGCTTTTACAACCCCGAGTACAGTAACGAGCTTTTTTTTTTATTGCTTCCTTTTGTCCGAATTTCTTGGACCTGACCCTGTGATCAGATAGTGGAAGACGATACCAAAAATTTCCCTGAAACTTGGAGCAGTAGCCCATTACTGCAGACCCCCTGTAGGGAAATGTGTATACGTGTTATCTTTCTAGGGGTGTTGTGGTTGCGGGGTAGGATATGTAACAAAAAGCAAGCTTGTTTTTAATGGATTTTTTTTCGCGCGGTTACTTTTGGGTTTGATTCTGGGGAGTAAAACAAAAACGCATAACATATAATATGTGCAAAAGTTGGTATGGCAGCTGCCATACCTGCCATACCGGTTCCGGCGCCACTGCCCCAATGCATTAAGGACTACGTTTTACCGACGCTGGGCAAAATCGGGATGCAATATCGGTTTGAATATTATATAAAAAAAATTTACAATTCAGAATTCTTGATTGAAAAATATTGCGAAACATAATATTTGCCTTTTACACTTACAAAATACTATAAGATTGCAGTGAAATTTAGCATTGCACTTTTCGTAATTTCCCGTATGAAACCTCAAAGAACGGAGAAATCTGGTTAAAATCGGTAGAATATGATCGATTTCATCCAATATTCCAATTAGTAAGGCCGATACTCATGCGGCATTGGCCGAAATTGGGTGGTCAATATTTTGCCAGTAACTAGGGGGTTTGATTTTTTTTCCTGTTAAGATATGATATAGTTTTTTTCTCAACAATTTGTCTGTTAAAAACTAGCTTTTGCGTTAAAATTGAAAATTATTTGAATAAAATAAATACATTTTTCTGTTAGTTATAATGTTATTTTTCTTTCACACCAGTTGAAAATATTTTTTATGTAAAAAGAAAACTTTTTTTTACAGTGTAGGAACTCGTTTTGTTCTCTTCTATTCACAATTATAGTTTGGACACGACTCTTAAAACTGGCCACAGCTACCAGAAATTGGTAGGTGAATAGTACAACTTTCAAATATTCACAGCTGGACTTAAATAACTACTTGGGCAGTACTGAATTTAATACACTAGGACCCACGACGATTCAAAATAAGTGATTGGTAGTCCCATTTAGCATTAGCTAAAACTAAAGCAGCTCAATATTGAGTTTTACTATAGTAGGTCTATCTCGAAAGCAAGCTTGGAAAACATTTTCCTCCCCTTCCCCTCATGCGGTTTTCTTCGAAATGGCGGGAGAGTGTTTCCCCCCCACCCTACATGGGGCAATACTAACGGTTTTGATTGTAAACCTCATGCGCGCTAGGATTAGGCAAGTGATGTTCCCCCCTTTTCTTAAAAAACCCAGTGAAGTTAAGAGTCTTTTCGAAGCTTACATTCTGGCTAGAAATGGTATAATCCTTACAGATTCATGACAATTAGTAGTTTTGGCGAGTTCGACACTTCTTCTTTTCACCGCCCAAGGCAGTGCCATCTAGTACAACACAATGCATGTTTCAGAAAAATGACCTTGAAGAACATGGGCTTCCATATTTTCAAGGTTTTACGCCTCTGTCTACGTTAGTACAGAAAATATTTAACTTTTGTCAAGATACTGCTTTGTAGTTGTATTTAGGTTAATATCAAGTACAATGATGTTAGCATTTAATATTTCAAATCAGATAATAGTTTTTGAATAATTTTGAATTTATTAGAAAAGTCTATAGCATTGGATTACAAATTTAAATATTTTACTTCTCTGAGTGTTCAAATTTAATTATATATGATAACAAATGAAGCCTTTCAAAAACTTTTCACCAATATTTTCTATTATTCATTAAAATAAATACTTCATTCTGTTAGATTTTTGAATAACTAATATTGAAATTCTGATTGAATAAATAATTCAATAACAGAGTTGATATAGAATGAATTTAAATACAGCACAAAATTTCATTATATGCAAGTAAGATAAAATTCATTCATTGAAGATTTGTGTTCTTTTTCCCTTAACAAATGAATTTCTCTTTGTTAACGGGGTTTGAACGCGAAATAATTTTATTTAAGAGAAATTTAATAAATATTTATAATATTAAAGGAGCTTTTCTCAACAATAAGTGAGATAAAATATTGAAAACAAAAGTTTTATTTCCACGTACCCTCTTTGTATTACCATAATAATTATAAAAATAAAATTTCGATGCACCATTTTTATCCTAAACTTTATTATTAATCAAGTTATGCAAATATTTGCATAAAAAATCGAAACGGCAAAATTGATTTTTCGATTTCTAGTCAAATATTATAAACTTCCTCAATTAATCATGTATTTAATTTATTTTTATCGGTGAGGTTTTCTTATCTATTTGAAATAAAAATACTTCCACACCAAAAATTTAATAAAATAACATTAAAAATTTCTTGTTTGCTTGTAAAATAATTCAAAATGATAATTTAACACTTTTTGAGTTGGAATAACTTAACTGTATGTAACACTGATTCCAAGTGATCTTAGGGTTTGAAAATTTGAATAAGTTATAGGCATTTACTAAAATAATTTCTCCAAATTTCTCGAATTTTGGAGAAAATTGGTGAAAGTTCTCTAAATTTCTCCTAACATTTTTGAATTGTTTCGATTTATAAGTTCTTCAAAATTATTTATCAAAATAATCTATTTAAAATTCTCCAATTGTTTCTCTAAATAGTTATCTTTGCAAATGATACTATACCTGAGTATACTTACAAAGGATAATATACCAGAGTATATTATCTTTTGAAAACGCGATTGTGTTATGATTCCGTGACAGAAACGCAAATATGAATTTGTTCTGCACTCAACAGCGTTATACTCGTGATAGATTGTTGCTTAGTTATTAATGATATATCATGTACGAAAAAATGCAAAATTTTTTGGACTGCTTTAATTTTGATATAATTTTAAGAAGTTATTGTTAATGCCACTTACTTTATTATAATATAAACCTACATTGATTGAACAAAATAATCTACATCTATCTACAATCTACATATCTACTTTTCTACAATCTACGTTTGTTACACTTAATCTTACCATTATTTTTATTTAAAATAAAACAGCAATACCGTCAATACAAAAAAGTTCCTTATTCCCCAAAACTTCATTGACAACTGCTTCAAACCGATGCAGTGGTTTATAATATTTTTCTAAAAAAAATTCTATTCCTTTTGACTTCTTCAAACTTTTTGAGTTATTCAGATTCATGATATACAGTGCAGACTGATTTAAACCTTAACCAATTTTTAGGTTTATCGATTACAAAATCCGCGCTTGCATTGGATATTGCATCGATGATGAGAATACGATTTATTTCTTTTCGGGGATCGATACTTTGTCTCGTGCAATTCTGATACATATCAAATGAATCTAATTCTCGGCTTCTCTTATATTTCAGATCGCAAGGGGAGATTTCATCAACGACTCGACTAAAATAGAATGAGCATCTAATAGTAAAAATGTGGAGGTTATGGAGATGTTTGGTGTAACAGGAAGCAGTCTGAAATTAAAAATAGGGAGGTGAAATTCGTTGGAGATATTTGGCGTGAAATAGGACGAGCATCTAGCAGTAAAAATGTGGAGGTTAAATTAGATAGAGAAGTTTGACGAGACATAGGACGAGCATCTAGCAGTTAAAATGGGGAGGTTAAATTAGATGGAAAAGTTTGGCGTGAAATAGGACGAGCATCTACACTCTTAAAACAAAAGAGTGAAATCCACTCCAGTTGGAGAAGTGCATTTTCGACACCGTAAAGGCATGCATATTTGCCCAGACTGAGTTAAAATCACTCGTTTGGAGTGATCCTGTCGGAGGTTTAACACACAAAGGATTCACTCCAAAAGGAAAAGTGCATTTTCCAGTCTGGAGGAGTGAAATCCACTCAGACAGAGTTAAATTAGGAGTGTTTGCTTTAAGAGTGTAGCAGTAAAAATGTGGAGGTTAAATTGATGGAGATGTTTGGCGTGAAATAGGACGAGCATCCAGCAGTAAAAATGTGGAGATTAAATTAGATGGAGCTGTTTGGCGTGAAATAGGACGAGCATCTAGCAGTAAAAATGTAGAGGTTATATTAGATGGAGCTGTTTGGCGTGAAATAGGACGAGCATCTAGCAGTAAAAATGTGGAGTTTATATTAGATGGAGCCATTTGGCATGAAAAAGGACGAGCATGCAGCAGCAAAAAAGTGGAGGTTAAGTTAGATGGAGATGTTTGGCATGAAATGGACGAGTATCTAGCAGCAAAAAAGTGGAGGTTAAGTTTGATGGAGATGTTTGGCATGAAATGGACGAGTATCTAGCAGTAAAAATTTCGAGGTTAAACTCGTTGGAGATGATTGGCGTGAACAAAAGTGAAACACTCTGAAAATAAAAATATGGTGGTTAAGGTAGATGGAGATGTTTGTCGTGAAAAAAAGAAGAAGCAGCTCGAAGGGAAAAAAATATCTGTTGTATAAGATGGAGCTGTATGGCGTGAAAAAAGATGAAGCAGTCTGGAGTTAAAATAGGGAGATTAAATCAGATGGAGATGTTTGGCGTGAAATAGGACGAGTATCTAGCAATAAAAAAGTGGAGGTTAAATTTGATGGAGATGTTTGGCGTGAAATAGGACGAGCATCTAGCAAAAAAAATTTTGAGGTTAAGTTCGTTGGAGATGCTTGACGTGAGAAAAAGTTAAACAGTCTGAAAATAAAAATATGGAGGTTAAGATAGATGGAGATGTTTGGCAGGAAAAAAGATGAAGCAGTCTGAAAGAAAAAAATTATCGGTTGTATAAGATGTAGCTGAATGGAGAGAAATGAAGCAGTATGAAAGTAAAAATATGGAGGTTAAGATAGATAAAGATGTTTGGCGTGAAAAAAGACGAAGCAGCGCCTGAAGGAAAAAAATATCGGTTGTATAAGATGGAGCTGTATGGCATGAAAAAAGATGAAGCAGTCTGAAAGTAAAAATAGGGAGGTGAAATTCGTTGGAGATATTTGGCGTGAAATAGGACGAGCATCTAGCAGTAAAAATGTGGAGGTTAAATTAGATAGAGAAGTTTGACGAGACATAGGACGAGCATCTAGCAGTTAAAATGGGGAGGTTAAATTAGATGGAAAAGTTTGGCGTGAAATAGGACGAACATCTACACTCTTAAAACAAAAGAGTGAAATCCACTCCAGTTGGAGAAGTGCATTTTCGACACCGTAAAGGCATGCATATTTGCTCAGACTGAGTTAAAATCACTCGTTTGGAGTGATCCTGTCGGAGGTTTAACACACAAAGGATTCACTCCAAAAGGAAAAGTGCATTTTCCAGTCTGGAGGAGTGAAATCCACTCAGACAGAGTTAAATTAGGAGTGTTTGCTTTAAGAGTGTAGCAGTAAAAATGTGGAGGTTAAATTAGATGGAGATGTTTGGCGTGAAATAGGACGAGCATCCAGCAGTAAAAATGTGGAGATTAAATTAGATGGAGCTGTTTGGCGTGAAATAGGACGAGCATCTAGCAGTAAAAATGTGGAGGTTATATTAGATGGAGCTGTTTGGCGTGAAATAGGACGAGCATCTAGCAGTAAAAATGTGGAGTTTATATTAGATGGAGCCATTTGGCATGAAAAAGGACGAGCATGCAGCAGCAAAAAAGTGGAGGTTAAGTTAGATGGAGATGTTTGGCATGAAATGGACGAGTATCTAGCAGCAAAAAAGTGGAGGTTAAGTTCGATGGAGATGTTTGGCATGAAATGGACGAGTATCTACCAGTAAAAATTTCGAGGTTAAACTCGTTGGAGATGATTGGCGTGAACAAAAGTGAAACACTCTGAAAATAAAAATATGGTGGTTAAGGTAGATGGAGATGTTTGTCGTGAAAAAAAGAAGAAGCAGCTCGAAGGGAAAAAAAAATATCTGTTGTATAAGATGGAGCTGTATGGCGTGAAAAAAGATGAAGCAGTCTGGAGTTAAAATAGGGAGATTAAATCAGATGGAGATGTTTGGCGTGAAATAGGACGAGTATCTAGCAGTAAAAAAGTGGAGGTTAAATTTGATGGAGATGTTTGGCGTGAAATAGGACGAGCATCTAGCAAAAAAAATTTGGAGGTTAAGTTCGTTGGAGATGCTTGACGTGAGAAAAAGTTAAACAGTCTGAAAATAAAAATATGGAGGCTAAGATAGATGGAGATGTTTGGCAGGAAAAAAGATGAAGCAGTCTGAAAGAAAAAAATTATCGGTTGTATAAGATGTAGCTGAATGGAGAGAAATGAAGCAGTATGAAAGTAAAAATATGGAGGTTAAGATAGATAAAGATGTTTGGCGTGAAAAAAGACGAAGCAGCGCCTGAAGGAAAAAAATATCGGTTGTATAAGATGGAGCTGTATGGCATGAAAAAAGATGAAGCAGTCTGAAAGTAAAAATAGGGAGGTTAAATCAGATGGAGATGTTTGGCTTGAAATAGGACGAGCATCTAGCAGTAAAAATGTGGAGGTTAAGTTCGTTGGAGATGCTTGAAGTGAGAAAAAGTTAAACAGTCTGAAAATAAAAATATGAAGGTTAAGATAGATGGAGATGTTTGGCGTGAAAAAAGATGAAGCAGTCTGAAAGAGGAAATTCTTCGGTTGTATAAGATGTAGCTGTATGGAGAGAAATGAAGCAGTATGAAAGTAAAAATATGGAGATTAAATTAGATGAAGATGTTTGGCCTAAAAAAAATAAAGCATCCTGAAAGATAAAAAAATGGTGTTTTAACTATATGTAGATGTTTGGTTTATAAAAAAATGAAGCAGTCTGAAAGTAGCCAACTCAATGCGTATCACTAAAAAAAAAAAAAAAAAAAAAAAGAGTGCTTATGTTTTTTGGCACAAGTTGTGACTTGAAGGCATCGATAAACTGAAATGAAGTAAACAGCTCAGGTTATTGCACATTATTTTAATTGTAGCGATCGATTGTTTAAACACAAATAACACCAGACTAGTTTTTTTTCGTGACTGGAATTTTTGAACTGATTTTAGTTATATTTGTGTCGTTTATTTTAAATATGATATCAGTTTTTCTCCAACAGCTTTTTTTTATACATTCACGTTTTGGTATCGAAAAAATGCTTAAAATAAAAAACCACAAATTTTAGTTTATAACTTTATTTTGGATGTCGTTATTTTTGTAATAATATTTGTTTCTAACAGAGTTTTTGATTCCGAAGATATTTTTTCGCTACCTTAAGCAGTTTTGTTCGCAATATAACTGCCTCGATTGCTGAACAAATTTCACGTGAAATCAGAGCACTATTGAGAGCAATGATCGAAAGAATGACAGTTGAAAAAATTACGTCATCTGAAACTAAACAATTGTTCTTTCACCCCTCGAACGTAACTCAAAACTATCCGTCACCCCTAAAAAGTATGTATGCATGTCGAATGCAGTGCTCTGAGAAATGAAATATCAAATAAATTATTTTATTTACTTTATTCTCAATAATATTACTGAATTTATCATTTTAATCCATTCATTCAAGCAAAGTAAAAACATCAATACTCATACATATACTAAATGAACTGAAATTATTTAGTTATTTCAGTAACTTGTCTTGAGAGCACTTTAAGCCTTTGCGTGCCTTTCACGTGACTTGGGGGCACTTTTCTGCTCTCATGTCTACCCTTATTTAGGTTTGCCAATCATCCTACCTTCGCACGTCTTTGCATTTTATTCAAGAAATATGATACGTATAAATTTATACTCACTTGAAATTCAAATGCTTTGCAGTGTCAAGATATAAAGAAAGCCTATCAGTTTCTTCCTTAAATCTTCTCTAGATTTGAAATATCACAGGCCCACCTTTTTTCAGAAGACGAATCTTAAGCTTAGCTCAATGGATGAAGTTCAAAGGGTGAATGGGTGTGTTGAGTTTTTGTTATCAACTCCAGCCAGATGATCGAATTTGAAAGTTAAAAATCTTTGTATATTCATAAATTTTAAATTAGTTGAATATTTTAAAACGTTTTTTTTAGTGTAGTGTAGTGTAATCGTTTCCGGCTGCCTATTTCTAGCCTCCATTAGGAGCTTCAACACAGCCAATAACGCCTCGTAATTTAGAACCCTGGTCAAGTGACGAGGTCGACACCTGAGCGGGCACCCAACGGAACTTCGAGCGACATCGTACGCTGACGCCGTCGGGACTTTGGACTCCACAGATTTAACGAGCACGTCTGTCCCAGTGTACTCGGGCCCATCCGTCACGAGTTGGATTTTCTACTCTTTCCCAGTACAGATATCCAATTTACAGGATGACTGGCAGTAGGTGGGATTCGAAGTTTTAATAGTTTTGAGTGTGTGTATAAAGTTAATAAAAACGCTATGCCCTTAACAGTGACACTTCCATATTAAAAGAGGTCACTTGGTATAACTGAACGTATAAAAAAATACGTACGTATAATACGAATAAAATACGAACGTATAATAAACGAATAACAAATAATAAAACCATACAATGCGGTCTTTTCATTGAGGATCTGGCAATAGCTCCACTGGCTTGTTTTCATTTCTCTCGAATTAATTTTGTTTTGGTTGTTTGGTTGGTAGAGATATATTCAGGTTTGCGTGCTGACCAAGCACACTAACCTGAGTATATGTCTACCAATCAACCAAAACAAAAGAAATTCAAGAAAAATTAAAACAAGACTGCGAAGCTGTTGCCAGATCCTCTGTGAAACAATCCCATTGAAATTTGTTTTTCAGTATTTTTCTGCAATACTAAAATTTATTACTAAAACAACTTTTAAAATAAATAAATAAATAAATAAATAAATAAATAAATAAATAAATAAATAAATAAATAAATAAATAAATAAATAAATAAATAAATAATAAATAAATAAATAAATAAATAAATAAATAAATAAATAAATAAATAAATAAATAAATAAATAAATAAATAAATAAATAAATAAATAAATAAATAAATAAATAAATAAATAAATAAATAAATAAATAAATAAATAAATAAATAAATAAATAAATAAAGTCTAGTCGTCTAGTTATTTTTACCCTTAACAAAATTCTTAAGGGCTTCTCTGTATCAGGAGTTACCTTGCAATGAAACAACTTGTACAGATTTCAGGTAGGAGCATTACAGGAAAAGAAGAGTTAGAATTTGTAAAATTGATTCATGATATTTAAAGATTTTTTTTCTGCAATTTGTTTGTGAATAAGTTTTAACCATTAAAAAAGAATAAAAATTTGAAAGAATACTCTTGCACTTCTGAATGTGTTTTAATATTATGTCTGTGTTTGCTAAGAAATGTTCGGAGTATGTCTTTTTCATTTTCTTCCATTTTTTTTTGTCAAGTAGTGGTATTTTATGTACTTTTGTTCAAAATACTATTTAAAAAATTTGAACCAAACGATAAAAACTGCTCTCATTTTTATAAGTGTTAATTTTTTAAAATTTTAATTAATTGCAACGAATTGCTAAATAAACTCTTTATTACTTAGTAAAGTTCGCATGCAATATTTAAATGTTAAAAACATTTAAAATCCAATTTATGTTTGCAATCACTTTAACATGAAAATTTTTAAATAAATTTAATTTTCGCTTGATAAGTTAAAAAGTTCAACTTTTTTCGTAAGAGCTAAACTTGGAATGGCAAAATCTGATCTAGTGTTTGTTTGTTATTATTGATTTTCATTCTTGTACAAAAAATATTTTGTAACTCAGTTTTTGTTAAATTCAATATTTTATAGCATTGTTTAATCCATTGTTTGAAGCATTGTTTAATCCTGAATAAAAAAAGAAAGTAAATAAAACAATGTTTTAAATAGGTTTATATTGTTTGAAGTATTGTTTAATCCTGAATATAAAAAGAAAGTAAATAAAACATTGTTTAAAATAGGTTTCCATTGCTTGAAGCATTGTTTAATCCTGAATACAAAAAGAAAGTAAATAAAACATTGTTTAAAATAGGTTTCCATTGTGTGAAGCATTGTTTAATCCTGAATATAAAAAGAAAGTAAATAAAACATTGTTTCAATAGGTTTCCATTGTTTGAATTATTGTTTAATCCTGAATATAAAAAGAAGGTAAATAAAACATTGTTTCAATAGGTTTCCATTGTTTGAAGCATTGTTTAATCCTGAATACAAAAAGAAAGTAAATAAAACATTGTTTAAAATAGGTTTCCATTGTTTGAAGCATTGTTTAATCCTGAATACAAAAAGAAAGTAAATAAAACATTGTTTAAAATAGGTTTCCATTGTTTGAAGTGTTGTTCAATCTTGAATATAAAAAGAACTGAATATAAATAAACTTCCTGATATGTAGTTCCATTAATAAACTTTGTTAAATATTATTGCTTGCATATATTTAAAGAATATAAAAATAATTTTAACATGTTTTAAATTCTGTACACCTTTTTGTTAAGTAGAACTTTAAAAAGTGTTTAGTAGACATTATTAAAACATTCATTAAAAAGTTTTGGTGTGTCTATAACAAAATTATTCAGTACCCAAAAAATTTTAAGCATAAAATAATTGTGTGGTATACCTTACTTAAAAAAAGCCTCGAGGATATAAAAAACTTAATAAAAAAACATATCAGACGGGCAAACAGAAAGCCGACATTTTTAATGCGTTGAAGTTGTGTCTGGAACAATTTAATTAATTTCGTATATTTAATTAACTAATCATTTAACTTTTTTTCGTTTCAAGTTTATCTTTCATTTTTAAGAAGCTGACGTGAGAGTTCGTATCAAATATTTATTCCTGAAAGCTATATCTAATTAATTAGATATTTTATTTTGATTTGAGAAAAAAAAATATACGAACTTCTTAGATGATTTTTTATGTTAAGGATTAAATAATTAAAAGGGTTTTTTCTGTAGGAAAAAAAATACTTGCATAATTTACTTTTGAAGGAGACTAAGCTCTTACTTTAAGTTTAGAATTTAAAGTTTTTTTTTACTTCATTTAAGTATATTTTATGTAAAAATAATTAAGATTTTTTGGAAGTTGAAAAAATTTCGTATTTTATTAAAAAGTATTAAACACGAAAATTAATATTTTCACACGGTTCTTTTATATCAAGAAAGGGACTGAGAAAAGAAGATTATTTTTTGAAATAATATTTATACTTTTTATATTCAATGAAATGAAAATCAATTATAAAAGGAATCATGAGGGTGTTAAAATGGTTTATTTAAATTTTTTTTTCAGGATAGATTTATTTTATATTTTTATTTAAAAAATATTTTTCTGGTAAATTTGTTCTATATTGTGTTTTCGTGTTAACCAAATTTGAAGCCATCTAAAGAAAATTTAGGAACATTTTTAAGGAATAGCAATTGAATTAAAACTTACAAATAATGGGACATCTTGTGATTTTCCCAGAAGTAGGAGACTATTTTCACAATGTTCACTTTCCGTTTTTTTAAAAATGTTATGCTTCATTTGTTCTTCGTAATTTTGAATCACTATGAAAAAAAATTAAAGTCTCAATTTTTTGTTCGGGTTAAGCGGGATTCCTGCTAAAGTGATTTCTGGTAAAGAATTTTTTTAGCATTAGGTGAAAGCTTAATGGGCCGGGAAGTTCATCTTAAGGGAAATTTCGTGTTAACCGAGTACGAGTTCGTGTTAACAATTTTCGACTGTAACAGCTTATAATACTTTTAAGAATTTTTCTTTGTTAATTTTCCATAATAAAAATAACGATTATTGTGACCTACCATTATCAATTAGTCAAGTTTTAGATTATTAATTTTAAGCGTATACTACTTTTTACATTTCTTTTAATAATTTTTGACACTTAACACTAACGTTATTCAAATTGTCATGATAAATTTTATTAGCTTTCATGTGCTATTAAAGTGCTTTCAAAAGCCAAATACGCAAAATAAAGTGAAGATTAAATCCGTCTTTTCCACAGAACATTAAATTATTGGAAAACCTTTCTTTGGAAAGTTAAGTAAAAAAGTTCGAATATTTAAATTTGGACCTGAAAAACTCGGAACACGTCTCTTTCCCTCTACCACATTTGTAAAGCGACGAAAAAAATTCGCAGTCGTATTCTCTTCGCTCACCTATTTGTAAATGAGACTCAATTGAAGAAAAAAAAAAGAATTTTCTACCTCGAAATGTGTGATGGAGAAGAAGGTAACGTGATGTTTATTGCGAACAGTTGTTTAGAATGAATATAAATAGGTTTTTAATTACATTTGCGATTTAAAATTACAATAGAATCGATACCAATCTCAGAATGATATGTTTTTTAGCAGAAGAGTTTTTGTTTGATTGAGAATTGAATAATTAAGTAAAACAGAAATTGAGAAATGGAATAATAAAGTAATACCGAGATGAACTAATGCAAAACGAAGTAATACAGATAATAGACAATGGAATAATTAAGTTATGTAGATATTAATAAGGTGAGAACTTTGAGCAATGGAATATGGAATTAGTACAAAGATAGAGCACTAAAAGAGTGAAGCAATATCAAGGAGTGAACAATGTAAAAATAAAGTACTTAAAGGATTAACTAATGCAAAGGGAAGCAATGAAGATTTCGACAATGGCATAATTAAGTAATGCTAGCTTTGAGAAATAGAATATGTAAGTAATACAAAGATTGATCACTGGAATAGTGAAGTAATGCAGATATTGAGCAATGAAATAATGACAAATGCTTAGATTGAAGAATGGAATATTTGAGTTATGCCGACAGTATGAACCAAAATCATGAAGTGATGCAGATAATTGAGCTTTCAAGAGTTATCCTTTTACATTGCTTAGCTTCCTTTTTGTTTAATTACACTAATAGTTATTAAATAAGATTCTAAAATTTTCACAAGCAAATCGTAAACTGGCATCAAGTACATGGCAAAAAATAAACAACGATAATGTTTCAGGTCTTGAGGGACAACATAAACGCTGAATGAAAAAAGTTTTTTCTTGAGCGTCGATTGGTGAATCAATGTTACTTGGGAACAGAGCCCAATCAAAGGACAACCGGAATGAAAGCTGGGAGGAACTACGTCATCTTAAGCAAGCCATTGATAATGTCTTCTTATAAGTTATTGGACTGTCGAATGAAGTTCATATTAGTGTAATCAAGTCAATATAATTTGAAAACTTGACACCTAATATTCGTGAATCACAAAGAACTTGATTAAAACATTCTTGGAATGGCTAAAAAATATATGTTAGCAGGCATTTCTTTTAAAAATATTTGAGAACAGAAAAGCTATTCTTCACCAACAACAACTCTGCCACTATTTCTACTCAAAATGACTGTTCACCATTTTTTTTTGTCTTTTGTTTTATCGCATTTACTTCTCTTTGTTCTTTCGGGCAAAACTTCTTTTGTAGGATTTGATGAAAAGAAAGAACTTTCCACTTCGTTGCTATAAATGAAGTAAGGAAGGGATAAAAAAAAAGATTGTCTCCACTGTAGTGTACAAATGAAGAAAAGAACGAATTTCGTGAGAGCAGCGCGCGCTCTGGTTGGTCCGATTTTGTGTTGCCATTAGCCGCTTCCTAAAAGAATGGACCGAGGAACATAGAAAAAGGCTTAAGTTATCGTCTGCCATATATCTGTTTTCTTTTGGAATTTAATTATCAGTTTTAGATGTTTGCGTCCAGTCGAGCTTGAAATCTAAAACAAACGAAAAGTTTTGGTGTTTTTTATTGATAATGATTTTTATTCTTTCTATTTTCTCATGATTTTCATGGATAGAATTCTGAGTTGTAAAGTAATTTCAATTTGTTATTGTTAAAACTTAATCAGTGTATTTAAACAAATATATTTGGAGATTTCTGGCAATGGTGTGGTACATATTGGAATTAACATTTGATAAATAACATAGCAGAACTATCTATAGATGAAAAAAAAAGTAATTAATTCAAAACAATTAATACTTTGCATTGTTTAGATGCCCATTTACGCTAACAGTCTGCGCACAGTACCGGGTGAGGGTTCGATTCCCACCTTCGCCCTGGGTGTCGCTCAGGCTCTCTCTGTATCAGTAAAATAATTTGTCTATGTCTGTCTATGTCTGTATTCTGTCTATTCTGTCTATGACACCATTCTGTCTATGTCTGTCTTGACGAAGGTTTATAAGCGAGTCTTTAATGAGGCACACAATCTGGAAAATATATGTACCTACCTACATATACATACATATAAATTTACTTTTTAATAAACAAATTCAAGGTTTCTTTGTTTATAAAAAACGATACGATGAAAAAAAAAACGGTTTTCAGTTTCTTTGATTAAGTTATTGATTTTTTGGTGGAGTTAATTTAATTTCTTTTACGGGGTTATTTTAATGTATTCCTATATTGATTTTTCCCTACTTGAAAAAAAAATCTTCCATAATTTTTCGATATTTTAACTAGTAATATTGCCGTAGGCAGGTAAACTGCAGTAACGGTCAAAAAATGCATTTCGGAGATATTTCATAAATGACGTTTGGGTTTTATTTAGGCAGTTTGATTTTTGCATGTACATACAGTCTAAAAGCATTACTTTGCAATGTGCTTTCCTCTTTAGTAGATAAGCAGCTTTAGAATTTGCATAATTACAAGTTAAAGTTAATTTTAAATATTTTACAGACATTGGTTTAGATATTTATTTTACATTAGTTTACTTTGCATTTTATATAATTTAACAACACGAGAACCAATAGTTTTTCGGTTTAGCTGTTTGTTTAGCTTATTACTAGTTCCTTCGTTAAAAATTGCTACAGTCGGTAGAGATTAGGGGTTCAGTGGTCTTTAGGCAGTGCTTTGCGCTGCTATACAACACATTAAAATATTTTATTCAATCAAATTTATTAAATATTTCTATACTTTCATGCAAATATACTTATTTTAAAGTTTTTATTATAATGCTTTTTAAAATTATAGTATTACGACAGATTTTGAAACCTACTCCAAATTAATTCCGTTTTAGTATTCAACTAAGTGCTCATCAAAAATATTCTTTCCTTAAAAATTGTTCAAAGATTCAAAACAGCCCCAGTAAGGGAATACTTTTCATTATAAATTCAAAAAATAGTCTTTAATATAGCTTCATTATAATAATTTTGAAAGCAATGATCAATTAAATAATAATTGAAGATTAAGTATCAAAAGTTTGCATTCTTTCAAATTTTAGATTAAATATTTTA
The DNA here is from genome assembly GCA_023701765.1 of Hylyphantes graminicola. NCBI lineage: Eukaryota > Metazoa > Arthropoda > Arachnida > Araneae > Linyphiidae > Hylyphantes > Hylyphantes graminicola. The sequence goes on along the minus strand of CM043120.1, from coordinate 28,823,028 downwards.
TTTGTTATTTTAATGAGTTCAAATTACTCTAGGTGAATAAAATATACATTTTAAACGAGAATAGGTAATTGGTTTCAAGCAACAACTTATTAGAGTGGTGAAGTATTTTGAAACTTTAGAAAATGATAAATTAAAATGAATGGGAAAATTGCTCAAGTTAATTGAAGAATTTCCCAGTACCCTATTTCTCTTTAGGCTTTAGTAACAGAACCAGTGAGTTTGGAAATCGCTCTGTGTTCTTAAATCTGTTTTGCATTTAAACGCTAATGAAACGATTTTACATTTTAACTAAGTACGACATACTTTTGATGCTTGCAATTTTTGAAGTAAATTGTAGGTTCGAAATCATGCATAAATCTATATATAGGCGTTATAACTTCATAAAAAAGCTAAGAGTTTTCAGCTTATTTATAAAACAAGGTTTGCCATACTTTTTAAGTCATCTAAAAATTCTTCTGAGATTGTTTGATGACTATTTATTAACTTTACTAATTATTTCCTTAAAAATTATTATATTGTCTCTTCTATAACAAGATAAACTGGAAAAATATTATTCATACACTCTTAAAACAAAAGAGTGAAATCCACTCCTATAGAAGAAGTGCATTTTCGACACTGGAAAGGTGTGAAATTAACTCCTAAATCACTCGTTATCGCCCTAAATCGCTCCTAATCGCCTTAAAATCGCTCGTTTGCTGTTAAGATTGTTGGAGGTTTAATAAAACAAAAGAGTGACTACATAATGGTCATAGCTTCTCAGTGGCTGAGAGGTTAAACGTGTTCGCCTCGTAAGCCCAAGATCGCGAGTTCGAATCCCGGCTGAGTAGTCATATTTTCTGGATCGGAAAATCTTAGGCACCCGTGTCCTATGATTATGTGGCATGTAAAATGCATCTCTGGAGGGCTCATTTGGCTTGGGTTGGTTCTTTCGGCAACATTAAAATCTCGGCATACTTTAACATCCACAGAGAGCTCAGATTCATTGTAATCTGTGCTTCAAAATTGCTAGCGAGAGCCGCCTAGATGGTGCCAAAAAGAAATGGCTCTCAGTTCTGGGGAATATGCAGAGTCTGCAGAGGCTTGACCACCAAAGTTGCAGCCCCATTAGAGAAAAAAAAAACACTAAGGCAATGAATAGTTTTCTCTTTAAAAAATAGCTATACTAAAATGTGTATGCATCATGATAGATAAATTTTAATGGTACATGAGCAAAAGATACTAAAGAAAAATTAAGTGAAAATACATCTTCTTTTTACGAAGCAGTGTGTACTTCTTCTCCCTGACACAGATTCAATTTCGGTAGACTTATGCTAAGCCTAAAAGAACCACCCCCAGAAAGATATTAATGGTCCTTGCTCCAAATAAGAAATGACGATTCGAAAACACCTGCCGTGATATATAATATTCCGAAGTCATTGAAGTTGATAAATAAACGCCCCCATTTCCCAATCACTTTGTTACCTGCAGCAAACGAATCGCAGCTCCATTTGTCTGCGTTGAAAACAATGCAATGAGCTTAAACGTTAATTCCACTACCTGGTCCTCTGGATGAGCCTTAACTTTAAGTATAGACATAAAGTTTATTTGTAATTAAAGTTTTCATTTCATTTCTGCCAAAATTAAAAATGAGATAAGAATAAAATAAACATGTTTCACTTCTAGGGTGTTTATAGTTTCACAGGAATGAAAATAAGGTCTCTATTGGTTAATCAAAGTAGTATTCGGGGCTTATCATGTGAAACCCACAATGAAATCCAGGAGTCAAAGCAGTAAGGATTTACGTCACGTGAATGTGAATAATTGGAAACTATGTTCTATTTTCGCAGAATAGTGTCCCTAATATAATCCACATGATGATAAAGAGAGAACGTCATACTTTTAAAAACTAGCATTTGCCATAAAAACAACCTTGATTCATTTTTAATTTTAATCCTTGAGAAGTAAATTAAAAAAAAAGTAAATTTTATAATTTATATTGTTCTATTATTACACAATATGAAATTTTGATGATGTGCTTTGATAATGAAAATTTGTAGCAAGAAAAAAAATATCCTAAATTAAAGCATTTGGAAAAAATTCTACTGACAAATTATAATTAAAATTATACAACTCCTTTTGAGATACCTAACCAGCTTTTAAACTTGTACCTTATATCCAAAAAATTATATTTTTCCTTCCCAAATTTCTTTTCTTGGCTCAATAGAAATGTTATTCATTTATTCTTACAGATGATTATTTCGTTCCAAGGTTTAAGCGTTTTATTTTTAGGTTATCCAATTAAATTAAAATGTAATTATTATATACGTTAATTTAATTATAAAATTAACGTAAACGAATAAAAATTAGTACTCATAAAAAACACAAGAAAAATACTCTTTAGTTTGTCTAAAAAATTCAACGGGGGACTCTGTTGTAGTAGGAATTGCGTTTTGAAGTTCATATAAGAAATAGAATAAAGAGGTTTTTCCCGCTTTCTCATCCAGGAAAAGGCGTTTTATCGATATTTTCCCTGAGAGAAATGAGATTTTCATACAAAGGGTTTAACGAGATTCCAAGAAATTGTCTAAAAAATATGGAACCGTTTCCCATTGGAACACGCGAGTATTGGCGGGAAAAAGCGAATATTGAATATAAAAAAAGAACATTAAAAACCAACAACAACACTTAACGGTTTTGAAAGTATGAATATATATAATTCATGTTTTTGTTATTTTTTTTCTGGGATTTAAATTTTGTTGAATTTGGAATGTGATGTAAAAATGTGGCTTTTTGAGGCTCGGTTCAAGCCGAATAAAAGTTTTATGTGGAATGCAGAGATTAAGTTAATATTTTTTAAAAATTTATTTTAAGGAAAATCTTCAAAAATCAAAGCAGTGGCATTTGCTTGTCTTTAAAAAAAATAGAATTTAATGTATAATAGAACTGTTTTAATTTTTTTGCACTCTATTCCATTGGTTGGAATGATGCTGAATATTTATGAAATCCTGTTTCTAGCAACCTGAGCAACAAAATTTATTTTCAAAGTTTAGGTCGACATAGAAGTTAAAATAAATATAGAAGTCAAATAAAAAAATGCTTTTAAACTATCCTTCATTTCAAATTGAGTAATACAAAATTTACAATCAAAAATAAGTGCCCGATAAATCCACAAGGGTCTGATTACTAGATTATGGGTTCGATGTCTTGACTATAAGTACGCTATCTATTAGGTTGCGTCGTTCTATTGCAATGAAGTTTTCAGTGGTTTGTACTGCTCTACTGAGACTGTTCACAAGTCAAACCAAAATTCAGATTTTGGAAATTGGTTGATTTTGTAATAAGATATAGAAATACGAGAATAATTACTTCTTGGAAGTGTTCTCTACTAGAGTAGTCTTCAAAGAGTTCACTGAATAGTTCAAAGTTTGACTTGAACTTGAGAAATTGTCAAATAGTAGATATTAAATGACGCTCTCTTTTGTCGTGCGAATAATTACATATTTGGGGGTAGGATCGTATGACAAGTCATTCAGATTTTCTGAAGCAAGAGTGAAGGCACTACTTGCTTTGCTTTTGTCGTAACTGTGAATACTCATGAAGTATTTATCGTTTGTGTACACAAATGCATAACTATTCGGATTCCTGGAAGGATTTAACTATAAAACTAGAGTTACTCATGACCTATACTCTTTTCTTTATCTCTTTAAGACCGGTGGTCAGATGGCGCTGATTTAAAATTATGAGACTGAATTTGGAGTTTTATCGAAGAAAAAAAAATACGTTAAACAGCGCAACTCCATAAAAACAAAGTTATTTTTTTTAATACAAATAGCGAATGGTACAAGTCAGCTGCTTTGGTATCGATATTTTTGAAGAGCTCGAACATTCTCTTTTATACCCGTACGATCTTGATATCCCGGTAGGAAATTGTTATGTAAACCAGAAAAGGGAACATTCTACATCTATCAAGTAATTAAGAACTGCAATGGGTTTGTAGGTATGACGTTTATTTAACTAGATTGTATGAAAAGTGTTTCAAATCTTCGAAGAATCGGTTTATTTGAATAATATAATGGAAATGGAAATTTATAGGTGAATTCGTAAACAAATAATGGTTAGAAACAAAGTTATTATGTAAAAGAGTAAACACAAAAAGAATAAATAAATCGGTCAAAATAAATTCCTTCAAACCAAATTACATAGCAATAAAATAGTTATTTTATATGCAAATAATGCCCCCCTTAGGGAATTTTTCTTTTTAACGAAGTCGCCGGATTCTAATAAGTACATTTTTACAAATAATGATGCCGGTGTATATTTTTAACATGTGAAGTGTGATAAAGAAGAGATGTATAAAAATAGAATTGTATTCACAAAATACGCAATTATCTCTTTACTTCAAGAGTGTAGTTGCAAAACTCACATTCTCCAAAGTATAACTTAGATATAGGGTCCGGCCCGTTCGTTGGCGACTTCGTTTAATTGAATTTACCATTATCAAAAGTCGCCAATGAATCAACCAGACCCTTTATCTAAGTTATACTTTGGAGAATGTCAGTTTTGCAACTGCACATTTTTTATGTAAGATAAGTGCTGTGTTTTACTTGTAATTGCATTTCGAACAATGTTTTTCTATTTTATATTTATGTGATTTAATGCATCAATTTTAATATAAGCACTATAACTTCTTTGAATTAGAGCACTCGAATGTTTTATACATTATAAATTTTATTAGATAATTGGGAAAGAGGAAGATCTTGCCTTTTAAGGGCCGGGGGCGGCGTAAAACTTATATAATGATTACAAGTTCTCTGTTTCCATAGCTACAAAGGCCTAACATATGTGTTGTTGGCTGCTTTTTGCTTTTACTTCCTTTATTGAAAGTTATTATAGTGGCATATTTGTTTCAGATATGTACAAGATTGTTCAAGTTAGTGTTCCGTAAAGTTTTTAAAAACTAATTTTTCATTCGGGAAGGTTTGATGATTTGTAATTGATATGTTTGAGAAAATTAATTTATGTATTGATTTTAAACTTAGTTTTCACGCTTTTTTTACTTATTAAAACTTGTTTGGATTGACTAGTTATTAATTTTTTTTCGCATTCTTCATTAAAACCAGCAACATGGTGAAATTTGTATTGGTTAATGACTTCGATAAAACATCTACATTTTACTTCCGAAATATATTAAAAATGACAAATGACTTCCAAACCCATTTCCGAATGTTCGAAAAAGAATTCAGAATAATTTAATTTCCACTTCTAATCACACCGCAAACGCTCGTTCGAAGTTTTCATTTCATATCTCATCGCCAACACGTTTCATTTTCTGGTAAAAGAACTCCATAAATTACTAATTAGTTTTTGAAACTCGATTTTAGTTTTTATTCTTACTGCAAACGATCTGTCGCCATTTTTCTTTTTCACAAATAAAGTCGAAGAATTTAATTTTCGGGGATCTGGCAATTTGTTATGCACACAGACGAAGGGTTTCAGCGATAAAGGAATGACAAATGGAAGTCTTACACGATGTTGTAAAAAACGGAGTTATTTGTAAAGGATCGTTTCCTCTAATGCATTTAAATTGATAATTCTCTTTTATTTTACTAAATTTATTCTTTCGTCTTTATCGCATTCAACACCATTAATAGTTCTGCCGCTCACCCATCTGTGCAGTGGCTTGACAAAGTTGTAAATTGATGAACTCTTAACGATCTATTTGGGAATACCATTTGGACACCTTCCTGATCGAATATCTACATTAACTATAAGTTTTTAAAATTCATTTTTTGTAAAAGTTAATTTTTTTACCTTATCAATTTTTGCGCACTATAGTTTTCATCTGTATTCCTGATTTTGTTAATTTAAATCAATTTAATCAAGCTTATTTTTGCATGAAAAATTTTATTGTCGATGATTGAAATTTGTTTGAAACTATTATAGTGCATATTCATTCTATTTTATTTCACATTACATATGTGTTCTATGTTGCGTTCCCAGCTTGGTATAGTGGTTTCGACCCTCACTTGACAATCGCGTGGACCAGGGTTCCAATCCCGGGAAAGGCATGGATATTTGTGTTGTCCCGAGTATATGCGAAGAACTTTCTTGTTAAATCTGTTTGTCCGAAATGCCTGTGGGTTGTCATAGCGCAATACTATGGATGCAGGTTGTCCGGAGAAAAATACCCCTTCTTCCAGCGACGTGCCTAATTTGAGGAGGAGGCACCCCTTTCGGAATTGGAGTCAGACACCCACCCCTACAGGTACTCAAAAGACTTGTGCAACGGATGCTACTGCACTCTCTTGCCGTTCAAGTAATACTAAAAGACTCTCAATTACCGTTGAATAAATCAATAAAAACATTCAAAGTAATTGTATATATTATAGGGTTAATTAAAAAAAAAAGAGTAGCAAATGTAGCCCTTAGCACATGTGAAATTTTCGAACGCTTTGTTACGACGTTCAACACACAGGTACTACACCTCACCACAGTTTAAGTATGCATACAAATGTTCTACGGGAAAAAGGGTAAATAGTAAAAAAATAAATAAAAAAGGTTTTTCACATTCAATAAATCACTATATTCGTTATTTCAAGACATATTTTTATTTGTTTTTGCTTCAGTTAGAGTGTAACATTAATAATTTTTCCTTCGATTTTGACGTAACAGGGCGAACGAATATCGAGGCGGACGTATCGCGTAGGAGCGACCAATCGGGGATGCAAAATTCCGTTTGTTTACGCGCGTTTCCTCCGCGTAGAGCATTTTAATGCTGTAAACGTAAGCTGAGTTTTGGTGTAGGAACTTGCTTGACTGACAAACTAAATAAAAAAAAACTCCTTTTCGGAACTAACACCCCCCAAAACGAGTAAGAAACACAAAAACCTTCGACTTAGATTTTTGGCCCCATCGCAACTTTCATTACCTTGCATTTCATATGAGGTAATTGAAAGTAAAAATAGGCAAAATTGCCTCACGTAATTAATGGACGTATTTTCCGGTAAATACAGGGACATGTTTTTTTTAAATTCAGGGTGATTAATTAGTCACGGAACCCATAAAAAAAGTTTTTTAAAAATACGTTTACGATTCTAATTACTCCAAACGGATTAAGATTGGTATTTATTTTTAGAAACAAATCTGAAAAAATGAACATTATTACAAAAGACAATCAAAATGTGCAACTTAGATGGTTTCACTATAATCTTCTATGCTTTTGGTAAATTTATGCAAATTTTATTTGGGCAATATTATGGTTAATGTTTGCTTACTGGTAATCTATGGATTCCTTACACATTATGTGTTTTAAGACTACTATATATAAATGATCTTAATTTTGGTGCTACTGATCTACTCAGCTGATCTTTTTATTGTAAGTTACTCGATGGCTATTGTATATCGTGGCACAAATCTGAAGTAAACAAATTTAATACACGTTGCGTCAGAATATAAAAACAGGATTGCATGACCTTTTTATCATAATTCATTTCTAGGAGTCTGTCTGCAAGTTTTGTCTTCGTCTAGCCATCCTATAAACGGACAAAAATCTCACCTATAATTAGCATTCAGGTCTGATGCACGTTAGATCTGTTTGATCCACAGTCTTTCACTATGCGCTGGGTGAGAACTTAAGTTATCCGACTACGTTGAAATCGTATTTTCGGCAAAAAAAACAGCAATTTTTTATAATCTTAAAATAAAGTCCCACTCTTTAAGATTCTAAAACTGTCTTTATTTTGTTTGTGCGACAAATGTTTTAGAACTCCATTAATACTCCATTATGCGCAACGGCATTCAACTCCTTTAGCAAAGACCACTCGTAGAAAATTGCGATCTGCAAGAAAAATTAAAAATATGAAACTTGAAGATCTAATGTACCAAAAGTGTCTGTGCCTCGATAACCCTTTCAGTCCCAGTGATGCCATTTGGCATCATCACTTTCAATATTTTTTTCAAAAATTTTATGTCCCGTTATGACATCCAAACACACATCATTCGATTCTTCATACTTTTTTCTATCAGACAATATTTTGCATTTATCTCAATAGAAGTCAGAACTACTATTTTTTTATTTAAAAAATAGTCAACAAGCGTTTCTCCTGATTTTTGATAAGTTCACTTCAGTTCCACATATTTAAAACACAATTTAAACTATTTCGGTTAAAAATAATTACTAAATTTTTTTAATAATATGGTCAGATACCTTAAAATATATAACTCGAAGTGTTTTTAGGTAATATATATGTTTTTATTTTGTTGTTTTCCACAGTTAAACAATTTTGGCATTGTTTCAAAAACCATATAAAAAATTTAAATGAATTTTTTTCTTATGGAATTCGTTTATTTGACCTAAAATGAGCTTATTTTGTGAATATCAGATGTTTCTGTAGCGTAGTAAATTTTTGGGACTGAAAGGGTTAAATTACCGAGGAGTTCAAAATAATGAGGGTCATTACCAATATCCCACACGTATCTTTAGTGCGACGTTAATTTAACCAAAACCAAGTTCTATTTCAAGCAGAATTATTGAATAGCATTTTTTTTTGTAGACCATTTCATACCGACCAAAAGTTTTCAGACCGAGTTTTCTATATCCACTAAGGTACCGGATAAATACAATGGCAGTAAAAATGAAACTGACACTTAATTCACTCAATGCATTGTGTGGACACATTTACATACAATGTATTGGGAGCATTACAATGGAAATCCCATTCGCTCCTATCAATATTTATTCATCCAAAATAAAATCTTATGTTCCAACTTTTATACATTGTACAGCCACCAAACGAGCAGCAGTAATAAAACCATCTCGGTAGAAGGCAAACAAAGATTTGACAATTCCATGCCCAGGTTTAATCGTAGAAAATACTGATATCGAATTCATTCCATATCAGTTTCAATCCAATTACAAGATCGAGGACGAAATCTTTTATTTACGTTTTTTCTCTATTCTTTTTGTCGGTGTCTTTCTTAATGTTTAGATTCAAATCCCACTGTATATTGCAACAGAAAATTCTATTGCGCTTGATAGTCACCTGAGCCAAACTGAGTCATCTGGAATTCTGATTATCTATTGACTCATTACCCTTTGGATACATTAAAACTAACTTGTTTACGTTTACATTGAAACTGACTTGTTTACGTTTACATTGAAACTGACTTGTTTACGTTTACATTGAAACTGACTCGTTAAGATTTAATTGACCCTGAGGAATACTTTGCTTTCTTTTTTGTAAGCAAGTCAAATGACTAAATTGGTAGACATAACTCAGTTCATGCGTTAACGGATACTTTTAAAGAGTCAAAATTTATGGATTTTTCTTTGTGTTCAATTATAATTCTATCAACCTGATCTTAAATTCTTAATCTAACTGCAGGCTGAACTCCCAGTGTTTAGTTCTTAAGGATGTCTGTTCCTTATTGTCGAATGGTTTGTTAATCTTACCCAATGAGCTGGTTGAACCCCGAGAATGTGGAATGGTTGCATAAAGCCCTTCCGTGCAGATACAGGGGCTTAAATGGCTTGTTTCAGGTGAGGTAATTCCAACGTGTTACCCGCCGATTCTTGCATTTCTTAAAAACTGGTGATACGATTGGTGTTCTGTTCCCACGTGACATTGATTCACCAATTGAGTCTCGAGAAAGAACTTATTTTCATTCAGCATTTTTGTTGCCTCAAGACCCTTTCTTATTTTACATATCTTTTAAAACGCAGCTTCACCAGAAAAAATTTAGAATTGAAGAGCAATGAAAAAACGTGCCAAATGACATTTTTCAAAAATGGATATTTTTGCGTCAATGAACATGTTATTCTCTCCCTCCCTTAAAAGATAACAAAATTCTTCTTTTTCATAAACGTTAAGTGTATTTCTTTTTATATTTTGTAAGTGTTGTTTTAACGTTTTTGCAAAGAAAAGCTTTAAAAGCAAATTTTCTTGTTTTCTTATTTTTGTCACGTTGAGCAAATTCTTCATTTAAGCTCCTCAATTGTGCATTTACATATCTTCTGTGATGTGCGTAACGTAAAATTACGTTATTGGCTGTTTTAAAGCTCCTAAAAGGAGGCTAGAAAAAGGCAATCGGAAATGATTACATTACATTCATTGCAAATTACGTCACTATTAATTATGAACCTGATTTACCTGACACAAGTAAATGTATGGTTGTTTGCCTGATACATGTAAATGGATGGCAATGGTTCCAACGGTTTGTTTTTTATTTGTTGTGTGGAATTACTTTTGTTTTGGTATTCGAAAATTAGTTTTCTAAGAATATTTTACATAATAAATTTTTTACATGTCGACTTCTTTCTGTGTTTGGTTGTTCAAAACATTTGTTAAAGAAAGCTTGCATAGGAAGAAAAGTTTCTTTTTCATGTACATCGGCTCTTTTGAGAGTGAAACCGAAGCAACCAATGAAATCGAAGTGCACAGAAAATTGAAAACAAGAGGTTTGAAACATTCCCATTGTAGTAGGATTTTGTTATAAGTTTTCGGAATAGCACTTGGAAAGGTCTGACTTCACTTCGGTTCTAGAAAAGAATCACGTCTCCGGAAAATTGCTAACCGAATTTGGAAGTTTTTTTCTTAGACCTGGCTCTTTATTTTTAGAAGATATTTAATGCTTGGGAGATCCTACTAAGCTGGAAATATTGCCATGTCGTTTTTCATTGTATTAAGATGAAGTTTTCAATCTTAATTTTAGCGAAAACTAGGCTATTGTTGAGAAGAATGTCCAAAGTTGACATCATATAGGGTACAACAATCTTTTATAAATTGTCTCACGTTTAGAAATGTATGTTTTTTATAGAATAAACAACTGTAAGTTAGCACTTAATGAAAATATGTTAAGAGTGAAACAGCACTTTTCTTTAACTTTTTAACTGTCACGGATAAGGCCCATTACATTTTTAAAATAATATTCATTACAAAATATAGTTTTAACACAATACTTATTATATTAATAAAATTCATGATTTTTTTGTTAATAACAGAAAAGGCCAAGGTAATGAAGTTAGGAAAGGGAATTGCAGGCATAAAAACTTCTCGCGAATTAGCAAAAGGGATTTAATCCTTAATTAAATTAACGTTAATGAATGTTTCTTTTATTTTATTAAGACATAGAAAACGATCCATATTTTTTGTTATTAATAAAATACATCAATAATTTTAGTTTAGGCATAAAGTAGCACCAGATGTTTATAAACATATTAATTAAAAAAAATTCTTTTATGTTTTGTATATTTTTAAAAGAATTTATAAATTTTTTAAATTTAACTCTTTAAGTAACGATGATGACATTCAAAATTAATAATTTAATACCCCATTTTCACCTTCTTTAAAAAATAACTTCCATTTATTGAAAACCAGGTCTAAAAGAGATATCTGACCTTTTCCTTTTTTAAAAACATATTTTTAGTATTTAAAATAAAAAAGTTTCAAGCTACAATTTTTTTTTAGTTATTTTTAATTTATAAACACAAAGCGAAGAAATCTCCTTTTTTTAATATATTCAGTTAGATACTAGTATGTACAGGATGGAGCAAATAAAAGTGGCCTCGTCATGGAGATAAGAATAAGATAGAATTGTTGCCAAGTCAAAATACAATGCAAAGCTGGCTTGTCACGTTATGCTATTGATCTCTTCAACATAAAGCCCAAACAAATACAGGGTGGTTATAAAATAACGCTCGCTATTCGGAGTGGTCTGTAGCTTGAATGAATAATCCAAATACAACAAGTTTTGAGACACTCACTAATCAAGAAGGGGGCAAAAGAATGGAATCATAAAAAACCAACTCGTCTCTTGACCAGGGTTCAAAATTACGAGGCGTAATTGGATGTGTTGGCTGTAATTAGCCTTAATTGACTACTCCTCGTAATTAGAACCTTGGTCAAGAGACGAGTTTCTTGATTCCATTCTTTTTCGTAAAAAAGAAACTCGTCTCTTGACCAGGGTTCTAAATTACGAGGCGTAATTAGCTGTGTTGGCAGTAATTGGCCATAATTGACGACGCCTTGTAATTTAGATTCTGGTCAAGAGACGAGTTTGTTTAAAATGATTCTTTTTTATGATTATTTTTTAGGAATCTGTCTTTTTTATGATACCATTCTTCCCCCCCCCCTCTTGATTAGTAAGTGTCTCAATTTTTGATGCATTTGGATTATTCATTCACTATTCATTATTCATTCCATTTCGAATAGCGAGCGTTATTTTATAAACACTCTGTACTTGTTGAATTAATTGCCGGCAACTATGCTATGGCTGGCAAGATAACGGAATACAATGCAAACTGAAGGTTCATACAGTTGTGCAAAATAGTACCCACTAGTGATTATTTTGGCTGTCATTTATCCTAGAGAATCGGATCTTTTTGTTAATACAAAATATTCTTTATTGATTTCAAGACACAAAATGTGGTGTTCCTACCCATTTCGGACTTGTTCAAAACATATCCTGTATGACGCCATTTTGTAACTAATCGTAGCATATAGCACTCGTTTGGGCACATTTGCACCATTAAATTTGTTAAAAAAAACTGCAATTTTTCCCCACGAATTTGTTTTAATAAAATTTTCTACAATGAACACCCTCTACTGTACTGTATCATCATTTTCACCTGTACATTGATTTAAGGGGTCACAGGAGTCTTAAAAATGTGCAAAGAAGGTACTACATAGCATAGTTTGATCTCTCTTGTAATTTTTTAACTACTCAATAAATGAGTATAATTTTTTTATATGTAATTCTACAAGATTTATTTATTATAAAACAAGTTTTAAAATTTATGAAACTTTAGCCAAAACTAAAATAAATGATATTAAACATGAAGGTACTTGAACACACTGTGATTAGGCTTGCGCGGCAAATTGTGAAGTCAAAATTGAACAAAAGACCAAGAAAATGACTTTATATTGTACAAATATGTACAAACTAGGACTTATACCTAAATTCTCAGCTCAATTTTAATTAGAAATTATTTTAAGAACTTTTTTCTAAAAAAATTAATAAAAATTTAAAAATTTTGATTTTAAATTTTTTTAAAAATAATTTCTAATTAAAATTGAGCTGAGAATTTAGGTATAAGTCATTGTTTGTACATATTTGTACAATATAAAGTCATTTTCTTATTCATTTTTTCATTTTTGACCTCACAATTTGCCGCGCAAGCCTAATCACAGTGTGTTTAAGTACCTTCATGTTTAATATCATTTATTTTAGTTTTTGCTAAAGTTTCATGAATTTTAAAACTTGCTTTATAATAAATAAATCTTGTAGAATTACATATAAAAAAATTATACTTATACATTGAGGAGTTCAAAAATGACATGAAAGATCAAACTATGTTTTGTAGTACCTTCTTTGCACATTTTTAAGACTCCTGTGACCCCTTAATCACACAGCCTTAATAAGATCTGAACTCGAGAATAACAAATGAATAGCCCTAATGTGACTCTAATCAATACTACCTAGATTAGAAGGACGGCGAATTAAATGCTTGACGTCATATTAGTGGACCGATTCTGTGGTTTTGACCAATGATCATTCGTGACTAGATCTAGTATTTGAATATATTTTTAAGATAAAATGAATCAAGATGCGATGTCATCTTAAGATACGACGTTATTGGTTAACATATCGAAATTGGTCTACTAGTGTGACGTTGTGTTTCTTAGTTCTTCGGCCTTCTAATCTAGGTGGTAATGCTCTAATCCAGTCCAACCAATCCACCTTGTCATTTAGAACCGCAGTCAATGGACGCGATGTAAACCTGAGCTGTCACTCAATGCAACTTCATAGTGATATACTACGGACCACAGCCGTTTTAACGT